>KN805267.1:1037005-1175368 GCA_000818905.1 Trebouxia gelatinosa | reverse complement strand
GACTGAGCGACAAGCCTACGGGCGTTTGCGAGTGTCTCTTTGTTGCAGCACTGACAGTCATCCAGCACCAGCAGCAGCAGCAGCTGCAGCAGCACCTATAACACAGCTAACCACACCTGCCATTGACACACTTGCAGTAGGACCTGCTACTGCTGTCACTGTCTCTGCGAGTGCTATCTTTAGGCTGTAGGTGGTTGCATCTCATGAAGCAGGTCAGCTGGTGGTGGTACAGCTTGCCAAACATCGTGTGTTTGTAGTGCTTCCTTGGATGGCTTATGTAGTCATGGATACAACTTTGGGAGTTCCATGACTAATTCATGTTGTTGTTTGCCCACTTGCATTTCTTTGTTGGAGGTAACGCTCAGTCTGTTAGATGCCCTTTTCATATGCAGCATTGTTTGCCTGGTGTGTATACTATTGTGTGCAAAAACTACAGCAAATGCTGCTTTGGCTACAGTGTTTGTTTCACATTTGACATGCAGTACACCGCTCTGCGTGTCCTGTAATAGATATATGGTGCTGCTGTCTGGACTGCTGTGTGTGGTCTGGTCAATCGCCATTCGAACCTTGCTACCTACTTATGAGTGCTACGGTGCGCCACGGTAAAAGTCAGCTGTGTCATGATCATCTGGATGAGCAATGGTACCGCATGCGCTTGGTGCTGTCATGAGTTACAACGTGCACGCACAGACAGACTGACGGGCAAAAGAACTAGTAGCCTGGAGTAGTCGTACCCTGTCCCACAGATTTGACGTGCACCATCAGCGCACGAAAGCAAGTGCAATTTCCAGCCGCAGTCATTGTTCCTGTGCAGCAGGCCAGCGGCAGCACAACAAGCATTACATGGACATGAACATTGCCGTCATGAGTGCGGCTTATCTCTGGAGCATACTGGTGTTGCTGTTCACCAAGCTTCAAGACGTATACTCTGCAACGTGTTACGGCATGGGTACGACTGTGCACTGCTTCTCGTTACTCAGCACCTTTCTTCTGCCCGTCACCCTATGATATGAACGGGATACCAAGCTAAATTGAGGATGTTTGTTTCAGGCACATTGTACCACCACCTCAGCATATATGCTGCGATGTGCCCGGAACCACTCGACGCTCTGACAGAATTCCTTCTACATACACTAGGTCTTCACAGATTGGGTCTAGACAATTTTGAGTCGTTTGGTAAGCTGACGCTTTGCTTCTTGTGCTTGTGCTTAGCTGCCTATATCAGGTGATGTGATGACTCATGGGGCCTCATTGAACTTTGGAAATGATGACATTCCTTCTGCTACCTGCAGTATTGGTGGCAACGCTTTTTTGGGCTACCCGCCGATGTTACCTAGGAGTTCAGTACATTTACTGGGCTGACATGTGGCACTCATTCAAGAGAGTGACCATTTCCAGACCACGCAGATGGCTGAGGCATCATCACACATGCAATATGGTCGTCACTGGCATCTCATCCCTCTTGGCATGGCTGGCATTGGTTGGTGGAGCAGTCTTGATTGTATCAGAGTCGCTACAATCGCCCTCACCTGACAATGTGCCAGCCAGGGCCTTTCATTTCCAGCAGCCAGATGCTGCTACCTGGCATGCTCCCAAGCCTACCCCAACTCAGTCACCCACTCCTTCAAACCCCCACACAGCCTCCTCTCCATCTGCCCTGCCACTGCAGTCAGCCAGTAACACACTTGAGCAGCAGGTCAACAGTCATGTTGCATACCCAACAGAGGACTTCCTGCAAGCCAAATCCAGGTCAACTGCTCAACCTCGTGTGCAGCCTGCCCCAGTCATTGTGCTGGAAGCCGCGCAGCTTAAAGGACACCAGCGACATTCACTCAGCACATCTGTGGTCAGCTTGCAGAGCGGTGCTGCAGTCGGTCATGAGCCAGAGGTCAACCTGGATCTAGAAGACAGGTTGCTGTCATCAAGCATTCTGTCAACAGCTCTTTCGTGGCCTAAGTCTATCCGTCACTTTGATGATCTGACTTTGATGAACTCACATATAAGCGCACCTATTGGATGGTGGGGCCTTTCTCCTGGTACTACCTCAGTTCAACCGGCAGATACTGCCAGCTCAGACCACACTGTAGTGCTGCAAGTGCATCACATCACCGCATTGATGCCAGTGAGCAGCAATGCAGCACATGACATGGGAGCCTTTCCAGCGGTGACTGCTTGGACACCTGGCAGCTTCCATGGTCTACCAAGGCTTCCTTTGCGGGCCCTGCACTCTATGGCAATGATGCTGCCTTCTGCTGATACTTCTGCAGCCACTGCAAAGCCAGCTGCTATACTCAGTCACATGTCAGCCCAATCATGCTCTCCACAAGCAGAGAGCACAGCGCTTGCCATAATCCCAGCATCAGCATCAATGCAGCCATCTCCTGTTGACCTCCCCCAGCCAAGAATGCCATTGCAGCAATACCTGTTGGTCAGCACAGCCTATATCACCCCAGTGCAGGTTTGCACCCTGCTGGAGGCGCCTGACAGGAACGCTGGGCTGCATGGCATTGGCAACAGCAGCATTGCTGCCATGCAGTGGCATGATCCTCTGTCACAGCAAAGTGATGTCAACGGCCTCCTCAACATCTCAGGTACGGGTTGCAAGGAGTCCCCTGCATGTGTGCTTATGATGCCTTTGCCTGGCAAGCAGGCATCAGCTCAACCTGAATCACCAGTACAATCTCATTCCTGCCCTTGGCTGTCAAGTTGCCCCTCCTGACTGCTGTGACTGTATCTGCTCCATTGCAAAAAGTTGCAAGCCCTGTCTTGCTGCTTTCCACCACTGTAGGTGTATAGTGGTCAGCGTTCTCTTGCTATACACCAACGTCAAGCTGATCCTCTTGTCATNGCTGGGCTGCATGGCATTGGCAACAGCAGCATTGCTGCCATGCAGTGGCATGATCCTCTGTCACAGCAAAGTGATGTCAACGGCCTCCTCAACATCTCAGGTACGGGTTGCAAGGAGTCCCCTGCATGTGTGCTTATGATGCCTTTGCCTGGCAAGNCCTTTGGGCTGTGCTGCTGCTGAGGACATTGTAGCCTCCTGTGATGGCCCTGCAGTCTGTTGTCTGACTCTGGCAGAACTATTGGGTATCATGTCCTGGCGTGCTGCTTCTGAGATAGAGTNAGGAGTTTGGCCTTGAATGCATCATGGACTGATCTATGTGGCTTTGGGTCAAATTAACAGGGAATTGTGCCTGCTTGGACGTCACAGTATGCAACAGGCGGGAGGCACACAGAACTGACTAAGCGAGGCAAGCTGCACAGACAGAAGGGCTGAAGTGGGTCCCTGACATCTGCTCATCTGTAGCATTTTCGCACTGATAGTCAAGAAGCTCTAGTCAAGCAATGCAGCATGGCTGAGCATGTGTCACCTGTGCAGGCTTCAGCNCGTTTGCTGTTGTGTACAGTGCATGCATCTTTGAAGGCTGTACACATATTGCACCAGCAGCACTATCAAGTAGAATGTTTGCGCAGCAATTTCATCCAATCGCCGTACTTGCTATTGCCTCGCATGTCACGCTTTGCATATTTAGGCGACATGCACTGAACACAGGTTTGATGTGAACATGAATGAAGTTTACGTCAATGAACAACCAGAGCCATATGTCCTGGAGGTTGACGGGACCTTAGATCACTGCAAATATCTGGAACACCCATTGGCATGTCCCTTTCAGATATGCATGCATGCTTGGTTGCTCATGCTTGTGACAGCTTGTGGTCAGCATCTATCCTGCTTCTTGTGAGCACTGTGGGGGGCAGACTTTGCACATGAATGGCAGGCAGAATGCCTTGCTCAGGCGTGTGTCATAACAAAGCTTGTCTCCACTTTGAAACTTGCCTGAGCATGCCAGCCTCTTCATGTTGCTGGTGTGACACGACTTGTCGACAGTATATGTCTGTCCAGCGCTTGCTCTTGCCTGTNTATTGCTCAAGGCTGTGATATGTCTAGAACAAGCAAAACAATAGCAGGACCATACCTGTGCGCTTTCTGTTTCAGTTGCATAGGATGCATTCTTGCACCGTTGCAGCGCAACCCTGTCCCCAAGACAAGCGTTGTTGTTAGGGCACTGAATGATCCAGTCAGAGTCGGGTGCTGAGTGCCAGTACTGCTGCAGAGGCACCAGGTTTGCCCCTCCGGTGCAGTTTGCATTCGCTGGACAGATGTCACAAGCTGTGTGGCTGGAATTGAAAGAGAAAGCCGATGCTGGGCACGCTGAGCAGGTGTCTGGGCTGCTTTGAACTTCACCAGTGGTGCATGCACGGACAGACACCGTCTTGTATGCTGCCACTACCTGGCATGGCAGCCACAGCAGTGGTGTGTCACAGTATTCCACAACTAGCACGCAAAGCATGTGTACAGACTGCACACCATGGTACATGCAGCTGTCATAAGGCTTTTCTCCAATGCTTCACAACACACATCAAATGATCCATCATGGGGACCGACAAGCTGGTGCCATGTTATAAGCTCATATGACACTTGCAGTAGTTACTTGCAGACTTGTATATATATCAAGTCAACACATGTCAGACAAAGGTCAGCTTTGCACACGCTTTGCAACTTCGTTTTATGGTCTTGCTCTGCACACACTACAAGGCATGCTATGGATACACTGCTCCAACACTGCAGGCATCACTTGTTGTTTGACAAGCCAGACATGCCATCTAGCACCTGACTGAAAGGGTAGGCATCACTAATGGCCTACCTGGGGATAGTCAGGCAGGGTGACAGAGACATTGTAGATCCCAGGGACTGCCACCAGGGACAGGTCTTCGATGCTGATGGTGCCATNTTACCACTTGCACAGACACACGGCAGCTAGCTTCACAAAAGCTTCCACAGGCAAAGTGTACCTGAAGTTCCTGGTTTGCAGCCAATTCAAACAGCGCCCATGTGATTGTGTGGGCTGTTGTCTCAAAGCCAGCAGCAAAAAGGATGCTGACTTGCGCTGCAATAGCGTCATTGCACAGCTGACTGCCGTCCTTGTAGTCCACCAGGCGGCTCAAGCAGGCCTACACCTGTGTGTTGCTCTCGGGTTGCACCCCTTGCTTCCTGATGTTGGCCACCTTGACATCCTCGATCTGCAGCAGCAACAGCAGATTTCAAACAAAGTCAATCTTTCGCTGCACTGATTGACTTGTTACATAATATCTTGATGAACTTGCAGCAGTACCAGTCCGAGAAGCAAATAGCTCTCTGGCTGTACTGCTTGCTCCACATTGTTGCTCCCTTTACATCCTGAAGTTGCAGCAGCATTGGCAATTCTGGCACCAGATGCCTCTCTTGCACTGCTCGGTGAAACACCGTGATGGACTTTTCTTCGACACCTTGAGTTGCAACACTTACAGCATCAAAACATTCTCAGGCTACACCTTTTGTTGTGTGACATTGATCCCCTTGACATGCAGAAGTTGCAGCAGCAGCAATTTTGGCATCTAGCCGCTCTCTTGCATCACAGTGGGTCATGATATTGACTGACTTGACATCTCAAGCCTACAGCAACAGGTCTCGGTTTNTCTGACTTGCATGCATGGCATGCTGATACAATGTATCTCAAGGTTGATCCTCAAAGAGGAACTACCCTGTCAACAAAATGTGAAATTTGTTGTCCTGAGCTAGTATATAGTGTATGGCATTGCATTGCATCGGCCCTTTGTTTTGACATCACTAAGCGACCATAACCACTGCTGCTACCTTGCTCAATTTCTACCTCGTCAATCACCATGACATTGGGCCCTTGAACGGCTGTACCTTGCCGCACACCAAGATTGAATTCCATTGGCTTTGACTTTCACATGCTGTCTTCATTGGTTTCTGAATGCACCTGCAGACATGTGCAATGTACACATAGCAGCTGGTGCATGTAGCGGCTCCTTGAGTGTGGAACGTGCAGTGTGACTTGTACGTCATACGGNACCCACTTGACCATACACGCACACAATGTGCCAGAACTGCCAGAATTTAAATCCCACCACCTTCCCTTTGCCTCACTGAGTCAACCCAGCAACAAGCTNCATGCAGCCAACATGCAACATGCAGCTTCTCAGCCTGAGCCATGCAGCTCGCAACTCAAGCACTTGCAAGTCCCGCATAGCATGCTGCACCCAAGCTTTGTTGTGAGCAACCAGAACAACACCAGCAACTTTCATGCAGCACAGAATAATAATCACCAGGACATGACAGATGGATCGCTATCCCCAAGCATGTACANTTCAGATCTTGCTTGCACTGCCCTTGCACACTCCACGCTCTGCACATCATGTTATGGCTGTGCAACAATGCAGGGACTACTGTGAGGGTCTGAGGGACTCCCTGGATCTGGTGGTGATAGGGGCCTGGTATGGGCAGGGCAGGAAGACCAAGTGGTACAGCCCCTTCCTGCTGGCTGCCTACAACCCTGAGACTGAGGAGCTGCAGAGCGTCTGCCGCTGCATGTCCGGCTACACTGACGCCTTCTATGCTGAGGTGCACGCTTGCTGCTGTTCTTGATGAGCGGTCAGGCTGCACTCTGNGAAGTGTTGTGCAGGGTGCCATACCTGCAGCTGCTGCGCCAAGATCATATCCGGGTCCATGCCTGCAAAGACTGGCTAAGCGCTCTTGCAACTGCAAAGTACGAGAAGTGCAGCACAAAGGCGCCTCGGACTGGTGAAGTCACAACAGTTGCCGTGTGCATTGACACCGTTTGTTGCCCGGCATGCAAAGTCAACGCGGAGTCGAGGATTCAAAACGGTCTCGCAACAGATAGGTTCGACTTTTTCGAGGCTCCTCCACCGGATTGCAACGCATCGGGTGAAGTCACCAGCGCTGTACATACATTGTCCAGGCTATGCAGGGCGCATAGTTTGCGCAGCGTGCTGTCAGTAATCGACTGAAACTGAGCGCAGGGTGAGTCTGCCTGTGTGGCGGTACCAAGGAGGCATGCATACTCTAGCCTGAACCAGCTCAACGACGCATTGCAGTTCAACATATTGACCAGCTGGTCGTGCGTAATGTTGCANTGGTGTGCTACAGCCCTGAAGGTGTACAAGAAGAGCCTTGCAAATGTAGATTTCCTTCATGGCAGTGCAGAGTCAATGCTGACACTCACAAACCTGTTCATTGGTGAGTATGACAGTTGCTATAACTACGACCGCATCCTTGTCCTGTCCACATGACCTACTGTATGCAACCTGCAGTGCTGGGGTTGCGGCAAGGCATCAAGGAAGCTGAAAAGGCCAAAAGCAATGATCTCTCTGCGGATGATCAGCATAATGTCGATGCTGCAAATCCGCTAGATGCTAAGTGATCTGCCTTTCATGTCCCAAACTATNAGACCCGGCATGGGGCAGGGCAGAGCCCACCTGGAAGCAAACATGGCAGCTGCCCTTGCTCTGAAGTCTCCAAACGAGTANACATGCACTCACTGGAATGCTGCAAGGAGGGGTATCTGCTGTGATGCGCTTGGAGAAGTCGTTCGTCTTGATTGGTCCTTGTTTGCAGAGCTGTTGCAAGACGTCTGCAGCCTGCACAGCTGTTTGGTATATCTTTGGGAACATCTGCAGCAGAAGACGTCATGTTATCAGTAATGGTGCTAAAAGAAACACTTGTTGCAATGTTGCCAAAGGAGTGAATGGCAACTGAACACACTGTTGCAAGGGTGCACGCAGCAACTAGACTGATCATGCTTGGCTGTGGTTTATGAAACACAGATGTTGAGGAGAAACTTGATTTCAAGCCTTGACTGCAGAGGTTTTTCAACGTACATACCAGTGTCAAGATTATTGGGGCAGTACTGATTTCCTCCTACATGTGATTACTTGTTGTGCCAATCTGCTGTGTGGGTATGCTATAGGCGGCAATACATGTCAGCGGTGTAATTCAATTTCTGCTGCAGCAATTTTGATCACTGTATTGTGTGGGTGTACAGGTAGCACTCCACACACACAGCAATGGCTTGGTCGACCAGCCTGTCTTGTGCAGTGTCATGCCAGACTTGCATTAAGAATGCCACGACAGTGAGGATACACACTGCCACAAACTGCACATTGTCAATACACAAGAACCTCATTGATAGCAGATTATATACCTTGCGGATGTTGTCAGGGCTAAAAGCAGGATTGAGCATCTTGCGAATGCATCTCCACTCCTCATAATCAGGTGTGGCCAGAAAGTTCTTGTGTGGCGGCCGCTGCAGAAAACAGCTAGGTTGGTCTGTAGTCCCAAGGGTGTCTGTCGAGAAACACTCAGCACTGAGTGCTTATAGGTGCAAGTGTGTCAGTGTACGTTGTTCAACGGCGCATAGGCTGGCATCCACTTTGGGCTTTGTGCTTCCTTGCTGCAGAGCTTAACAATCTCGCTGGGTTCCGGAATCACGAGAATTCCCTTTGGTCCTAGGTGCCATTGGTAAACAGGACCATACAGATCCGTCCACCTTGCGAGAGTCTGCAACGTCACACGATGAGTCGAGCAGCGCGAGCGTCCGACTCGTCGATGTTCACTCACAGTTGGTGTAGCTAGTCCTTGCGAAGGGTAGCAAATACCTTATGCAAATACGATGAACCGATGATACCGCCGAGGTTTCCTAACACTGGCCAAGCTGGGGGTCCGGGAATTTTATGCAGGTCGAACGAGATCCTCCCTTTTGTTGATGTCCAGGTGATCCATACAACCGCTGCCGCGAGCAAACTTACAGCGAGGGCAACTAGCATGCTTTCAGCAGGACAGACGTGTCAGGGTCGGCGAGTTGACTGGCACAACGCACCTGCGCTGCTTGCAGTGCCGCACAACCTCGTACATCTCGAACCATGTGGTGGTCTTGTGTGCAGCTGTTACCTAATTTATCTTGTCAGTGCACTCAAGGGTACGCGGTTCACATTCGCACATTGGAAAAGGCTGTTTTGGACAGCGCTCATAGCCGCAATACGCACTTTGGTATGCGCAGATGCCTCAAATGCCTTGCATGTCGAGAAGCATTCCGGCTCAACAACACTTGTGATGCATTGCAGCATCGGTTTCTCGCACTTAACAGGCAAAAAAGTCGCATGACAAGTACTGAGGTCAAATCACACGAAGCTGTACGCGAAACTGCGGTTTCACCTTTTGTACAACGTGGGACCCAGCCTGATCTGCTGGACAATGCTGAAGCTGAACGTGCCTTTGTACACCGGCCACAGGTCCATGATGCGCTCGGTAGCACACAAGCCGGGCTTCCGCTGCCGAAGCATGCATCCTGCACGCAGGATCTAGCAGAAGCTGACAGTTGTTGACAGCTGCGAGCTGGCCTGCGGCTTCACATGCGTGAAACGTATGCACGAGACGTATGTGCAGCATGACTGAATCAGACAACAGGCAGCTGCCCCTCCCATTCTAACAATATTTACCTCGCGCTGCATGTCACTGAGTCAGACGTGCTTTGCTTTTTTTTGGTCGTCCCAAATGTGGGTTGACAGTGCTTCAACTCTTGTTGACATCACTGATGCAGCTGTGTGCCACATAATCCTAGAAGCTGGACAGGCGTTTGTTTTCGTGCGAAACATTTGTATCAGCATGTCTCATACACAAGCTACGGAGTCAGATTGTCACCATACACATGCATAGGCCAGCTGCATGCATCTACAGTGCAAAGTTGACTGCGAAAATTGGCAGCAGCACAATGTAGAGAAACACAAAGCTTGACATGCTAATTACACATGCTCTGGAAGGTTGTTCATGATTGTTCATTTGACTGGCCTACAACAAAGGCAGGTGTCCTAGCACTCAGTCTGCCTGATAATGGGTGTTGACAGTATGACAAGGCGAAACACCAGAACAAGGGAGTGAGTACAGATGTAGCTGACACGTATGGTCAATAAGCTAAAACATCTTTGAGCTATGTCTTGGTACACAAAAGGCAACCTGAAATTCCTTTTTTTGTCCTGCATTGTTGATACAAGCCCGAACACACATTCAAAGACGCTACAAACATGCATGGTGAACGCAACATGCACATATGATACAGCAGTATGTACACTGCTCCTATTGTCACACCAAACAGATGTTGCCGCCAACTGCACCCTGCATGGGATCCTAAACCTGTAGGACACAAGTGACAATATCGCCAGCACACAGCTCTTGTTGCACAATATGAGCTGCAACATGCACTCACAGGATCAGACCCAGGCTGCAGGTCTCTGGTGGTGACACTGATCCTGCCAACAAGAAATATTGCCTTCAGCAAAGCAGGAGAATCATTTAGCAGAGACTGCTCCCTCAAAAGGCTCAAGCCACACTAGCAGTTTGGCACATTGGCGTGAGTCTGTTGTTTCAGATCCTGCTTGCAGACCATGTCATGCTGCGTTTGCTAGGGCAGCTTCCGCGTTTGAATTCAGAAGCCAGTCATGCTGCTGACTAGGCTGAGAAGCTGCCTGTGACTGCCAAACTGCTGATGTCGATCTGCTGTGACTTGGCTGCAGCATCTGATGAAGGTGCTTCACTTTCTGTACCCACTGGCCGTTGCTGATGCAACTTGGCTTGTATGGCTTCAGCACCATTGTTGTCATGTGAAGCGGGCTGGTCAGCTGCAGCCTCATGCTGTGAGTTTGCTGAGCTCGATGCAGCAGCACCAGCTATCTGCTGAGAGTGTGCTGCAGACATGTCAGGAGACGTACAGGCAGCTGTGGCTGCTGGCGGTGGTGCAGATGCCACAGGGGACGCCACAGCTATGGGCTGGACCCCAGCTGTGGCTGCTAAAGTTGTAGACTGCACAGAGGTAGGCGCGCCCTGGGAGGCCAAGTCTGTATCGGTGGCCACAGCTGTGGCAGCTTGTGAGGAAGCCGACAATGAGGCCTGGGTCAACATGCCTTCTAGACTGTGTATCCTGCACAGCAGAGACACTCTTGAACCTTGCAGGGCGTGCTGCTGCAAAGTAGCTGCCCAGTACAGCATGGACTGTGCAGGGTGTGTCACAACACCACTGCTGAGTGCAACGTGAAAGACCACAAGCAAATGATGTCTGCTGCTGTTGCTGCCCAGCGCAATCGCTTGACACATGCATATGCAGAGTTATGACATCAGCACAGCTAATGCAGTCATATTTATATGTCACCGTATTATTGCATGCATCATTGTTACTTCTATGTGGTGTACGCTCTTCTAAATCAATGGTCCTAATGCGAGCATGCTTGCATATGAGTTAACACAGCCTACGCATAAGAATGCTATGCAACTTTGTCCCTGTACCTCATAGCTTGTCAACCTGCTCCTGCACACACCACATATAAGCAAGCTTTTCAGGGTAACAATGGGCATTATGCAACCAAGCCTCTGAGTGGCACTGCTAGGGAGGAGAAGGCTTAGAGACTAGGTGGGTATGGGTCATCCTCCACCTAGACCCTACACCCTAACATATAGATGTATCACCCTCATACCTCTGCTGATATGATGAACCCTCTGCCTTCTGTTTTTGCTTCATAGCACTCAGCTGATCCGCCAGCTCTTTGATCCGCTCATCCTTGGCATCGATCGCTAGTCCAAATGCTTTACGCTCCTCTTCATGTTGCTGAGTCACCCCCTGCTGACCTGGCATGGCAGGGGACCCCCTTTCTGGCTGCCCAGCATGACTAAGCATCTGACTAGCAGCATTTGACGGCGCTCTGAAGAGCACGCTTTGGTTCAAACTGACGGATGGCATTCTGGCAATCGTGGTCTGGGCAGAGATTGTGTCAGATGCCTGCCGTAGCATCTGGCTGGCGGAAGTTGAAGGCTGAGGGGGGTTGTGAGAGGGGTTGGGGAGGGTTTGGCGTGGAGGGTTCTCTACAAGGCACTGCTGGAAGACTAGCGTGGCAAGCTGGTCCCGGAGCTTTGCATTCTGTTGCCGTAAGGTCTGCACTTCATTGTCTGCAGGTAGCACATGTTCACTTGCTGCCCATGTTCCGTCAGCTTGCCTGATGCATATCACATACAGTAGACAGTGTCTCTTAGCCTACGCATGGCTGAATTTGCAGAGTAAGCCAGGAACTGACTGACAGTATTGGAATCAACAGTATGGGAGCCAGCATGGCACAGCACAAGCACGGGACAGACGCAGCATAAACACAGCACATGCAGAACAAAGGCAGCTTGGCAGCAGACAGATCATTCTCCAGAGTGAGGCTTGCACCCCTTCATACATCTGGACGTATTCAGCTTGAAGAGTTTGCCCACCTAGCAATCATTGCTCTGAGACTGACATAGCCTCTAATAACAGCTCTGAAGCACATCTTTTCTTGCATGCTCTCACAAACAGCACAGCAAAGCATGACAGATTGGCAAAAACACACCTGTAGACGAGGGGGAACTGGGATTTGAACCCTCCTGCTCTTCTGGCACCGTAGCAGGCAGACCTTGCCTAGGCATATGTATGCTGCCAGACAAGGCTCGGGATGCAGCCAGCATCCCTGGGATGGGCTGCAGCGCTTGGGATGCTGTCATGTCCTGTTGGGGCTTTCTGGGATCTGGAAAGGGCACATTGGAGTGCACTGGCCCCTATACACACACAACACATGTTTCATGATTGCTATCGTTGTTATTATTACAATTCTAATTATCGTTATCAGATGTCGCTTATGCCACAACAGACTGTACAGGTTGCTTGTTTCAACACATCCCCTGCCATGTTTGCTGATAGCACTTGTGTATGTAGATGTACACTGCTGCAAGCAGAGTTTTTTTGGGCCTTTCAAACCCTGGTGACCTTGTGTAGTGACGCCTATGTGTGATGATATTCCCACCACTTTAGTGCTTGTAATGATGTGCTTATTGCATGTCATATTGACAGTCAATTGGCACTGCCTGGTGCCCAGATGCTTGGTTGCTGTTTCAAGAGACTCTGCTATGACGTGACTTGTTATGTGTTGGTATTGCCATGTCAGCTGCGGTGTGTGTAACTCACCTGGGGTGTTTTGGGCAGCTGCAGGAGGTCATCACTCTTGACATCCAGCAAGCGAACTTCAGGAGCAGATAGCTTGATGCTGCACAAGGGCACTTCCGACTGCAGGCCCATGCTCTGCAGCACCTGCACAACAGCACATTGCCTGTGGTCAGAGCAGAACTCAAAGATACTCAACAACGTTGTGTGGTCAGACGGCAGGTTGGCCTTTGCACCAGTTGCTTAGCGTGTTGGGCAACAGACAAGGCAAACTTTGGGAACACTGCCATGCATTCCCAAACGTTTGACCTTGCTGGACAGTTGTTTGTTACAATAGTGATGCCAAATCTGGCAGCCTGTGTCACAAGGGGGTGATTAGCTGATGCACTGTGTGCACAGTCAGCTTTGCATTGCAACAGCTGAGGCGCATGCTGGCAACCACCAGAATTGGTGTCACCTGTTACTGTAACCACTGTCACATGCATGCAGCATGCTTCAAAAGTCAATAACTAACACTGATACTATGAGGAGTGTGATGCACCGCATGATGCACCATGCACTCACTCCTATGTATACTAGCTTGAGCATGCTTGCAGATCTCTAACTGCATGTATTCGTGAGCAAGAGTAGAGACACGGTTTCCTGTATGCAGTGAGGCAGCTCTTCTCACTACAGGTCTGCAAGATTGCTGGCCACATGATTGTGACAGCCCTGCTGTGTCCTGTCCCTTGTTTGTATCAGGAAGAGTTGTAGGAACTGCTACCTTGGCAAAGCAAACACTCAATAGCAACGTGCAGCTGCATGACATACTGGACACTGCAATGCACATGGCGACTAACAGGGCAGGGCATGGCAAGGTGTCATAGTCTACATGCAAGCTGCCAGACTCTACATTCAAGCTGTTGTGGTCTATGTTTAAGGTCTCATAAACACACTACATATACCACATCAGGTACACCACCATGAGGCTGGGTTAGAGTGCTGCGCAGGTGTTGGCCTGCATGCATGTAAGACCTTGGACAGTCAGGCTGCAAACAGGACCCACACAGTCAGGCTACATGGAAGGCCTGTACAGTCAGGCTGACCTGGGGAGGTATGAGGCGGCTGACAGCTCGTTTGAACACATCCCGCACAGCAGCCTCACGGTTCCTGAGAGCAGACAAAGCGTGGGCAGCATCATTGGCAGCCTTGCTGTAACTCTCCCAGAATGCTTGCCTGCAGCAATGTGCAAATGGGCTGGGTCAAGTGACGCTGTCAAAGCTCAGAATCAGGTCAATATGCAGGCACTTGCAAATATATGCACTGCAGCTGATAAGTCTTCCCGTTTGCCCAGGCTGCTCTGATGCTGTCGCAGCTCTGAAGCAGGTTGATATGCAGGCACCTGCAAACATATGCAGCGCCAGCAGCAGATGAATGTTCCCCCTGTGTCCAAATGCAGATTGCCTGCTCAATGGCATTGGCTGGGCAGCAAAGTTTGTTGAAGGACCAAAAGCACTAGTAGCATGAGTCNCAGACACCACCGTGTGCATTGGCCTCCAACAGCTATGCATTGCCTGGACAAGTCATGCAAGTAGCGTCAATTTGTAGCACCATTTGGTCAGCGACGTGCTACTGGCAGTGTCTCGCAGTATTTGTAAGCCCTCTCCATNGACACCGCGCTGTGCTAAGTGCTGACTTCAAGCATAGAATAGTAACACCTGACAGCTTTTTATTCATGGTATGCTTGCATCATTTGTACAATTTGCCGAAACGTGAGCCTCTCCAACACGTCTGGACAGTCAACACATTGATGCACAATTTCCAGCAGAACAGCTGGCCATGACTTCTGCGCTGCACACTCAGGTGACTGCTGTGCGTCAGGGTTCATGTCCGTTCTAGAGGCTAGGTCCTTCAGCAATAGGCCGTATGCACGGACTTCTTGCTGCTGGTAGGTCACTTGGTCAGCTTGATAAAAGTAAGAAGCACCTGTAGCCACGACAGGTGCATGAGGTTGGAGCAAAGTGACAATTGAGGGGGATGATCATGACACTGCACCGCTCATTGAGCAAGCTAAAAGCATGGCAAGAAAACGCAAAGCAAGCTGTCCCAACGCAGCAAGTCAGGAACGTGCATGANAGCGACAAGCTGACGACCAGCAGCACCAAAGCGCGCTGCATCTGCACAGCAGCGAACACAAGCATATAAACTTGCTGCGCATGTGATGCTGCAAGCGCAATGGCAGGGACAAAGCATATCGGATCGAAAGCACATAGGCTGCCGCTGCCGCATACGCGCGTAATGAGCGTTGCAGAGCAAGTGCGCACTGCATGCAAGCGAACAAGATCTGTGCAGAACGTATGCCCTACCTTGCTCAGCAGCGGTCGGAAGCAGCAAATCTGAAGCGTATCTGTTACCTGCAACATAGCAATTATTATCATGANTCGTATGTGAAGGAGTACCCTGTGGCAGTTCCGCTGCCCTGACGGCTAGCCAGCCACAAGTAGCAGGCAAACGCACAGCACNGAGATGTCCACAGCATCCTTGGCAGGCAGGGCTGTGCTGCCAGCAGGAGTCAGCTCAACACCATGCTGAGTCAGATCCTTGGCTGCCTGGGCCAGTGACATGGTTGTTACCACCTTGCTCCTGTTACAAACCTGCAGCAAAATAGGTCAATACGAATATCAGCCACCTTGAAAGCTGGCAACAGCTGTGCCGCATGCACGGNCCTCAATGTCATGCTTGTGTTGCAATTTTGTCTGAGCATGGTGCCAGTAGCCATGAGTATAAAACATGCTTACAGCCTGTGCCAAACAGCGGATGCCAGATTCTTGTGAAACTACAAAATCACTAGCAGCAACAGAGTGCCAAGAACAAACAGGCTGCAAATGCTGTAGATCATGGCTAGCCAGGTCAGCAGTCGCTAAGTTCAATAAAGCCATAGCACTAAAGCGCCTACNGGTATTGGCGCACTGAGTCTTGTCAGTCTGAGCATTGCTAAGCTGCACAATGGGAAAATTGGTATGTACCACAGCTTATAATCAGTTGTCACAAAAACACTTATTTTCTTCTGTTTGAGTCAAAAGTGCTATAAACAGCGTGTCTTATCAGGATGTATCAAGATCGCGGCATAAGGGTTTGCCAAGACATGTTTATATCTCCTCATTTCCTGGATTTTCCCTTGTAAAAACGACCATTGNGTGTAAAGATAATGGTCGTGTTGCAGAGCACACGGCTGGTAACTCATGAGCATGATCACTGTCAGGGCCTTGCCACATTCAAATTTGTGCATCATCCAGGACGAACCACAAAGTAAGACGATGAAGGCAGCACAGCCCCCGATGTTCCAACGGTCTGAAACGTTGACGCCTCAATCTATGTCCCCACGAGTGTGAAAATGTACTGGAGTATTATGTCCACACGCGTATCTCTTCACTGTTGAGGCTTCTGCGTTATGGGCACACCTGTGCACCTGAACCAGGAAACAAAGCTCCTCAGCAAAGCTGCTCCTACGACTTGGCAACGCTGGGTCAGCGCGTCTGTGCAGCAACTACAAGGCTCGCACCTCCTACGAACTTTGCATCCCGTCAGCACAACCGAATCGCCTGTGGAGGTATGGATCTGCAAGACACCTAGGAAGTTTGAGGTGAGATTGGCTCACTAGGCTTGGCATGTGCAGGTAGAGCTGTCGCAAAAGACAGCACAGGAATGGCTGGACGGCATCGCAGACACTTNACCTTGCCACTGCAACACAGCAAGCATGGCAATCCCCATTTGGGACCGACTTCATCACGCATAGCTGTGTCCCACGACAATGCCAGCCGTTTGCAGAGCACCAGGATACACAACTTGCCAGGACACGCAAACTTGAATGCAGTGGTGAAAGACCCTTGGCAGTACCCAGTCCCTGACAGCTCAGCACGCTCAGCACACGGTTCAAAATTGGACATTTTGGCGGGAGAAAGCTGGCAGTCGGTGGCCACAGCTGCATCAGCACATGAGCAGTGGGTGCTGCGGCGGCAGGCAGATCACAAAGGCCATGAAGAAGAGCCATGGGGGCAGCTCAGCGTGCACCTGCCTGATGGAGCAGCTTCTGTCAGTNTACGTCACCCCAACCTCCTACCTGGAGCTGATCACCATGTTCCAGCGCCTTCTGACCGCAAAGCGTGTGGAGAACAACAAAACGCTGAGCAGGTATACAGTGGGGCTTGACAAGCTGCAGAGCAGTGCACAGCAGGTGGCAGGCATGCAACAAGAGCTTAGGGTACGTTCCCTCCTTTGCCCCCAGTCCAAAGAGAAGTACAGCCTGTTGCAGACAGAGCTGTACTTCTGCATGCAATCGTGCATGGCTACTCATACTGTGTATTTGTACGCAACAGACAGCAGCTGTGGATGACTTTATAGCCTTTGCTCCAATGCCTGACAAATCTAGTCGTCCGACAGTCAGACAGCAAACATGCAGAACCTGTGTTTTCTGCANGTGGTTTCGTGGTTGGTGATGGCTTGCGGAAGTGGGCAATGATTTGGCAGGTTTAGGCACAACTGTAACTACTNGCACGCTCCAGCTTGACACTGCACAGCTGCACTTCTTCTTCAAGCTTTACTTTCTGCTCGGTGTTGGCTTGCAGATCCGCCTCCATAGCTGCTAGCTTGTCCATGAGCTCCTGCATGCCACTCAAGCAGATTGGCACCGCAGCCAGGTCAAACAGATCACTACGCAAGTTGTGTAGTACAGAGGTGCAGCACAGCAAGGCTCATGCTTGTCTCTGGCTGTTCATTGGATTCAACAAACCCTGGTATCATCGCACTGCACTGCCAGTGTCATAGTCCTCAAGCACGGCCAGACATGTATAGCTGAGGGCTACTTCAGCTGACTTGCACTGAGGACGTGAGCATCAGTAAGGCGCTGTGAAGGCAGTTGTGACATGGGAAAGCTACCTTGAGCTCTGCCTGCTTGGCGCGCAGGCCAACCATGACCTCCTCATAGGAGGCCTCTGCCTCATGCAAGGCTGCCTTCTTGGGGGCCACCACCTTGGCCACCTGCACAGCTCCACACATAAGCCCAACTTGTGTGTTCACCTGGTGACTGCACAGCTTGGAAGGACAAGTTGTCAANAACAGTATATTGTTGGAAGACCAAGTAGTGCTGTTGACTTATACTCCAGAACTTCTCCAAGCTGAAGTCGACACATGCATGCTGTATGTATGTAAACGTACCAACAGACATACTTGGAGACGCATGTGCTGGCAAAATGTGACTGCGCATGTTTCAGACATACCCATTCACAAACAAGTTTATTGTCTGATTGGTGTACACGACTACACAGACACACACACCACACATGCCCCTGCAAGCTAGGGCTGTAGGACTGTTGTACAGTTTTGGCTGTGGAGCTAGACAAACTTGAACCAAGAACCAAAGCAAATGCAGAGCGACATGTCCTTGGGCTACAAAGGAGGGGCTGACGGTGCTGTGTCTGACCTGGACGTGATAAACTGTCCAGGTACATAACTACCCTTTGAATACTGACCAGGAATGTAACCTGTACGGCGCGGCAAGGCCCCTCTGCCAGGCGCAGCACTGTCGGTGGGTTGCTGTGTATAGTACTCACCCCTACTCACTGGACCCACAAAGCTGAACACTTTCACAGTTGCAACAATAGCTAAGGCTGCCGCTAAGGATGCTGTGACTACCCAGGCCACCCACATGCGGTGCAACACATCAGACACCTGACAGCAGATCAGCTGCTTAGCATCCTGGTAAATGGGCGAGATTGCTGAAACTTGCACAGCGTTGGTCAGGGCTGTGATGCTGCTATTGATTTGGTTGAGCGTTGTTGNGATGTACACGTGCCAGAGTCTTGCTGTGCGAGGCAATTCACAGGAGATAAACACACCCTGATACTTCAGTACGTAGGACCTGACACTCTAAGAGTACATGTGAGACGCAGGAAAGACTCACAATAGACACACACAGTCTCACAGCATGCAGTGACAGCGCAGGAGTTGTGAGCAGACGCACTTGACAGTGCTCCCCAAGACTTGGACACTTTCTCCAGATGAGGGCTCCGCAGTGCTTCCTCCTCTAGAGGCACTACTTGATGAAACTTGGACCAGTCAACGCGTGGCTTGAAGTCTGAAGAGTCTGAAGGCGACGTCACCGCAGGGCAGAAGATGTGGTTGGGATGCACGTCCTGCTGGGTGTGGAACATGCGCATGCGCATTCTGTTGGTTCCCAATGAATAAATGTATCCTTCCACCTGAAGGGATAAACACAAACATACCAAACTAAGTGGGTGTCATAACCAAAGCTACGTAGCCCGGCCAGGAGGAAAATCAGNCAGTTGAAGCTGCTAAATAGCGCACCATCAGGCCACAGGACCGCATGTACGCGCACAAATCACTCAATGGTGATCTTGACTTATTGTCGGCTGCATGGCAGCCTGCTTGACTGAGCCAGAATGCTGCAAGATGTAGCATAGCCATTGTTTNTTTGAGACTGTTGTTGCCTGCACATCTGCCAATGAGAATGGTAGTTTCAGGTCAGACTGTGCGAATGAATTCCAGCATAGAGGATGAGCCATGCAGTCTTCATTGCAAGTCAGTGTGATGTGTCACTGCTGCAATATTAACAAAGTGGACATGGTGACGACGGCCAGCAACAGGGACAAGCACAAATGCTCCCTGCAGGTTGTCAGCTTTGGTTCTTAACTGATTTAACTGTCAAGGCAGACCAGATCACAGACTTTGAAAGTAGTGATTCACATGGGCTNAGCAATCAGGGCTGCAATTTGAGCTTGTGAGTCACTACCCTTACTGATGGGCAGTGCCATTTTGACTCTGCGTAAAGATCACTTCCAGCCATCTTGCAGCAGCAGCTGCACCTGTAGCCTGATGTCAACCAACAATGCCACAATGTGCTTTGGGNGGTGCGCTACACCGCACTACCAATGGTGCTAGACCTTGGAATGCAATCGTGAAGCTAATCTACATGCTGGCGGGGACAGAGATGCTTTTCAGAAGTCTTGAACACATGACACAACTGCATGTGTAACATGTGCTGCGCAGCAAGGCAGTGGCCATTCTGACGGCAAGCAGGAGTGAGCATAACTTGTCAAAACTGCTAAATAATGTTGCTTAGGTGCAAGTGTACCAGCATGTTCTGCGCAGCAAGTCAGTGGCTACCCTGATGGCAGGCAGAGGGGAGCCCCCTGAAGGCGTGCTGGGGGTCATCACAGCCCTCAGAAAGCTCTGCAATCATCCTGACCTGCTGCACTCTGCATCGGGTAGCTCCAAGATAGTCTGCACCAGGGTTATGTTGTGTACGGGTGTAGGTACCACTGCATGCCTTTGAGACTGNGTGATTGTTCACTGCTTGCAATCTGTGCCCTCGTTTGGCAACACAAGTTTCTGCAATGTCTGGACCCAGTTCTTGTTTGTGTCACTCGCAATATGTCATCAATCTAGCATGTCATAGTGAACAATCCATATCGCACTTTTGTGATGGTCTTTTCTGTATGCCTGTTGCACTGCCCTCCTGTATACAAGCATATCCTGTCTTTCCAACCTCTGTTGCACCAGCACATTGGCATGCTGGCTGTCCAGGTACCAGTGTTGCACATGCTCCAACTACCAATTGAGGAGATGACGCTTGCCAACGTCAAGGGCGGGANCATTGACTCTGCTGTGTTGTGCATTTGGCTCTAGGGCTGACTGGGACAATGGAGAATGTCCCTACATCCACCAAAGCGAACATGGAGCTGTTTCAGCTGAGCGGCACAGCATTGCAGACTCCTTGCGCAACCCCAAGTGAGATCTCAGGCCTGAAAACTAATTCTGCTTCTTGCATCATGCATGTGCACGGTCTTCTGCCTGCTAGACTGATTGCCTAGCAATGCTGGACACTGTCAACACGTAGTGTCCATGACAGCATGCTCAGCAAGCTTACTGCTGACCAAATACACTACTTCACTCTTCAGTTTGCCAATGCTCTGCCCGTTACATGCAAGATGTGGAGCACAGTGTGCANGGTGCATGGCAGCATGTGCATTTGTTGCTTTGACGCAAATTCTACAGAAAAACCCTAAACTTTCACAAGTCTCGCACATCTATATTCACAAANACAGGCAGAGCCTGGGCAGCATCAGCAGCCTGGCCCTTCTCACAATGATGCTGCTAGCAACTACGATGCTGCCCGCAGCAGCAGCAGCCATTTGCAGCAAAACAGCTCAGACTATGGCAATGACGTTGCTGATGTATCTGGCACACCTGCTGACACCCAAGCTGACGTGCAGCACAATCAACCTGCTCATAGTCGATTGCCTTCGCATCCTGACAGCTCTGCTGAGAACGCATTGGATTCAATGGCAAGTGAACAGCAGCCTCTTGGACAGCTCAGAAGAAGACTGCATAGGCACACAGCACACAAAGAGCCTCCCTGCCTTCCTACCTCGCCTATGTCTCAATCGCATCAGCTTCCCAACGTACAGATGANCAGAGGTCCAGCCCTGGGGTCTGCCTTGATCTGCACATACACACAAAATGATGGACTGCCTGATTACTGGAACATTGCAGTCAGCTCAGGAGGCTACCAGTTTGGGTGAGTCTCTTGCAGCAGACGCCCAGCAGTGACTAAGGTGTCATGTGTCTCCTTCAGCATAGCACAACAGCAAGTAGCAGACTACCATACTGTCCTGATGCAATATTTATTGGATGTTCAACTGAGCTCATTTCTGAGGCTGGCATGTGCAGACGACGTATCTCACTACATTGCTAGGGCATGCGATGGCTTACCAGATAGTCACCAGGGAGGGGTTCAAAGCTGTGAGTTGGTGGGGTGGCAACATCAGTGCTCTGCATAACTNGCTCACTGAGTTGTCAGAAGTTCTGAGTTGTTTTTACAGTGTCTGAGCACTTTCACATCCCATTCTCAAGCTAGCAGCTGCGTTTGAGTGCTTGGTAGAACTTGGTGGTTATCAAGCTTGGGCAATACAAGGTTGCACGGTGTCGGCAGGCCATGACACCATGATGCAAATCAGTATGCAACAATGGAAGGATCAGCCACCCTGCAGCTTCTAAATCCTATGTAAACATTATTTTGCACTGCATGGCCAGATGCAAGCAGTGCGCAGTAAGCACATCTTTCAATTGCTTCTGATACCAACCCTGAGATGTCTCAAGTACGACTGCTGATGCTCTAGCTGTGCATGCTTCACTCTAGCCACCTGACTGAGTTGTGATATGCTTGCAGCTGTACCTGTCAGAGGCTTCTCTGGGGGTCGCAATCACAACTGCCAAGTCGTCTGCTATCAATGTGGTGGTGCCTGGGGATGGCAGCTCTGATCCCCTGGAGCTACCAGTCCCAGAGCAGTTTGTAAGTACTTTCAGCAACGGGAAACTAATCACTGAGGCTGTGACACACAGCGGGGCATAGGATGAGGTTTGAAGGCGTGATGAGTAATGTAGCACACTCTGGGTTGTATGTCCAGGGTACAAGGCGCAGCAGCCTGTGGCAATGGCTTGGCAAGGTTTTGGCAGCAGATCTTTGTGGTTAAAGTGCAAATAGCAAAAGCCAGTGTGCATCCCTGAATGGATGCTAACTCTGTGAGCAACACAACTGCAGCTGGCATAGTGGTGTGGACTCCACAAAGGCGCCGTTGACAGCCAGCACAGAAGTATCTCAAGTCAGTGCGTGGTCTTGACAGTTGCCATGTGAGGGCTCTACATGCCTCAAAGCCTTGTAGAGAGTTGAATGCTTTGTACATCAAGCTGGCTGCATTTCATTCGTTCTGCCAAGCTGCAATGCTGCAAAACATATGTGCGATTGCATGCGCAATTCGCGACTGCGATTGTCAGCCCTGGTTGTCTGAGTGTCTCTTGCTGACCTGCACTGGTCCTGCTGACGCCCAGCAGCCCACGACAACCTAAGACAGCATGCTCGAGTGATCACGGCAAAGCAAGGGTTGGCGCCGCGTAGAGCGCCCTAGCACATGGCTGGAAGAGGTCGAGCAGCCACTCTCCCTGCTTGGATGGCAAATGATAGCAGCCCGCGCGCGCCTGGCGCTCCGACACAGGACTCAGGCGCACTCCCAGGTCCTCCTAACCTTCCTGAGGCAGCAGGTAAGCAGCACAAGCTGCATCGCATCGAGACAGGCGCTCACGTTTGTAGCTTCTCGTGAAGCTTCTTGTAGCTGATAGGAGGCATGTCATGCGGTACAGGGCAAGAGCCTAGCTACACGTCAGATGTCATTGAGGCTGCACAAGCACAAGTGTTGAGGGAACAGGATGCTGCTGTGCAGCAGACACTGGCATCTCACAGGTCTGACAAGTCTTCATTGTGTGCGACCAATACTCACTTGCAAAGCATTGAGATGCAGCTGACAGGCATACTGCAATTCACATGACAAATCAGCCCTGCACATCATGCTTGCATGTGCAATGTGCAAATGCAGCCGCTCAACTTGCTGGCAATATTATTGTTATCTAGAAGTTCTGTTTCATCACAAAGCACATTTACATTCAAATGCACACTTGGATCTTTTCTAACAGAGTGCCACAATGCAGTGGGCAGGAGGAACAGGATGATAAAGCGTCCCAGGTCCCTCAGGATCCCGCAGCTCTCAAGGTAATGTGCATGCTGCAGCTGCCTGCTGTTGTTACTTTACAGTCTAGTGTTCTGTTCCTTCTTGTGGTGTCATGCAACGCTGCACAATACAACATATGCTCTTATGTGCTTGCAACTGGTGTCCCCGTATAGTGCACATGTCACGTGGCAGCACCATGTTTGCAGCGACTCTGGTCTGTGACGCTGCATGTCTTTCGACTTTTCAGTGCTTCATGACATGCAGTTTGTCCGGTACAATGCTGATGTAGCATTGATACCACGCCCTGCCAGTTACTCTTGTTTGTGATGTTAGCAGAAATGTTCAATGTCATGTAGCATGCAGCTATTGCTCCTCCACGATGCTCCTGTCATAAGCACAGCACCATTTTGCTTTTGCAGTTGCTTTGGTTTGCAATGTGAGCATGGCCTGAAAGGCATCATGGTGACTTTGTAGCATTGATGATGCAATGATCCAGTCATCATAGTGTACAGCATATAGTGAAGAAGCAGAAGATGGATGTTCTGATGAACTGCTTCTGGCTTTGTTGTGCAGGACCGCCTGTTGCAAATGGAGGCAGACATGCGCAGCAGCCGACAGGTGTGACACTTCACAGCCATGCTGCACACAAGCAGAGCAGCTCTTTGGCTGACATTTGTGCCATATCATTGTACAAACACAGCAAATTGCAGCACAGATCACACATGTTCTGCATGTACCCTGCTGAGCAGTTTGTCTGCAACTGATATATGGGAATAGTGCTTGATGTCATGTTTGCATCTCAAGTCCTGTTGAGTCCTTCAGCAACAAAGGAACTCGAGCTGCTGTGGGTTGTTTACAACTGTCACGTCCTGACCCCCTGGGCAGATATCAATGGTTTGAACAGTACACCAAGATGGAGCATTACAGCTGCTGCTGCTCATGAGCAGCTATCATGGGCTAGATGTATCACCATGCTTTTGTGCATGGCGGAAATGCACCAAAGTATTTAGTGGATTTGATCTGTATCTTCACAAAGCTGCACCTGTATGTGTAGTTGTGCCACTGCAGGCTGCTCAGCCCAGCGACAAGCAGCGGGGACAGGGAGACTGGCAGCACTACCAAACCCCCAGCCAGGTCTTACAAGCTGTTGCCTCACAGCGCAAGAACCCCCCAGGCCCCCCTGGACCTCCAGGTCCCCCTGGCTCTAGGGCTGGGCCCCTTCCTGGACCCCCTGGCCCCCCCAGCACCAGGGCAGGCCCCCTTCCTGGTCCCCCCGGCCCTCCCGGACCCCCCAGCAGCAGAGCTGACCCCCTGCCTGGGCCCCCAAGGCCCCCTAGGATTGTAAGGGGCGCATCAGGTGACGGTCAAGCAGGGCCAGACAGCCTGCCAGGTGCTGGAAGTGCCCCTGCACCCCTCTCAGGCGACCCACAAGCTTTGCCGGGGCCGCCTGGGCCCCCACAACAGGTACATGATATTGCTTTCAGCTGCACTCAAAACATGCAGGGTGACTTACAGCAAGCAATCATACATGCTGTGAACCAGCAAACTGCTGTTGAAGAGCATGTTGAACTCCATGCCAGCAGCTGGTCTTGCAGCAAGCGCCTGCTGCTTTTGTTGCATTGCCGTGGCTTTGTCAAAAATCATCTGTGGTGAGCAATGACACCCCAAGTACGTATCAATGACTCACATGTGTTGCAACTGCTGTTGGAACGTGTTGTGCTTCCTCCCTGCAGAAAGCTGGCCCCTCAGGACCCCCAGGGCCCCCCAGGCGGCCGTCTGGACCCCCAGCATTCCCACAACCGTCTTCCTCACCCGCAGCGCAACCCCAAATGCACCCTCAGCTTGCCCCAGCAGAGCAGATGCCGCCCCAACAGCAGATGTCAGAACAGCATCTGCAGCCAGACCAGCACCAGCAGCCTGTGCAATCTCAGCCACCTGTCCCTCATGCCGGCATGCCGCCAGACGTGTATGCTGCTGCAGTGGCCGCACAGCAAGCATATGCACAGCAGCAGCATCTACAGCAGCATCAACAGCACCCACAGCATGCCCAGCAGGCCCCAGCACAGTCCCAGGGCTTCATGCAACCCCCAGCAGCAGACCAAACAGCCCCCACAAGCTATCAGCCACCCCCTGGCTATGCCCAGCAGGCACAGCATGCCAGTCAGGCTCAGCAGGCACAGCATATGTTTGAATCCGCTGCCAGCGTGGCACAGAGCAATGGGGAGCCTCCTGTCCCTGGGATGGAACCTCCTGGCATTTCCCCCAGCTCTTCTTCAGCACCTGATGATGGAGCCACTGCAAAGGCAGCCAAGGCTGCCAAGCCGTCCTACTCTTCCGCTCCAGTGCTGCGCGCTGCTCCTGCTGCTGCTACCCCCAACACAGATCAGGTACAACTTGCAGGGATGTGTCATGATTCATTACAGCAGATAGCTGTTGACGTGATGCACCTCCACGTGCTGTCAATCCCCCCAACACAGACCAGGTTCAACTTGTAGAGACATGTCATGGTTCACCACAGCAGATAGCTGTTGGTATGCTGCACCCCCTTGTGCTGCCGATACCCCCAACACAGACCTGGTTCAAGCTGCAGGGACATGCACAACTGAGCATGATTCACTACAGGAGAGAACTGTCTATATGCTGCATTCCCTCGTGCTGCTGGCAGGCTAGCAGTGAGCTTGTGTGTGCGTGTGGGTGTACGTGCTCGCCTGTACATGGATCAAGTGCTGCCCAAAGTCAAACTGCATGCTCTGCACAGCCTGTCATGTAGTGGACATGGGACATTAGTCACCTCACTGCTGGAACAGGCGTACTCGCCTGTCTGCTGGCAGCAGCTTGGACAGTGTGCTTTTCCAATGTCCACATTTGGCATTCATATTTACTTAACCTACAGACACTGCAGATGTATTTGAACCGTCATCTGCAGCATACAAACATGACATGCTTTGTGCCCTGCCAGAACCACCCCCTGTGCTGATGCTGAGATTGATCTCTCATCCCCCCCTATTCACCCCCGCCCCCCTCAGAAACAGCATTCCAGGAGCAAGCTCGTTGTACAGGCTCAAGCTTGTTGGCAAAATCTTACCTAGTTGTAAAAAGTAGCCTCGCAACGCCAAGATGTGTGTGCAGACTGACTGGTGGCAAGCACATCTAGTTGAGACATATAGTTGACATGTGCTTGCAGGCGGCAGCCACAGAGGCAGCTGGCAAGAAGCAGCTGCCTGCAGCTCTCCGGAAACGGCTGGCAGCCAGAGGCATACTCAAGGTGAGAATAACTTTGCATCCAGGGTATGGGTGGCTGATTCCAGGGATTCAGCCACACTGCTGTGGCTTGCAACATTGTTACGTCAAACAACCGCCATGCTGTGTGACTCTTGTTGTGGTTCCATGACAAGCTGTCCTATTGGCAGTTGATTGTCTTCCACTTGCTGTACATACTGCTCTCAATGTTTACATTGAAGCATGGGATCAGAGCGTGTGAGGTCTACACTGTCACATCAGTGCAATGTGAGTCTGCATGATGCTTCTGCTGCATTGGAGCAGAGCCAGTGGGGTCTGTGTTGCTACATTGTTGACATTGTGGGTTTGCTTAATACCTCTGCAGCTTTGGAGTACGGGCTCTGTGGGTCTAAATTCTAAAACCCTAAATCCTATGCTGTCACGTTTGTTACAATGTGGGTTCCAGTAGTTGCCTTTGAACTATTGGAACTATTGGAATAGGGCTTGTGAAGTCCACATTGTGACAAGAGTGAGGATATGGGTGCTGGCACGAAAAACGGGTTTGCTGAATTGTCTGTCATTGGCAGAAGCAGTTGTTGCTCTTGCCACCCAACTTGATTCAAGTCAAGCATAGCAAGTGGAACCTGTTTTGCTAGTATTTGGAAAGTGTACAGAGTATTATTTCAACAAAATTGTTCTCTATAACATGCAATGTTGTGTGAGTGAGCATGTGGGTGCTTGCAGGAGAATGGTGCTGCTGAGCCTGTTACTAATGGTGTCAGCACTGCCCCTCAGCCAGTCCCTGTTGCTGACCCCAGCCTCCCCCCTGGCTGGTTCCAAGCTATGGACCCCACCTACAACCACCCGTACTGGTAGGCTCAATTCACAACCTTTAATGCAATGCTTTTGACTTTTAACAGAACTCACAACAGCAACAGGTCAAATCTGATGACACGCCATTACATGTCCGGTTCTGCTTCTGGGCGTCATTATGCGCTAAGCCAAGCAACTTCCCCTGCACTCCTGGCTGGATCCAATGTCACAAGCCACTCACCGTCAGCATGTGGCATGCCGTAAAGCACATGACTTCTGGTCTGCACTGCAGTCACAGACCCTTTCCACAGTAGTCAGAAACAGCACTCTCTGTCACTCCGCTGCTTCATCTCAAGGGTGTCATGTGCCAACATGCTGTGGATTGTCCTAAAATCCACAAACTGTCTACAAAGCGCCTCCCTGCAAATCCTTCATCAGGTTACTGGTCTCCCACGACTGGGTAGGCTGCAGATGCAACACATCATCAGGGGAGCGCAGTTGAGTCGGAGTCTCGTGAGTTTTCTTGTTTTAAGTTACTGAAATGGTTACGCTGCAGGTTTAACCCATCAACAGGGGAGCGCAGATGGACCAAGCCCCCCCTGCCACCCCCCTCCCTCCCCCCCGGCTGGGCTGCTGCCCAGGACCCTTCCTCAGGCCAGCACTACTACTACAATGCCTCCACAGGTTCACCTCCTGCATCATGTCTGATGCATTGCGGTGACATGTCATTGAACACTTGCTCAGAGGCTTGCACCAGTGTGTTAGCGCTACATACTGAACGGTCAAAGGTTTTTGCTTCCATGGGCTCTCCGGTCTTCTACAAATTCTGTCACTGATTGCTGACATGTCTCTCACACATATTCATCTCACACATTGTTGGTTTGCTATGTCTTGAATGCGCATAACACGCTGTCTCTAGAGGCGCATTCTTTTGCCTCATACCAGCTCTTTCCCATGCACAGTAGTCTTGGCTAAATTGCCTCAACGGCTTTGCTGTGCATGTGCCACAACAGCTTTGGAACCCTGGCTCTTACCCCATCAGCCATCACAGATGGGGTTAAAGTCCCGTTACTGTACATACATCAAATCCTGGTACAGTCAATGCTTACAGTTTGTGACCTCAGCAAAATGTGATTTTGTTGCCAGATCTTGTGGGTGTGTGCTGCAGCAGGTGTGCATGTCTGTCAGTCTGTCTGTCAAATTTACATGACAATTGGGAAGCTGCCTTACGCGCATGCAGAGAGAGTGCATTTGGACCTTGCAGTGACTTCTACATTCTCACCACAGCTGTTGGTCATGCATCAGAATGTCATGTGAAGCTGCTGACGAATGCTTGCCGTACCAGACCCTGATGACTGTGACCGACATCTTTCCCAAACCTGCTTTTACAGGTCAGACACAATGGACAAAGCCACTAGAGTCGCAAGGCACCCAATCCTCTTCATCCCAGCCAGCAGCTGCCTCAGGAGCATCTTTTGTGGCATCAGCAAGCTTTGCAGGGCTGAGGCCAGGGTATGTGTTCAAGAGCGGGCCTGAAGGAGTGGGCTACTATGCTGATCACGGGTTGGCACCTGTGCAAGGTAAGGTATCAATCTGAATTGCAACCAGATAAATTGGTGTTTTCTGCGATAATGCTGTTTCTAAGTACTGTGTTTCCAAACATTAAAACGGATATTAGCAGGAGATGCTGCTGTCCTGTTGTAGCTGACAGCCGGTTGCAACACAGGTGCAGGTGGGTTCATGCACGCTTTGAGGCTTTGAGGTTGACATTTCGGGGTATTCCTGTCGGACTAGCTACTGTACGCTGCCCTGGCTGGTTTGCTCTGCGCAGCTGACAGCAGCCTGCATGCTGCCATGCTCGCTGCACTGTAGCGGGCACATGCTGCAGCGATACGTAGCATGTTGCTGGTATACAGCAGCAACATAAACGCTATTGCCCATGCGTCAAAAAGACAATTGAACAACACACGGCAAGCTTCCACACGCATTACACAGTTGTGATGTTGTGCAGATCCAATATATGCAGTGGTGTCTGCCCCCAGTGTCTCACTGCAGCGCAGTAGCAGCAGCAGCAAGTAGCAAGGGTAGCATGAAGCCTCCTACTGCAAGGCCAGCTAAGCGTGCCAGGCAGGAGTTTGATCCCATGGACCCGGTAAGAGCCCTGTTANCCCCTCCCCCTCGAAGGCTTAAACGTATGTCGGAAGCGTATGCGCGTTCGCTCGGTAGCAACCCGCAGATAACGCGCGACGCAATCTTAGACGACTTTAAGGCATGACAATCAGATTGCGCTTTCTTGTTGTCAGCCTATGTCTTGCAGTTGCAAGTGCTTACCGTCCAGGCATAGATGGATTTCTGCAACGACCCGAACACAATTTTACAGGCAAGTCCGAAGATGTTGCACGTACATGCGTAGTTCGTTTGCTATCAAGAAGGCTGCAGACTGCAGATTGTTGAACGCTGTGCAACTGTACGCAGGCGAAGTTTGGGCTCTCCTCATNCTGAGATGCATGCTTGCACAGCAAGCAGTAGCGCTTTGTAGAGCTCACCTATGCAGTGAAGCTTCTGGCCAAGGCTGGAACCAGTCGATGACTGTGGAGTTGATAGTTGCCAGAAATCGCTGACTGCGCACCCTGAAGTNAGCATGCGCCTTGCATGCCTGTAGTTCCAGAGAAAGACTAATGCAAATTGCTTTGACTTGTTGATTGGGACAATAGCTCATGATATTGTGCTCACATTGTTGCTGGATGAAACATCCCCATCAGTAGTGCATGAGCATGATTTTGTTGAACAGCATGATCAGAATGTATACACATAGCTGCTGTGACGTTGAGTCTAAGAGCTTGCATGCAACATATTCGCTGCAGTGCTGTACATGGCTGGTGGCATTCAGCTCATTTGCTGAAGCATTTTATACTCATTCGCAAAACGCTGCAGCAAATGGAGGACAGTGAGATGGAGGAGGAAGAGGACTCACAGGCTGATGGCTTTGTGGTGGAGGATGGCTATCNGTTTGAGCATCTGACATTGCACATGCTGCTAAGTGTCTCAGAGCATATCACATAAGCTCCATCACGCAGTGCTCAGCCAGGTGACATGAAGCAAGGCACCATAGCCTGCAAAGCAATTGCAGACAGTGCAGTCACGCAAAAGATGTAGCCAACATATCATAAGCATGTCAATTTGTGCTTCCGGCATGCTGCTAACATGCTGCACATGCGCGTAGCAAAGCAGTGCCAATACTACAGTCGGCGACCTACCTTGAGCTGGTGAGAGAGAGCTACAGCTTGCTCCTGCATCATGCTCAGTTGCTGATTGGTAGTCTCTGTTTGCTCNGCTTATCGTATGTACAAGATGCACAATAAATCTAAGTCAGTTTGTGCATTAGAGATGGAGTGATGGATTCAGCAGGTCCTAAGCCATGTGCAGCAGTTCAAGGCACAATTTTGTTGGTAGAAGATTTGTTCTACAACATGAGTACCCGCAAACAGGCAAGGTGGAAAAGCAGTCCATGCAGTTCATGTGGTACGCAGCACCATTACAAATTGTTATAACAGGCGCTGAAAGCCAGCAGCGAGGAGTTTGCTCGTATTTTGGATGTCATGGGGAAGTATGCAGCTTACAAAGCTGGCGTAGCATTCAGCTGCAAGCGACAGGTGAGTTGTGGCTGTGGCTCACAACATTTTCTGCCATGCTGGCTCATGTGCCAATCTATGCCATACATGCAGCAAACAAACCACAGTTTGGCATAGCACTCTGCAACTGTGTCCCTTGCATGCCGATGCCAGCCAGTGTTTGTAACCGCAGGGGGAAGCTCGGGCAGATTTGCATACTATTGCGGGGGCCTCCAGGCTTGANTGTGGCTTAGCATCCCTGTCATGCACCTGAGACACGTACATCAGGGATTAAACCCCCTAGCCCTCAGCCCTTGGCGTCCCTGTCACGCACCTGAGACATGNCAGCAGGTACATGCATGCACCTGCCGCACAGCTGTGGCGTCGCAAGTGTGATTGATAAGCATGTTCTTTCACACCTCTTTTTGTCAAAGAAGTCAAGTTTGTATCTTGATAACTTGTTGACATGCTTTGCGATCAGCATGGAGACGTGCGGCCTCAGTCACTGTTTGCTAATGATTTGTGACTGGCTTGCAGTCAACAAGCCGGGGCAACAGAAACAGCAAAGTCTAGGTGAGATATCAGCCAGATGAGACATGCACTGACAGCATTTTGTTGTGCATCCTGCTAGCAATGTCCCTGGCTCTTACCATCGTCCTGCTTCAAGTACTATCCCAGGTCCTGCTGCAAAACTTGGACCACCTTCTTAAACACCTTCAAATGAGCTGGCGTAGTCCACGGAAGTGTCAACAATTTGAAGGTGCTGCATTTGTAATGCACAGATACACTTATCTTCAGAAGCACTGATAAACATATCTTGGACAGCAATCATGCCNCCACAAGCTGCACCGGAGACACTGCTGGAGTATGCGCTGAAGACAGGCCAATCAGCCAGAGCCCCAGAATGTTGGCACTGCTCAGAAAACAAAGCATTCTTTGACAGGCAGCAGTTGCAGCTGACACAGCTACGCATGCAGACTGACACACTGTGCCACTTGGCCAATCACAGCAAATCTGCAGACGGTACAGTCCGTATGTTGATGCACGCAATGCTCATATACATGCCAGGAGTGCAATTAGAAGTGACGTCCATGCATCTGCAGGTAGTGCACCAGTCTCTGAGTATGAGCGGCTCTTGCACCCGACATCGTGGCAGCATACCGTGTCTGGTCTTGAGGTATGCTCTTTATGCATGCCACTACATAAAGTGTAGGCCTGTTTGTATGCTCAGGACNTTGGCACTGCTGCCCAGGAGCATTGATGCATCTGTGCACGCTAAATTGTTACCACTGCATCTTGCTGGTGAGATAGAGGCAGATTTCAAAGCACGAGGTGAACCTCAAGCTCGCAGGAAATCTTGCCAGATGACAAGCATCAAGGCGCTCATGTGCATTTGTACACCACTGATCCTTCTGCATACATGCAAGCTATGTTGATCAGTGTGCTGTGTGAGTCAAGCTGCACACGACTACCACCTCTCACCTGCAAGGTAAGCCTTTCCTTCTCTGACACTCTCCCTTGTTGCCTGGCAGTTGCTACGGGCAGACAACCTACCAAAGCCAGAAGCAGTGCCTAGCAAAGACAGCNGGTGTATATGTTGCACACAGATGCTGTTGGCAGCAAGGCAGGGCAATCGCAGGTGGAACACAGAAGTCTCTTATGAAATCTTTTATATCAAGCCTAAGTCCATTGATCTCGCTTACAGTAATCATAACGAGATCGTGGCAGACTGTGCCCGCAATGCTGCTAGTTGGAGTGGTTTTCTTTCATAAGCTACTTATGCTCTGCAGCTATACAAATTGCGGATCCGAATGAATTGTATTGCAAGTAAGCAATAGCAGTTCAACACAGCCAAAAAGCAAATTCCTGACTCACATGATTGTACAAGGCTTTACAATGGTTGCATCAGACGAATCACCATTGCATCACATCTTTAACGACACGATTTGCCACAGTGTGGTGGTGGGCAAAGGGTATTCCATCAACAGGCGATGCAGTATTGTGCTGCAGCCAGACCACAATTGCACTTTCCTCGTATGTGTAACCATCAGCAGCAATGACAGGGTTCTGCATTGCAGCCTGCAGCAAGTCAAGACTTTCTGTTGTGCAGGTCTTGGATTGCGTTGCNACACACAGCCGCCGCTGCATCTTTGCAGCGTACTGTCTCAAAGTTTGCCCAGGTGAACCAATGCCACCGTGCACAAATTGTGAAGCGATTCTTGTGCAGGTTGCCTGCTAGCATGTACAGGCACGCATTCTACTTGTAGCTAGTCATAACATAGAGTGGTTCTCACGGAGGCTTCCTTTAATTTTCGGCAGGTTCGCGCGCAAACTACCCAGAGTTGTGTCACACACTGCAGGTAGCTCCTGGCAGTCGAGCTGACAGCGCGCACAGTNCAGGACACTGACTGTACACCATGTCAGTAAACCATCACAAGGCATGCAATGTTCCACAAACCTACATTGCATTGCATTTGTGGTTGGAGCTGTTGGTCCAATCCACCCCTACGTAGCGCAGCATGAGGCTGTCAATGGTGTAGCCCGCGTCGAATATTGCTGCTGAGCTACCCAACTNTGAAGCGCCAAACAAACCAGCAGGCCTTGCAGTTGCATCAAAACCATATTCAACGCACGTCTGGCGCTTCCTCACTTGTGTACACTTCTCCATGTCTGCATGATACTTCTCGACGGCTGTGATACAGGTGTCCATGGCTTCTTCTCGCATATCTGTCGGCATATCGGTGTGTTTGACTAAAGGATACTTGGCCATCTTCAGGAACGATTCCATGTCTTTGATGTCCTCAGGTTCTTGCGCCATGGTAGCCATGCCTGACGCCAGTCTTGCAGCGTTCCACTTGTCACAACAAGCTTGCTAACCCGGAGCAACACCGTTGCGGAGGGAAGCCGAGGAGCTTGATCAGTGCGGAGTCTAAATGTGTGAGTAAGAAGAGACAAGAAATGATAAACACAAATCTGTGTCAGACACCTATGCGGATTCGTCAATTGACTTGTTTATGACCATGTCCACCGTCACCAGCATACAAATGACTATGTCAAGGTCACATTCANTATCATTACAGCTGCTGTGCTGCCTGGAAGACCTTCCAGCCCAGAGCTGGCTGCGCTGTCTGTGGTGAACAGCTGGACACCAAAGTGGTAAGATCTTCTTGTCTCAGTTTGTGGCACATACGCAGCAGCTTGTGGCANTGCTGCTATCTGGAAAGTGACGGCTTAGTGACTTGAAAGCCAGTGCCTCTGACACATCATTTTAGGGTCAATGAAAGGGTGAAAGGAGGGAGGTGGCTCTTGTTTTGCTGCCACCCAAGTGAGCCTTCTTCCACTAGTAAGAAGGCTCAAACACCTGGATTTAGTCAGCATACCTGCAAGGTGAATGCATACAGCTGAAGCAATGTAACAGCTACCTAATTCAACCAACTGTACAACGTTCATGTAGGACACTGGACAGGCTTAAGGGTTGCCTTGTTGATGGCTTGGAATTGCCAAGTGAGCAAAGAAGGCAACGGTGTGATGACCAGTGTGCACACATCCATCGTGCATCACACGGTGACATTGCATCAGGTAGGCTGCTACTGTATGCTTGTGCCATATGCCATGAAGTAAGCGTCCTTGTCATGACGCCAACCCCACTGGACCATAGTGTCATTTGCACACTNCTTGAAGGGGGCCACGCAGTTGGGATGCTTCTCATCCAGAATGAAGTTGTAGCCCCGATTTTGCAGCACAAAGCCACAGCCTTCTGGGACAATGCCTGCAGGGATACAATGTTATGCACATGATGGGGTGANTACTGTGCGCCACCCTGAGTGCATAACCTCAAAGCAAGTGCTGAGGAAGGCCTGCATTTCTGACAGAATCACTTGAANTGCCAATGGTTCTGCATATATATGCAGAATATAAAGCACGCACGCTGACTGTCAGGCTGTGAGCTTGGTGTGGTCCCGGACATGTTCATGACTCTGGGCAGCGGGGGTCCGGGCCCGGCAGCTTATGGTAAGCAGTATCATGCTGAGAGCACACAAGACTGCTGATGCATTGATCAGACAATCTTTTTGCGCTTTTTGGGCAGCATCCTGTCCAGATACACTTGCTCATCAGCTGTGAGGCTTCTTGTTTTGCCTCCTGGCATAGCTACATACCGCTTCTTGTTGTGAGGTTTGCTGACATCTTGCACAACCATGCTCCACCCTTCCTTGGGTCTGCGGGGCGCGTTTTTGAACCTGCTGTTGCGATCCAGATCGGCACCAATCTGCATGTGTGCACCTTTTGTAAGACAAATACNAGGCACTGCTGAGATTGCAATTTGTCATCATTTGACAGCCCTTCTGCAGCGGGGGTCCCTGAGCTTGTGCCCACTGCCTGCTGTTGAGCCGCAAGCTGCTGCAGCAAATCCAGCACAAACTGCCTGCAACAGCATGTGCTTGCTGATAAGTGAGACGTTGCACCTCTGATTGACATGCAACTGATTGTAACATTGTCCATCAGAGGTTGCGAAATATGCTGCTGTTTCCGTAACAGCCCAGAAAGATAGCCAATACTGTTTGCCAATGTATGCAATGCAACACAGGTGCACCATGAAAGCTACAGGCAGCAGCTACCACACTGAAAGAGATGCTTCAGACACGGACTAAAGCTGCCANATAGTCTATGGATCACTTACTAAACAACCCGCCAGGCAGCTTATTTTGGTGTAAGTCATAATTGTGGGCTACCTGTGCCCTCCATCAGTGTCAGACAGTNCTGTCAAATGCCCAACACTGCCCAACACATGCCAGCTTAACAGTTGCCTACACAAGCCTACCTCCCGCCCATGTCAGCCTATTGCTTGCCCATCGCTGCCCATCAGAGCCCAACTAGCTGCCCATAACAGCCTCTCAGCTGCCCACAACAGCCCACCATTGTCCACATCCATGCCCCCCATCACCATGGGATGCTGCTGGCCACACGTCCTCGTCGTGCATCCTGGAAACGTCTGCAGCTTCATAAGTAAAAGCTTTGAGCTGCAGATGGCTAAGATGGCAAAACTTTGTTTTGCAACATTTGTGTGCAATTTGGTATTGGATCATGTTCTGTATCAATTGGTATATGATGCAACTATTCAGGCAAAGTTGGTTTTGTAGGACTGACTGAATTTTGCAATTGGTATTGGTGTTGCACTTGTGCATTGTTTTAGATGCTGACTACATTTTGGCTTCTTATGTATGCACCTATCTGACCCTCAGTACACGTTATTGAGCATGTTTACAGAACTGTAGAGACATGCTTGACCGGATCTGCAGTTGTGTGCAAGTGTCTACTAGTGTGGTGGTAAGCAACATGTCTCATTGAGAAGCTGCAATAAATGTGGAGCAATGCACAAGTTGGCGTATGATTGACACCAGCCTGTGAGGTGATGCTGCTTTGTGCAAATAGCNTGTACATGTTGCCTGACTTGACAATGCATGAGGTGTCAAATATTACGGCAGTTGATGCTCTTGCTGTTCAACAAGATGTAAACTTTTCAAGCTGTGCAATTTTGAACATGCAACCTCACAGATGTGCACTGCCCTAGCATGCAACCTCATTGCTGGATGTATTCACAGTCTTGTACCCAGACAGCAACTTGAGTGTTATCTTTGCTCTTTTGTGAAGAATCAAATGCCAACATGCAGATGCATTACTGCTCAGAGCTATCACGCAACTGCTGTGACTGCACCACATATCGCATGCATCGCAATGGCAGGCATGGTGATAGCTTGCACAGCATTGACAACCAAACAGGCTGCAGCGCTGCTCCATTTCTCAATTGAGCAGCTGCACAAGTGTCAGGCTCCTAGGCAAGCATGGCCCAGTTGCTGTGCTTACTCTGCTCAAAGGGCTNCATGTATGCAGGCAGTGCAGCAGGTGGAAGCTCGCTTTGCTAAGGGCATGGGGACTGAAGCAAGGGAGAAGCGTGTTGAAAAGTGCGCTTGTCGGCCTTACTGCTCTCTGTATCATATAGCTCTGCATGCACAATTGTGCTTAAATGTGGCCAAGACATAAGGATCACGCTCCGTACAATGCCCTAGACCCATTCTCATGTATTGCAGCTGACTCTTCAGCATGTCCGACCACCTTACATATGCCTGCAGCATTTGAAGCGTGAACATTTGTCAGAGTGAAGCTCCATGCAAAGGCACCCCCTGCAGGCTCAAGCTACTTGCAGTCCACCATCACAAAATGACATTTTTNCTTTGTTGGACAGTTGCACAGCATATCTGTGACAGCATCAGGCCTGACTGCGTACCTATGCTGTCATGCACATGTGCCACAGTGCTTCACAAGTCTGTCTAGCTTGCTGTATGTCAATGCAATCTCTGAGCACCGTACATTCTGTGCAGCTGCAGAAGTTGGTTTGTGGTTATCATGTGCTGTGTGTAAATCACAGATGTGTGGCATGTGTGTAAATCAACAGAGTTGCGTGACTGATTTGATGTGCTGTCATGTGCAGCTTGCCATTGACAATGTGCTGGCTCCTTACCTGGGCAACCAGTTTGGCTTCTCCATCACCAAGGCTGCCAACTTGGCTGCAATCTTTGGAATGCTCAACTTTTTCGCCAGACCTTTTGGAGGGTATCTGTCTGATGTTATGGGACGCAGGTAGAGCACACATCTGATGTTACATACTGACCTGGGATTTGAACAGCACAGCTGCTACTGAGTCATGGACTTACAGCTATTCAGCATGTGCATTTGCATGTTCGCAACCTGCTGCCATATTGGTTGGAGTGTGCATGCATACAGCGGCAACAATGTGCTTTGCAAAAGTGTCTCAGCCCCTAAGTGCACCAGCAATGGAGTCCAAAAGCATGCATATGCATTGTGTGGTGCTGGGGCGGTGCTGATGACTGGCCTTGTCCATTCAGCCTTTGGGTGTGAGACTAGATCCCAGTCTCTCCTGCCAACCTTCAGNCCTGCAGGGCAAATGTGGCCAAGAATCAATGCAGTAGCTACCAAGCGCTTCCATGAATTTGCAGACCCGCTGATTCAGCAGAGCAAGCCCAGTTGGGTGTATCACGTAGAGATGCAAAAGTGAGCACATTGTGCTGCTGCAACTGCTGACCTTTGCTTATGCTTATGTGACAGACTGCAAGCATTCACACTGTCACAACGTCCCTAGCAGGTGCAATTCAGTGCCAAGTGCACCCAAGCATTCATCTGCCATTGGNTCCATGTGTACCCTGCAGCAGACAAAGGTTGTTGAGCCATGGGCTACACATGATTCACACTGCAGCAGGCATGTAAACAGCAAGTGCTATCATGCTCAGGAAGACATGATGCAGCAGAGGTTAGGGCAATGGCGTGACACTTTAGCCATACTGCTGAGCAAAGTCACACATGGCGCCAGAGCNTCCAGATCAGCATCAGCATGCTGTGGCAAAGGGACTCCTAGACAATGCTACCAGTGATTGGCACCATGTCACGGATCACGATAATCTGTGATCTTCAAACATTGGTACAGTGTAATGCAGGAAGGCTGGTGATTGCCTGACACCTGTTGGTTTGTTTCCAGGAATGCCAAATGTAAATAAATGTGATACCTTGTATAAGCTGAAGCAATTTATGCCTGTGTAGATTACCAACACATCTGGATAAGGCGTATACATAAGTTTTGTTCCAGCCAAGGTGCCATTACCATGAGTGTGCATGCAATGATTGGCCACTCGCGATTGACAGCTCGCTTGAAAAGGTGACACTGCCAACATGATTGTAACATACATTTTAAGGGGGGAGATAAGAGGGCTGTTTTGGATAGACACAATAGATTTAGCACACGACCTGGGCAGACTTTTAAGGTTATCATGGTAACATCTGATTCAGTTTTGCACTGGATTTCCCAGGTAAATAACAGAAAGTCTTCATGAATTCCTGTACTTAGCAGCATTTTACCAGACAACCAAAGTGCCACCAAAGGTAATGTAGTAACACATCTGACATCTGAACTGTGATATTGCAACCCTGCTCATGTTGCAGCACGTTTGCACACATTCAACAGTAGGCGTAGCAGGGCTGTGGTCTGGGGCTACATACTGTCACTTTGAAGAATGCTGCAGCTGTGTACACTCCTTGCAGAACCACTTGCCTTTCGGCCGGTTCTGTGGCGTAAGGCCAACACAATCAAAGTGAAACCATTCAATAGCGCATTCTTCATTGTCACAAGCAATCATTTCCCCAAATGACACTCTTTGACAGTAGCAGTAAACAGGCTCATTTGGGTCCACAGCTGCTGGGATGCCTGCAGAATTGCACAAAGCCTTAACATGCTGTGATGGCTAAGTCTTGTGCTGCCCACACTCAAATGCACACATATGACCAACCCCTAAAATGATTGCCCACAGTAGAGTGCAACCTGCCAAGCATGTAAAACTCTAAANTATATGTCTGTGCAGCATGCTGCTGCTGTTGAAGATGGTTGCAACCCCGCAGTCCCTTGGCGGCATCAGTATGTCAGTGTTCAGCGGGGCATGCAACTGACTGACAGCACAACTGAACCTCTCCCAGTCAAAGGACGCAGCAACCAATCCTCAGCCAGTTCAGCCCAAGCTTGCAGTAGCTGCCATGCAAGGCCTTGTGGCACAAGGAAAGCTGCAGGGCAGAGATGATTGCAGCACATATCTTTGCTTCATGGCATCACTGATGGACCTTTGCCCCNGACTCTGCACACATGCAAGGCATGCTTGCTTGGAGGCAGTTTACCATCTGGACACAATCTGCTGGCCAGTTGCACTGCTGCCTCCCTGACCAGTGCTGTCACTGTGAATGGTTGCTGCTCCTGCTACATGTGCAAGGCTATATCATGCGTAGCATGGCTGCATGCCTGCCTGGCCCATGCTTCAGATGCCCTGTCATCAAGCTTGTGGGTCCCAAGTANTACAAGTCTGTCATAGCAGAGTTGCAAGGTCGCAGGTCCGCCGTAGCAGAAGTTGCAAGGCATGCACTNCCTCGCAATACCCAAGGCAAGCGTGTGCCCCTTCCTTGACCAGCGCAGTCTGTTTTGTGCGTCATTTGCAATGGCTGCCATGAGATCACCGCCCTGCAGCATTTGTCATCTGGCATCACGGCCAGCCCGATTAGCAGCGCACCCTGCATGATACAGTATGCACAGAGTGGACATGGCATGTTTCTCCCTTGTGCACAGGTGACAGGTCTCAAGCAAGCTTACAGTGCTGTTGTTAGTCAGGAGAGCAGCACCACTTACCGCCATGTACTCCAACACCATCATCGTGTTCTGTTGCTGAAGGCAGGCGCCATAGAACTGTATGATGTTGCCGTCAAAGCTCAGTCTGCGAAGCAGCGCAATCTCCTGCAAGCAAACTGACGGCAGGATGTGACTACTGCACAATGTGTGCTGCTGATCCATTTACGACTTGTTTGCTGGCATGCATTGCCCATGCACAGCTGGACATGGTGTGGCATGTACAACATTGCTTTGGAAGGTTTTAGGGTATGACTACATCAGTAAGCCATATGTGCAGATAACACTGAGTTGCAAGCAATGTTAGAGCACAAGCTTATTACGACTGTTGCTGACCTTGGCAAACTGGGCAAGCTGCATCTCATCGCTGTGCCTCAACACCTTGACAGCAACTGGCTGAACACCGTTCTTGATGCCTTTGAACACCTACATGACAGCAAGCGCAAACTTTCTTCCTGCGATGCCAGCAGCTTTTCCAGCTGGAAAATGCTGTCAGACAGGCTTTGCTTATTTGCAGACATTTGTGTTTTGTGCGCTGAGCAGCTGTTGACTAGTTGCAAGGTGTTCCTCACCAGACATGATGATCTGTAACTTGCGAATATTGGCAGGCATAGAGGTGATTGTGAACATCATGGTAGTAAGCAGAAATCACACAATCATATGACCATGCACTTGCTTGCAGGGGCGCACAGGCAGCTTCACCACAGGGTGCAAGCAGGACAAGACACCACACCTGGCCGCTGGACCCAGCGCCAAGCAACCAGTCTGAGCCGTCAGGTCGTCTGCAAATTTCAATATCTACAACATCAATTATACCACCCGCTCGCAAAGGAACCCCACTCAAGCTGAGGCGACCGCCTGAATGGTCACTTGTGAACTGGGCCATAGCTGCAAAACACAATTCTTATGGTTAGCATGGACAAACAGGTCATAGCACTATTGCAAGTTTGGTTAGACAGCTACAAACAAACACTGCTTGGCCCTATCTCAGGACACGCCAGGGGTGGGATGTCTCTTGCGCCGGGAACGCGCCACAGAACGGCAGCAGAAAGGCATGCAGGTGGACAGGATAGCTTAACTGGGAAATGTGGCGCTGCCTGGCTTCAGTACTGGCGGGAACAACTGGCTGTGCTTCTTGTGCCACACAAATGCTCCGAACGCAAGCAGGCAGATTGCAATGCTCAAAAGTTTTGGCGGGCTTCGGCTGCAACAAGCAAGACAAGCTCAGCTCATTGGGAAGAATTCATGTGGCGATGCTTGCTGTGATGATGCTTGATNTGCTGCCCACTTTGTCGCTCCTGCTGCTGAACGAGCAACTTTGGTCGATGCCTGTGATGCAAGCTCTTCTGTTTTGTGGGCCGCCCTGCCTGCCGCAATGTGACTGAGCAGTACCATGAGCCCATCTATGACCTCCAGGCTGATAACATCAAGGTAGGAACTGTAGAAATCGATGGTAGCAGCTGTATATTGTAGACTTGCGACGGTGCTGTGTATGACAGCTGGCATAGCTTTTCAGTGCTGAATGATCTGGCAGAGCATGACTTGCAGCGTGAACGTGTGTACACAACATCAAGGAACTGTGCTACCTGTGTTGGTGTGCAGGTGGGCGTAGCTTCACTTGTAGTGTGCCAGCACTGCTCATTCAGCCTACCATGGTTTGACACCATCTGATCACGCTATGCCGCAGTGCCGAAGCACAAATGCCTGACAAACTTCTGTTTGCGTTGGCACACCAGCAACTGATTGATCAACATATTCTAATGTCCTGCATACCAACAGGGGGTCAACAGACAATCCATAAATGTAGCAAGTATTGTGCAGTGAGTATCATGCAACCAGTACATCAGCACTTGCGGTCTGCATCCTGCCTACCGTGACTTCAAGCCAACCTGATGCAACTTTTGGTGGGTGCAGGAATACTTCATACGCCTGGTGGATGCAACAGTGGAGTCTTCAGTGAAGTATGTACGTGAGTATGTGCATGCCTACCTGAGTGACACCCTGTCTGAGGCCCGTGGGCGCATTCAGGAGTATGCTGATTCCTTCAGCAACACCATGCAAGCAGCTCTGGCCACCAGACAGCAAGGTATGCTGCCAGTCTGACTGACAGACCCATCTATCTGACAAGGGGTATATGAATATGTAGGCCATGCTGTGCTTATGCCATGGTCATGCAGCCAGCCCAGCAGTCATATGTGCATCTGTATGACATCACATGTCCTGGTGTTTCGAAGCATCACAATGTGGGTTCACGCGATGCTTTCACCAAATGCCAGGCAGTGTGGCTGTACTGCGAGATGCAAACGTCTAGCTGCTGCGTCTCCGCTGTGTCTTGCAATAACCCACCGGTTCGGTCTGACTTGCTGCATCCTGCTGATGTCATCAAATGTCACACCCAAATGTGCATGCTATGCTTCCACAGATGCATCAGAAGTAAGCCTCCTCCTTGCCTAGCATTGTCCCGTTTCAGTGGGGTGTTGTGCTCTGTTCAGGTGAGCAAGCCAGAAGTGAGGCTTTGGCAANCTTTGGTAACCCTCCTGCAGGTGACATAGCCGACCCTCGACACCCTCTCAGATTCCACAATGTTGTCAGCAACCTAAAGCGCAACAAGTACCCGGGAGATGACAGCTCCTTGCCAGAGGCAAGTTCAAACAACCCTGATATTGAAGCTCAGCAAAGCAGTTTGCCTCCAGAGGATAGCAGTCTGCAGCAGTCCCAGCACAACGCAGAGGTGCCCCTAGCAGCACAACAGCATCAGGAAGCCGTCTCACCAGATGCAAATCAGCAGACCAGCCCTGATCAGGGTCGCATGCAGAGTGACCTGCAGCATGCTGAGCATGATACACAAGCTGCAGATGCTGTGCTCCAGGACCAGCAGGGCTCCTCACATCAACAACATCTGTCACAGAGCAACTGGCTTGATGCTACAGCTTCAGAGAGGCAACCTCAGGAACCGTCCCACCCGCCAAGCGAGCGTGCTCATATCAGTCAACAGTCCAAGGACCAGATGGATCAGTTTGAAAGCTTCTTGCAGAAGGTGTCAGAGAACCCACAGCTGAAACACCTCCAGCAGCGCATTGCAGAGCTACGAGGGCAGCTAGGACTTGTCGAAAAAGCTATTCAGCAGCGCAAGCAACAGTACGGGCAGTCAGCAGGCCTCAGACAAGATTCTGGCCCCAGGTCAACAAGTGGCACAGACCAGGACTTGGGTGCTGTTGGGCTGAATGATCTGTATGCAGCGTCACCCGACAAAACTCTCTCTAAGGGAGGACCAGTACCTGCAGGCCAGGTACTTGACCATCTGCCAGTGAGTGCAAGTCATGCTGCGTTCACAAGCTGTGGTAGCATGTGAAACCCTGCCAGGTGCAAGCTGGTTGCGAGCGGTGCAAAAATGCAGAGTTTGGTCACCCCTGGCTGTATTGACACTGTTGAGGCCATATGACAGCTCACAGTGGCTTGTCGACCCATAGCATTCTTGAGCATGCTTGTTTGGTTCAGTATCATCAGTAGTTTGCACTCAGCAAGGCCATGTGCATGACGCCTTTTGCCCCTAGTGCTCTCAAGCTTTCACACATTGCTGGCTCTCTTGAGTTTTGTACATTTGCAGTGGCAACATGTTGACTCAGTGAACACTGAGTCATTCAAAGCCCTGGTGACATGCAGCATGCCATTTGCGTTATGCTGCTGTATGGCTGATGGCAGTGATTAAGCGATGCTATGCTGGGTGCAACATAATAGGATCAAGTGTGAGGTGCAAACTAGCAAGAGCATGGCAATGTGTGTCATGCAGGTGCTTCATCACACACCTGAGTTGGGAGGGCAAACAGTCCAGGAGCCTTCACCCAGCAGCCCTGGCCTTTACCTTGGTAAGGTCTTCTGCACATGTAATGTACTGCAGACAAAGCCTCAGCCTTCAGCGCGTGCGTGCAAGGGTATGACTGACTGTGGACAGCATGCACTGCTCCTGCAATTGCTTCAGCATCCGAGCATGCTTCTAGGTGCTGCTTGATGCTCATCTGGAGCTGAAGACTTGCATGCACAAGGTGTTGGATTTTCAAATTTGACGGTATGCATGACACTGTCCAGATGCGGAGCCATCTGTTACAGCACTTCTTCACAGCAGCATTCGTCAATATGCTGTCTGGATCTTGCCGTGACCAGACCAGCAGCCACACACCGGTGTTATGCTGCACATACTAATGATTTTTGTTGTNTGCCACCTGCCTTCCAGATCTGGTCAATGAAGTGTCTGTGCATATCAACCTGACTCAACATGATGCAAAAGAACAAGTCATGCTGATGATATCTGCAGAGCTGAGGAAATCAATCAACCTTGAAGTGTGCAGCAAAATCCTGCTGTCCCTTTTGTCCCAGCTCCTTCCACCTGGCACTAGCCATTGTCATAAAGTTGAGTGCCTTGCCCTCAGCATCTACTGGAGGCACGACTCCCTTCTGCTTCATGTCTTGAATCTGTGCCTTTACGAACCAATTAAAGGCTGTGAGAGCCCTGGTCTTCTTGGGGGCATCGCCGNATATAGGCAAATTGGGGCTCACGATATGCACTGTTGATGATTGAGCACGGCATGCCAGTAGGAACACAATGATGTGGGGCATCTGCAGATCAAGTAACGTAAGTCGGCAGTGGTGACGAGCAGCAACCAGCAACCTTGAAGGTGGCTCTCAACNCGTTGACTGTCATACAACTTCACAGCACACTCTTTGCCCGCAACAGCACCCTGCATCACAAAACATTTTTGGGCAAGAACATTATCAATCTCAACCAGCTAGTGTAGGCTACTACAGGCACATTGTCTTGCCCACAGAAGGACTCAATTTGATTGCGCTGTAAAAGCAAGTTGCATGAGCAAGTGGCATGCAGGCTAGGGGCACGCTCAGGCCTAAGCAATCTCGGGGGTAAATACAGGATCTCACCAACAATGTCTGGCCATACTGGCCATCGCCAAGCAAGGTGTCTGTCAGCCCAAGCTCCTTGCAACTCAGCTCACATTCATGTGCAAGGTTGCCAGCAGGAGCAGCCTGATTGTAAGCCGTGTCTGCCCCTAGCAACAAAACAGTTGTGGGTCTAAGGACATGCAAGACCACAAAACCTGTCCAGCGTGCTGTGTCATGGGAAGAGTTTCCCAACACTAGCGGCGTTGAATTNCTAAGCCTTATTGCAGTGCTGCAATGTGGTGCTGAGCTGTGTGTGGTGACTTAGCAGCTACAGGCCTGATGTGTTGTTAGCTGTGCATCTGCTGCTGCCGGTTGTGATGCATGCATGTTGTGTCTTGCCACATGCCTTGTGTGCCACATGTGTTGCATCTTGCCACATACCTAATATGCCATGCATCAGTATACAGGCAGCCTGGACACTGTCATGACACAAAGACACATTCAGTGTCAGTATATGTCTTTAAGCCTCAGGATGTCCAGGTCAGATCTTGGTCAGACAGTCAACATTGTCCTTTTCTTGTCAGNAATCCAGATACCATGTCTTTTGTATTGCATTGAAAGTGCATGTTTCAATCTGCCACATAGCCCCTCCATTGGTATGTGCATGTGCTGCAACACCTGCTAGCATGTTGCTGGCTGACTACAGCCAGTCTGTTGAGGAGGAATGCCAGCAATGGCAATCCTTTGTTTGTGGGGGCAATAGCTGAGGGCAGGAGCACTGCTGGGGTTGCTAACAATCTCCTGTCTTCATGCACGCAAGTTCTGTAACAGGCATGCTGTACAAGGGGGAGTGAAGCAAATGATCAGCAGCCTTGCTCGCAAACTGCTTAGGCTTGCAAGACGCTGCTTCGACTAAGCTGAAATGTACGTGTGGTGTGATGGAAACTTGCTTGCTTGTTGCAGTGGTATGTCTCTGCAGTCTAGCATAAGATTCTGGGCAGTGGTGCATTGAGAGTCTGCTTGTAAGTCAGTAGGTGGCTTGTGAAACGGATCGATAAGCGTGTGATGTATCCCGGTGTACTGTAAGATTCATCTCGTTATCCCTTCATCCGCCTGCTTCTATCCGCTGAGATCCTGATATCCTATAANCGCAAGTAAGAGTGCAGCAAGGACGGCTATGCTGCGATCCAAGGTACTGCTTGATAGACTCTAGCACATAGAAGATTGTCCTATCTTGATCATCATTATCAGGCTTCAGAAGTTCAACACCACAAGGACACACTGCATGCCTGGGCAGACATGGCTATCCGGAGGCCTCACACAGTAAACAAGAGTCTGAGCTTCTCAAGAGTTGACCTGTGGCAGCTTGTAAGCTAGGTAAATCAAAGGCACAATGTNAACGTGTAAAACAATAAGGGGTGCTGACACTGAAGTCCGCCTGCACTCATGATGTTGTGTGCATTTGGGCAGCTGAGAGGCTGCCTGCGTTGCAAATGCCAGTCAGCAAGAGCCAATTTGCTTTGCCTGCTGGGGTGCATGCATGATGAGCTTCGCTGCAATGCCATGTGGTTTTTACCAGACAGTANATCAAAACGCAGCAGCAGTGGTAGCCTGAAGCTGACTTCACTTGTTGATACACAGGTTACAGAGCCTGCAGATCTGAAAGAAGTTCACTGTGGCCACCATTCATGTGCAGCACTACTGTTCTTGAGACACATTAGACGCATGTGCACTTATGTGTCATTGCACACGTATGTCAGTGCAAACTGCAGGCAAGGGCGCNTCCCTAGAGTGAATTCTGCTTGTGTGTTGTACCAATATGAGACATCATGGTTTGACATGTAACGCGAATGTTGCCTGCATACCATTGCTGCCCATGTACTGCAGGTAGTATGGCAACATTGCCATATTGTGCTCCACCCCACAATTGTTCTCCATTCATGCAGGTCATGCTGTGAACTTAATGCTGGCCACTCAGTGTGTGGAGGACATGGCTTGGTAAATGGTTGCAGATCAAAGGCACAAGCTCTGGATCAATATACACGGTAGCCCTGCAGCCCTGCAGCCAACTTTTCTGCTGTGATGTTGTGTAGGGAGAGGAAAAGAGGCCTGGAGTTGTCAGTCAAGCGCACGCCGCAGCAGGAGGCTGAGGAAAATGTCATCCTGGAGCAAGCTGCCCAGATACAGGCTGCAAGGAAAGCTGAGCAAGCNAAATCACGATACCGCAATTGTGATGCTACCCGCGTGCGCTCGGCCATAGCAGCTGACTCGGGCATTACGTAGCCGGCCATGGCTGACGTCAAAGACATCCTTGGCGTTCCTCGCAACCCATCTTCCAACACGCAAACTGAAGGTCCTAAGCCCAAGGAAAGGATGCAAAGGCCTCACGGCATGAGCAGGGAAGCCTTCGCACTCCTTGACGGTTCGCATCCTGTGCCACCGTCGCACCTGGCTGGCGAACTTGGCAAAAAGAATGCACTGCTCGGTCTTAAGCAGAAGCGCAAGCTGTCTGCAAAAGGCCTCACCACATACCAATTCAAGCCATTCACCAATCCAGCCAGAAATGATGGCTTACAACTGAAGCATTGGGTCAAATGTTTCAAGGACACCGCTGGCAAGCTGAGAGAAGCTGATGAGCAGTATGCGTTTGCAAAGTTCAACAAGCAAGTATGACTAACTTCTTGCCACATTCGCTACACTCAAATGCACATGCAGTGTACTAACAGGTGCATAGCATAAAATTTCTGCAGGCTTGTACATTCCCTGCAGATGGACACTGTGTCACTGGTCCATACAGTATTTGCTAATGACAAGTGTAACATGGTGGTCCCGTCATGCAGATGCCTATCCTGAAGTATGATGATGATGAATGGGCACAGATACTTGTCAAAGACCCTTCCTGGTCCAGACAAGAAACTGACTACCTTTTAGACCTGTGCGAACAGTTTGACCTACGTTTCTTGATCATCACTGACAGATATGCGGTAGGCCAAGCAGCAAGTCATCAGACATCACCTGCAAGCTAGTATACACAGTTGGTAGAGCATGCAATACAAGTCTTCTGCCAAGCATGTTTGCAACTAGACTCTCTCAGAACACATCAACATTGTCAGACTCCCAACGTCAGTCAGTTTTGATCATACCCTTACCCACTAGTCACAAATGGTATGCAGTATCCCAAGGGGTCCCACAGGAGCATGGAAGATATCAAAGCACGATACTATGCAGTTGCAAGGCAGCTGCTTGTGGGCCGGGAGGGCACAGAAGACAGTGTTGCCAATGCTGTGCTTGTCAAGCACCCCTTCAATCTTACACATGAAAGGTTTGTACAGACATCAGGGTTGCATGCTCTCTGAGCTGGCCAAAAACTCCTCATGTCACAAATCATGTGCACTAACATCCCTAGAGTNCTACGTGCACAGTGCATACATGCATTGTCGCATGATTTTCTGCATGCAGGTTGCATGAAGCTGATAAACTCACAACTTGTCATCAAATAGTGCAAATTGTGCAGCCTACAAAGGTGCCTCACTGATGAAACAGCTGCGCAGTAAGCAGCTGTAGCAAGGAAGCTCTGAGGTGACATGAAGTTGTCTTGCACAACAGGAAGATGGTCCACTGTGGCTGAAGCGTAGGTATGATGCAAACGCCCTGACAACAACATCTGTTTTTGGCACACATCAGCAGAGGCGTTACCAGCAGGTTCACTGAGGTTTGTGATGGCGCCCCGCTCTGCTGTGTAAAGCAGTGTGTAGCAGCACCTGTCCATGAGTGAAATGTATCTGAACTGTCGCAATCTCTGATCTACATGCACAGCCCGTGCCAGGTGTTCGCGAGTCTGTCTTGGCAAGCGTTTTTGAAGATGAGGATTAGTGCACTTCTTCAGTTGCTCGACTGCAGCAGAAGACCGAATATATGCATGATCCGGCAATGCATAGTACAACCAAACCCCCCTCAAGATGTTATCTAACGTCGGGTCTAAGCTGCTAAGGAGTCGTGCTGTGACCCAACAAACCCCAGGTTCAAGTCCCAGTAGTGACAACGCTGTGATTTGCCGCGCAGCCTTGTTATGCAAGGCATCACTAGCTCACGATACATCAGCTGATTTGTTTNACTGTGTTGTGTGTGTCTGTGTGTATGTGTGGCCTGTTTGTTTTCTATGGCGTTTGGCAGTCTGCATGCATGCCTGGCTTACCATTTGATCGACCGCACAAATCAGTGAGGTTATTGACAGTGGTCAAAGCGGCAGGAATTGCTGCACGCGTTCTGCGATACGCAAGCAAAGCGATGAACGCTATCGACAGTGTACGCGTAAACACGCGCAATCAGAAACTGCACACTATAAACTATCCTTCAACAGGACAGCCAAAAGCTGTGCTCGTGTGGCACCACGGTGAGCTGAAGTGGCATACACACATCTCTTCCTGCAGAAGAAGTGTCTGTGTAGTGTTGAGCTTGCACTCATCTGAAATCAACTGGCAAACCCAGTGCTTCTGTTTACAGGTTATGGTGAACATATCTTGAGGTACAATCACTGTAAGCTTGCCGCTACAAATAAAATAAGACAACCACCAGCAAATCCCTCAGTCATCATTTGGCAGTTATAGCTTGAAATGCGGCAGTACTGTTGCTGTAGTTTTGTCCAACCTTGCCAGTCAAGGCGTTGCTGTGTATGCTCAAGAAGCACATGGCCATGGCACATCCGAGCCTACAGACGAGCGAAACAGATGTCTGGTGTGGAACTTTCAAGATCTGGTGTGTAATGAAGCCAGCCATGCGCTACAGCATTGTTGATAAAACAGATGAAGTCAGCTTTTGCTGGTGCAGATTGATGATGCCTCAGCATTTGCATATGAAGTCCAAGCCAAGTATGCATCAGTACCACATTTTGTTGGTGGGCAGTCCTTGGGCGGCCTGATAACCACATTGGTAGCGCTGCAAGACCAGTCAAAATGGGCTGGCATGATCCTTTGCTCAGCTGCCATGAACATCGAGTGGACCTTATCACTGAGGTGCGTACCTTCATACAGTAAAATTCTCAGCCCTGCTGCAAACCTGTGAACATTACATGCCAGTCCTGCAACTTCTCTCTGCTCAATACATACCACCATAATCTGGTTGTAATATCTTTATTATCTGTGCAGCCCTGCTTGCACTTCTTCTTCAGATGACCTATTTGTGTTCGGTGTTTGCTGCATTTTTGTTGCACGAGACACTGAGATGCTTTAAGCGGCACACCGTCAGCAGGGCTGCATCACGCATGACTGCTGCGATTNAGCATCCGATCTCAGCAACAGCATGCATGAATGACGATACAACAATTAAGCAACAGCACCTGAGCATTGTGCTTGCAGCATCTTGTCCTGTCTGCGTCTTGCTTGCGGCCCTTGATTGCTTTTGCCTCTGCAGGACACCTTCACAGTTCGTGTCAAGTCCGCGGCGGCTCTCACAAACAGCAACCTTCAGGCCTTAAATGGAGATATTGTGAGTGTGCAAGCTACTCCTGGTTCAGCCAGCAGCTATGATGTTGTAGCCAAGTCCCGAACCAACAAGGGTGTCATGACCCTCAGCACCATTGCTGGTGCTGGTGTATTGGCGAGCACCATCACTGTCAATGTGGATGTTACTGATGCCCAGGTGAGTGCTTGAGGACTTGGCATGGCGGCCATCCTGTGTAGCAAGCAAGCTGTGTGCTGCCTGACAGGTGCAGTTGTGAGGTTGAAGTATACCGTGGCTTTCAGTGCTACCCTTGTTCTGCAGTCCACTCCAGCTGAAGCTGATTGCTTGCTTCTTAGTGTCTCTGCTTGACCATGTTATTTTGTGGATTTTGACCNCATCAAGTTCATTGTCACATGTGTGCATAAACTTTGAGGTGAGTGGCTTGTTTTGGCTTGTGCCCGCCCTGGTAGCATAGTTCGAAGCTGACTAGTTGATGGTCAAGAACGTTCTGCAAGCTTGCGAAGTTGAGAATGTTGTTACCACTTGCACCTATGCCCCCTAGCTGGAAGCGTAGCTTTGATGCTTCCCAAGTTTTAGTAAAGCTTCTGCTACAGCAACAAGTCAGACCTGATATCATCCATGCGTAACAGAACTGCACCGAACACAACATGCGTTTTGTGTACCGAAACTGTAGACATATGTTCAGTGCCGATAGTATAAACATATGTTCAGCAAAAGAGGTCTTGTCCATGTGTTGGTGCATACCCTTGGCCATACTCTTCCATGGGCAGCGGGAATCTTGAAGAAATGCCATCCCCTGGCCATAAAGAATCCAATGTGTCCAACAGGGGCACGGCTTGCTCCAGGGTGACTGCTCCATACGCCTTGATGGGTGGGGCTGCTGGAGACTCAGGGGGCTCTTGCCCTGTGTGCTGCTTCATGGCCGCCCTGATCATCTGCGCAATCACATGTCTAGAGTTGAGGGTTGAAAGGTTAGGTCTATCAACATTAGTACCGTAAGTGACACTAATGCATGCAGTTACTCCAGTGTCGCCTAGCTGTACTTGAAGTCACAGGTGCCCCCTTATCATGTGCACACCAGTGGTAATCTAGTGAGCAAGCCAGCGAAGTTGACGATGCGCTGCAGACCTGCCGGGTCAAGCTGCTACACGCTGCATTGCAGGTGGCTCTTAATGTTTGATGTTCAGAGGCCAGTGGGCTGATATATTTATAGTGCGCACAGTGATATGAATACAATGGTAAGTAGTCAGTGGCATTGTGCAAAGGCCCAGTTGATTGGAGGCTGCTGATATGGGGCAANCTTGCTTGGCATGCTGTGCTGTACAGGCTCTGCTAATGTAGCAGAAGCATGGCCTGCTGCCTCAACTACGCTTGCATCTGGCTCATTCTGATCGTCACCTGCAGGCACTTAAACTCATCAACTCGTTTGAACTACTTGCAGCACAACGTAAGACCTGACAGTTGCTACTTGACAAGCAGTGAGAGAGGTGGCATCCAAAACAAGATGCAGGCTCTTCATGAACAAGTGCAAAGCTTGGCAGGCACTCCTGCAGCTGAGGCATGCTCACACAGCAGTCTGTAGCATGAGTCAGCATCATTTGCACAAACATGCCCACCACAAATGCCATGAATTGCTCATTTTGGGGTTTGGATGTCACTTGCAGATTTATCAGATTTTTGCATCAAATGTCATGGGTGCAAACCCCAGGCGAGCATACCTTCTGATGAGCTGTGTACTGTCTGTTGAGGTGATCTTGCAGGGAATAATTNACCCTTCCTGCATAATGTGCTTTTGGTTTCAAAGGAGTGATGTGACTCAAAGGGCGTCTACCCTGCCATGCAAGCTTGTAAAGCAAGACTGTCTCAACAAGCAAGGACAACAGGAGTCCAGCAACAAGAAGCACTTGAAATGCCTGTTTTGCTGTATGACAGTTTGTATACCCTGGTTGTGTGGACAGCAATGACAGCGTCGACAGCGTCCTGTTGAGTGCAGCAGATAACAACAGCATGAGCGTAATGCTTGCCTCAAAGAGCTCTGCTGCTGCTGCTGTGAGGTCACCTCAGGCTGCTGTGCTTGCTCTGACATGGCAGTCTTGTTGGTTGCAGCTGCACTGTCTTGCCTTGTGACTCGACACTCTGGGATCACCTCTGTGTATCTCGCAGAGCTTGGACCAGAGCTCAAACACGAGTCTTAGTCTGTTTCAGCTCTAGTCCAAGCCCTGCAGGATACGCAGAGAGGGTGANAACACCCCAAAATGTTGTGACAACATCAGAATAAGACCAGTATGGACAGTGAGGGAGGGACCCAAGCAATGCACCAGCAAAGAGCAACATCACTGTGGAGAGCCGGTATGACACCTGGCAGCGGCCAGCACAGAGCACCCTACCTTGAAGTCAATGAGAGCAGTGTCAGTGTNGCAGACCTGAGCAGGAATAGCCCTGCCACTCGCAGCAGCTTCCTGCCAGTCGGTGGCCCCTTCCAGATCCCCCAAGGGGCCATCAAGCTCAGGAAAGCCCTGGCCTGGTGTCAGCAGCCCTTGCAGCAGGCTGCTGCCCATGGCAGGGAGCACAGCAGCAAACCCCTTCACAGCTGTGTTCAGGGTTTGTAGACCCCTGAGCCCTGCTATCATAGCCCCAACTCTGCAAGTCAAGGCGCAAACGCTTCAAAAGAAGGCGCTAGAATTTCAGTTACCCTTGACAGCTTGTAAGTTCAACTGGCGGCCTCAATGTGAAGCTTTATAAGGCATGCTGAGCTACCTAGCTGTGTGGTCATGACAACAGTGTTGCTACTGGTACTGGTGGCCTGTCATCCTTGAGCTTGTGACAAAAGGCTGCCGATGAGAGAGTGCAACGGAGGTAAGGTGGTTTGTCAACTGTGAACACTGGCAAGGGTCTGTTGCCTGATCTGACCTGCGCTTAGCGTTGTCTTCGTATAGGACAACCTGCATGGCATCTCGGCCCATGCCACCGCCCAGGCCTGCTGCGTGCAGCCGTGCTAGAGCTCGCTCCAAGTCCCCTATCCCTGCATGGCCGCAGAGGTTGGAATCACAATCTGCGTAATGGTGTCTGGACTNAGGATCAGGACATGCAGGCCTTCCAGTTGACATGGCGTGCCACTTCCAATCTTACCACATGCTCAATGTGGCTGCTTCGCACACTTGCGAGGTGGTCAGGGATTTGAGGTTGGCCCCAGCCATCTTCTGACACTTCGTTACGCACCAAGGATGCTCGCTTAGGTGACACTACTGGGTCTGCCACATCCAGTGACACCTACACGCGAGCAGTGTTGGTGAGCACACAAGAAAATAGCAGCAAGTATTACAATAATGCCCTGACTACACTGTGATGCAGCATGATGTCGCAACGGTCATGTTGGCAGTGATGAGCATGTCAGGAGTGGCTGTCCAGCAAGGTTGGCATTCTGACATTGTGGCAGAAGCAGTGATGCCATCAGGAAGTACTTACGGGGTCAGGTTTTGAGAAAGGCCTGACGTGTAAACTGCTAGTTCTTGCTTGTGACGGTGCTGGAGTGGTGTCGCCTTCAAACAGGTCACCACGGCGGGCTCTAACACGGCGTGGGGGACTGGGGCTGTGAGACCTGTGATGATGCAAACTGATCAGAGCTAGCATACGAGCACGAGAACAAGCGTCGCCATATAGAGTGGCTTTGCTACCAAACACAGGCGGCACAGTCTTGCAGAACTGCTGTACAACCGTTTGCCGTCAGCAATCTATCCCGCTTTATTTCAGGATTGCGGGTCTTCTAGCACGATGCGGAACAGGCAAGCTCGACAGCCGTAGCATAAGTGGCGTCTTTGTACCTGGCACCTCGGGAGTATTTGTCTTCAGCCCGCCTGCTCGACGCGATGAGCCTTGATGTCAAAAGATAAGAAACGCTGGCAGCAACAACCGTTCCGGAAAGGATACCGAAAGCAAAGATAACCCATGGAGTCGCGGCATCGGACAACAGTTGCATATGCCCCCGGGCGGAGGCTTGCTCGACCAGGTGCGGCAGATGCAATCAGGGCAGAGTGTGCTTGTCGAGCATCCAAGCGGCTATACGGCTGGCCAGTCTGATCAATTTGGCCGTGGTGTGGCGATGCGCAGATGCGAGCACCCGGGATCATTCGTGCTTTGTATTTACGCAAGTAGTCAACACAAATTGGTCATCACCTATTAGTTCCTTTCTTCTTTTTCGCCTGTCTTAGCAGCAGAGAGCNGCAAGGAGCATCACTTGCACTCACTCATACTCGCATACCACTCCCTCTTCTTCCGGCGCGCTTTCAGCAACGGCATGCGTGAAAGTTCTCAGCGACGTTTAGAGCTATCTGCTCTTGAGGACCCTTTGAATTTGCTGCCTATGGTCATCGACTATTTCTATGATGGCCACGTCATGCTGTCCGACAAAACATGTTTCGGGCTTCTTGCGTTGTCCAGACACCTCATGACACCCAAGCTCGAGCATTATTGCAGGTAACTTCAACTTGCCCAAGTTTACTAGGCTGAATTTGGTTGCTTATGTCATCAAGGCACATAAAGCTAAAACACACTACTTTTGTAAAAGCATCCAGGACTCTGATACATGCATATTGCCCTGCATAGGGATTTCATCAGAAGCAGGCTGGACGTAGAGCAGTGCATACAGTTCCTTCTGGAAGGAGTGCAATATAGTGATGAGCAGCTACAAGAAGACTGCATTGCATTGTTTGCCAGAAGTAGGTGCTTCCCAGCCAGCACAGCCATCCATACACTTACCCAAAACTCTACATCCATGCATATATACATTTGCGCAATTGCTTATGTGTGCACAGGCATTTACACACACCCATAACTCTTTACACCTCAGCTGGGTGTTGTGCCTGCAGATTTTGCCACTTCTTACTGTCAGACTGCAGCTGGCCTGCCTGCAGACATCATACATGCGATCTTGACACACGAGGTGAAGCTGACTTTTACTTGCGCTTGCATGAGTCATGCCATGCCTGATTCCCCTTCTATAGTGTCTTTCTCAGGGGAATGTCAGGGCCCCATTTGCTCGACAACAGCTCAATGAGATTGCACGCCATGTAACACCATTTGCGGTACAACAGTATGNTGGTGTGACAAAGCGTATGGTGTCTCTCACAGCTTATGTTGGGAAGTATGTGTGTGCATCATACTTGAGCTGAAGCTGGTGTATTCCTCACTTCGGGTACAAAGTAAGGCTGAGACTAAGAACAGACCTCGTTTGGCCTTAAATGACATGTGGCAATAGCATGGCGTGCTTCAGTGGCCCACTGACAATGCATTGCAGTTGCTGGTCTCCTTTACGCTTGTTGCTGCACATGTAGGCAGCCAAGATAATGCAGTGGCTGGTGAGGAACAGTGACATTGTGATGCTTCCACCTTTGACAGCAGGATTGAAAGCTTGACAGGTTGTTGCTACCGGAACTTTTGGAGCTACAACACTATGTTGGCATGGTCATGTGCTGCAAGCCATTGCCTATGCAGCAGGTTTTTTTTTTGTGTTTCATGAGTTGTCCCACCAATGTAGGCATTTATATTTAGCAATGTAGCTACATTTACAGACTGTGATTAGGGAGCAGACCATATGCTGGCCATCAATGAACGTCAGGTTTACTAGAAAACTGCACCTCAATTGGCAATGCCGGTATGAGTTTATGATAAATGCTGTCCAGCAGTGACACCCTTACTACCACAATCTGCATCACTACATGGGTAAACAAACTCAGTTGTGAGTTACAATATATGCATGGATGATACAGATCGATGTGTAGCACGCCTGTGGCAGATGGCTTTCAGCAGTGGCCTATTTATGCTCGTATAATGAAGCTGCCGATTCACAAAGCAGGCATGCCACGGCGTGCAATGAAGGTCAGTGCTTACATCCTAATCTGCTTTCAATCTGCTTTCAAACTGGCGAAACCAAAAGTGGGATCTATACTCAACAATTAACAGGTATACTTGCAAAGTTGTGGGAAATGCAAACCAGCAACATTTAACAAGAGTCAAACAACAGACACAGGAATTGCTGACAGTGTGAGTTGGACCCTGAATGCTTTGACACAGCTGAAGCAATCTTGAATGTGATTGTCAGGTGCAGCTACAGTGGATGCCTGCTCGACAACGTAAACATGCCGCCAGTCTGCATTCAAACCATCATAATTCGTTTAGAGCCACCAGCAACAGCACACCTATAACCATCACCAAACCAGCCTTGTGGCATGNCGCACCATATAGTCAGCAGTGCACAATGTGACTCACCCCACGACGTGCTGCGCATGCGACTCTGTGGTACACCCTGTAGTCCTCTGTAGCATTCTTCTGCAAGGCTGCTGCCAGGTCCTGAACATGGGTGAGGTTGTCACTGGGCAATGGCAACTGGTCCCGGTTGATGGCAGCCCTAGCCAGTAGGGCTTGCCTTTCCATGGCATACGTGTACCGCCTGGTCATGTAAATGCGTCTCAGGTAGATGTAGTCCTGTCGCTGAGCCTCTGTCAGATTCATCATCCTCTGCAGGCATACACTGGGGTGATGGCTGGATCTGACAGCTCCTGCTGTGAGAGAAGAAAAAGGCCAGATTGGCCTGCCTCTTCACAGCACGCATATACTGCACGTCTAAATTGTTGCACTTCATGTAGCTGTGTTCTTAAGCCTTGCAGCAGGTATGATGCAGTACGCTGCTGCATTATGTTCTGTCCAGTTTTCTTTTGCTAATATTGTTAGAGAGCATTGACGGCAGGCAAACCTCTTGGTGTGATGATGCGCCAAATTTCCTGTGTGTCTTCCACATACAGCATTGGTTGGCAGAGCTGNCTGCCGGTTCTGCTTCGTGATACGCACGAGGGTTCCATATGCGTACCATGTGCGATAAGGTTTTTCTGACTACACAGACCTGACTAAAAAGACGAACAAGCCTCATCAGGATTTGCCGGGCAATCTGCCTACGCAAGGTTTACAACAGCGCTTCTCTGTTTGCCATAACTGGCACACTGACAATCAAGCGTCATAAGCAGCCCTTTCATGCTTGCATAAACCGCAGCAGGCGCATTGTATTCGCGCACTTAGCTGGCGATGTCTCAGTGAGTTAACACTGTCCAAGCATGCAAAGTCTAGGCTGCTTCCTACCAGGCTACGAGCAGCTGACCTGTCGACCATTGCCACAACCTGGGACGGTATGTTCACGGCGACTCTGCANAGTGGGGGTTCAGCTGTAGCTGTAGCTGAAACACAGAGCTACATGCATACTTACCTGCAACATCACGCACAGCCAAGTTGTGTTCAGTGACATGACAGGCAGCGAGTCTGGCAGCTGAAAATAATGCAAATGGGAATCATCAGCGTTATCTTGTTCCCAAATGTACTGTCACAACAGCATATGCGCATGTGGGTACACAGAGCTATACGTATGCTGTTATTTTGCAGCAAAAACGGATTTCCATGTATCTAGTATGTCTTGAGCAATGGTGTCCTGGATGTTGGGTGACAAAGTGCACTTGGTGAGGGACATAAGCCTTAGCATTTGCCCACCTGGAGCTGAAGCGGCGCACAATGTACTGGCAAGCGTCTATGAAGCTCATTCTGCGGGTGTGAGACTTGGCCCTGGCAAACTCCCGCATGAGCTTGCAGTAGATGTCAGTGCGCTGGGCCTGCTTGCGGTTGTGGCGCATGAACACCACCACTGCATCGGCTGCAGACTCCCTGACGGGGGCCACTCCCGCCCCCATGTAGCGCAGCGCCAGAGGCAAGAAGTGCTCATTGATCTGCAGCAGGATATGCAAGTGCCTAGATTTTACAGTGATTTCAGCTGTGTTGCTGCTTGGTTGTGTGTCCCACCTTAATTGCACAGATGCANATGCTTGCTGTCAAATGCAAGCTCTCACATGCAGGCTCTCAGGTACCAGCTGTCATATGCAAGCNTTACTCATTGTGGCAGCCAAGAGAGCAGCTGATAGGTCCACAGCAGGAGTGAAGTGGCTGTTGGGATTGCTGTCTGTGGGCAGACTGGGGCTGTTGCTAGTGCCAGCAGCAGTGAAGGTTAGAAAGCTGATGAAGGATGCGAGGGAGCATTGAGCGACCAGGCGTTGCGTCCTGGAGGCACCAGATGCGGCAGTCTCTGTCGTGCACTGCTGATGCATCTGCTGGAGCTTGGAAGTCATGCACCTGCAAAACCAAAGTGGCTGCACTGTTGGCGTGTCAAACGTGCTTCNAGCTGTTCTTGCAGCAGCTTCTGCTGCTGTGTGGACTGCTCCAGCCTTGTGCTCTTCTGATTCAGCTCAACAGTCAGAGCCTTGACACGTAGCTGCAGATGCTGTTCTGCTGTCTGAAGTGCCTATACAGACACCACCCAGCATATGAGCCTTATGTACTAGCTAGTGTGGGCCTGTGCACATCAACTTGGCTGCAGGTTGTGTTGTAAGCTGTGGGCCTGCTATGCTCTGTGCCGGGATGCCTGCGCACTTTGCAGGAATGCGCAAGCATGTCTACAAAGGCATTGTGACTGGAACATGCAAGATGCTGTGACACATGCNTTTGGCGGCAGGACTGACGGGAGATGCTCTCAACAGGGCTGACAGCAGCCACCTGTACACTACCATCAACATGGAACGCTTGCCTTCTGCGCTGTTGCCAGCCCTCACTAATGCCCCATCCCTTGATTCTCAGATCGCCCACCAGCAGCAATCTTTCAACACACCCATAACAACATCTCACAACCCCTCACCACTAAGCAGAGCCCCTCCACCACCCACATCTGCTGCTGCCCCCACGCTTGCAACAGCTGGCAGAGTGTCATCAAGCAGCTTCAAGGACTGGGGTGCAGCCAACAGCACCCTTCCAACTGTGGGTNTGTAGAGTGCAGCAGAATGCATGGAATCACAATGCCACATAAGCCATTGATTGCCCAGCGTGCTTGACAACATGCCCCTTAGTCCTGCAGAGCTTCAGAACTAAGGCAGTGCACCCAGCAACATGCAACCGCAAAGCAAGAGGCAAAGCTTGCAAACCTAGCTGGACCTCCTGGCTGCTCCTGATGCACTGCTATCCACAGGGGCTGTATGTCAAGCTGCTCCCCCTGACTGTTCATGCTGAATTTGGTCAGGATGTGCCTGCTATGTTTGTTGTCGCTGACTACTCTCAGCTGCAGCAAAGCAGGAATGCAGTGAGGCTTTGGCAGTCTAAGCAATGTTGCACAGACAACATGCTGCAGTAAATTGCAACATACTAGGCTGCAACATATCGCTGCAATCATATTGTCAAGGTCCTGATGGGCACAGGCACAGGGCATGGCACACTGCACAGCAACATAAGTCTCGCCTGTCGCATGTACAGGACAACAGCAGCAGTATCTGCAGGTAGACACATCAGTATGGGTACAAAGCACCTGTGGTTGATAGAAGCTCTGGTCACGTTCAGCTGACCAGTCCAGAGGCTGTTTGTGTGACCAGTGTGGAAGTTGGTTGTCCACAATATCGAGTGTCAGTGACATGGTGTCTAGCTCAGCATCACCCCTGAGGCGTGCCAAATCTGTGTGACCATGCTGATCNCAGCTGCAACATGCCCTGCAACAGCCAGATGGATGTTAGCCACGCGCTACAGGGATGTTTCTGGTCGCCCAGTGTAGCAGTGTTGTGGATCTGGTCAGGTGCATATGTGACTGCAGTGAGACAGAGAGTGGAACACCGAGTAGGGCCAGTTACACATAAGGCATGCAAAGCATATTTTGGATATGTGAAGCTTATGTGAAGCATGCATGAAGCACATTAAGACTAAACAAATCAGTCAATAGAGTACATTTGTAGTCCTGAAGACCAACTTGGGGTCAACAGGATGACATGTATGGAGCACACACGAGAGCAAACATAGGCTAGTGTCAAGACAACGACAGCTGTGTTGGTGGCATGTGCCTGTTCAACTATTGCAACAGAGGTTTAGGGCACCACTGGCACATGGCTGAGTGTCACCTTGGCAGCATCTAAAGCCATGCCCAGTCGTCGAGTCCAATCCATCTGTTGAGCAAATGGTGGGCTGCTGCGAGCTTTCCTCAGGACGTCAAACAAGGACCCCCGAGCACAGAATTCTGTGACAATGCAGGGGGGTTCCAAGCACAGGCCCATGAACATGACCACGTTTGGGTGGCGGAGGCTTGCCATGATNCAGATGTGTACAATGACAACAGGACTTGGGCTGGGCAGGCTGGCGTGCATCTAGACACCAGTGCTGGATTTGCAGGCAAGTCTTCTTGTCCGTAGCAATGCTGTCAATTGGCTACTCCAATTCAGGCAGTTGAAGCAGGCAGGAATACAATCATGCACGCATGTATGTATCGTGCGTGCATCGTGTATGTATCGTGCATGCATGTATGTGTAGGAATTGAAAAGCAGAGCACGCCTAGGATGTGCACATGCTCTGGAACCAGGCATTGCTGCAAGAAGAGTGATGTGCTGGCTTGAGTTGCAGACAGCAGCATGTCTGGCAGATTTGCAGCCCAGCGCTGCAATTACACAGGCAAAGTTTGCCTGTTANCTGCACTTCTGGAGACAGCTGTGATGCAGGGGGGTCTGCTGGGGAATCTGTCGCTGCAGTGAAGGATGTGCCACTGGGGGTAGCACTGCCAGGTCTGGCATCTGCCTTGTCTAGTGAGGTCCTACGACGCTGGTTGTGTGACTGTGCTGAGTCAAAGCTGACGGTCTGTGCAAGCTGAGATGTAGGGCTGGTCTGTGTACTGGCGTTTTCAACTGGAGCATGGTACTGGGGATGGGAGATGTGCTGCAAGGGCCCTGCAGAGACACATGCAAAGGCTAAGTTCTATCACATGTGCGCCAAGAGCTTGGTGGATCTGATCCTCATGTCGGCATAATGCAATGACACGTGTGCAGCCTGGCCTTGCTGCCCTGTCGCAAGTAGACTTGAGACGTCTGGCACGNTCTTCGACGAGAAGACCTTGGAGACAGTCCGCACGTGTTGTAGAACTGCAGGCCGCTAGCAGACACTACGCAATTGTTGCGTCTACTGTTTCTTACAATCTCCTATGAGTAGCGTGATACTGCAAATGCTGCGACAGCGCTGGAACGCCCGCATCCCACCACGACCTGCCTTGCAGTGTTGTAACGTGCATTGCGGCACAATCCTGCAAAGCATTGCAGCATTTTTGGCATGTGACCTAGCTATTTGCTGCGTGTAGTGCAACTGATTGACCTGATGGCTGCAGCCACTGGATAAATGTCTTGAGTTTGGGTGTGCATGAGTCATCAACCCTGCAAGATGTTTTACCAGCACTATAGCAGTTACCATCTGCATTTACATGCTGGCTCCTCTGTCAGCAGATTCTAGCTTGACAGCCAGGGCTGATTGACCAGCTGAGGATAGGCATGCATGCTTATGGACAACAGGTGACAACTGTCAATCGGGACAGACGTAACAAGTCACATGTGAACCTGCCAGAAATTGGCGACAACCGACAGACGGCATGAGCATAGGCATGCGCAACAAGCAAATTACCTTGGCAGGCAACCTGTCAAATATGGCCCAGACTGGATCAGGTCGTCGACAGCAGCCCTGCTTCAAACATTCTGAGGTAGTTGCAGGCCCCTAATCTGCACTGTAAGCAGAGATGCTACAGCAACATTTGGTGCTTGCATAGCACTCACAGCATGACTTGTGGCACATGTGCAAGTCAAGACTGGTAGCCAGCCAGGCTTGAATAGTGCAGTATCAACTTGGTGAAAGCATACAAGGGTGTACACAGATGGCTTGTGGGAAGCATGTCTTCGCAACTGCCACTCAACGGCAGACGCAATGGCATCAGTACGGCAGGATACACATCAGTTGCATNTGCATCGCTCGTCATGGACATGGCTAGCTTTTGTCGTACAGTTTCTACAATGATCTGTCATTCGCCACGCAACCGCCGTGGCAGCTGTATATTAATGCTGCAGGTGTTCAAGCAATTGTCGCAAGTTACCGTCTGCGTATCAGCCTGCAGTTAATCAATGTCCTTTCACTGCTGCAGTGCATGGCGTCTGCATGACACCTGTAGTGGCGATACTGTTCAATGATACCAGATCGTACGCGTTGTAGATTGCAGATCTGCTGATGGAAGGTGCTTCGTGACTACATGAAATTGGACAGCCCAACAAAACATAGTGATGTCAGGCCTGAGTCACAGACGCTTATGCTGTCAGCGTACGAGAAGTTGATGTCAGATACTACGCACACGAACACAGCAGGTGTTGCAAGCGACCTTAGGAAGCGTTGTTGGCCACCCTCGCTGCTTGGCTCATTACTACCCCCTTTGATTGCTGCTTCGCTAACAGCACTGTGATTTGCCTCGTCGCTTCGCAGCTGACTGCCGCCCATGCGCATGAGCACCAAACGATGTCAGTGGATAGGTATGGCATTGCTTTGCGAGCAGAGCTGCAAGCCGTCCCGCCAGAGTGCTTGGAGGTATGAGCCATGATGCCTTTCCTTTCTAGCAGCATGGTCGTTTTCGAGTCGTGTCAAACTGCACTTTCTTGTAGCGCGCTGCCTGAGTCACTGTGCAGAATTCAAGCCGTGANAATCATTCTTTGTTCACAGCTGCTACACACTTCATTGCACTAGCACATCATTGTAAGCAAGCAGTACGCAACTGTGCTCCTATCTGCATCATATAAGTATTGAAGTCATATCGCAATCGTTCAACCAGTCAAGTGACATACACATTNTCCTGCACTGCATGTCTGTTCTGCGTATTGCGCACATATTGATGCACGTAGACAACATTGTTTGAACGGCTAAACGGCAATGTTCGTGTGCTGCTTACTCTCAGCAAAGTGGCGTCCCATCAGAGGCTGCGCTGCATCTCGCAAGTGTCGTCAGTGAAATTGCATCTGCAGCTGCGGATGCTTGAGCTGAACACAGTCTCACCTCTATCTTACCAAGCAGCATTGCTCTGTCTGTNGGCAGCAGCAGCAGCAGTAGCACCACCTTCAACACAGTAAGCCACACCTATCACTTTCAAACAGTTTAGTGCCAGAGTTTGGCGAAAGCTAGCCTCCATTGTTTTCACAGCACTTGCGCTATATACATGCATTTTGAATATTCAGGCCCTTATGGCTTCTCGCGCAAGCCTTCTCTTGGCAGATGCNGACGCTTTGTGTAGCACAGCAGCTGGCATTGGCCCTGCCAATTTCAAGCTTGCGTTTCTGAGGCAAGGCACCACTCCTTGGCGAGAACAGGCAGCATGTGGCACATGAGGCGTCTTGCAACAGGCTGCATGATGGACAAGCCGTGCATCTGTAAGTCAGGAGTCCTGTCACAAATCTTCGATTTGTGACACAAATCTTCAATTTGTAAACAAAATCTTCGATTTGTATGTAACAAATTGGAGTTTTGACAACCCATGCACTTCCGCTCACTCTGCAGAATGAGTTTGTCTGTCAACGTGAAAGCATACAGTGCACACAAACTGCAATGTGCACTGAGCTTGGCCACAGATCTNATCCCCAAACGCAGACTAGCGTTCTAGCCAAGCATACGTTGAAGGTGCGGAGCACTGAGCAACAAGCAAACATGGGTATCAGCTAGCCTCGGGTATGGTGCTTGGCATACGCAACGTTCTCTTTCGTAGGTGTCGACCGACAAGGCCTTCTTCCCTTCGGCTATAGGGAGACGAAGTTGCAGCACAAACGCGCTGCCATTGCTAGCACCAATTCCACCTCCACCGCCAGACGATGCGACCGCTGGTGTTCTGGCGGGTGTCTTCGAGCAAGCTGACGAGCTGTTGGAGGAAATCGTCTNTGCCGTAAGTCATGCATGAGCTGGACTTAGCTGCAGATGGTATGTTGACAAAGTGAATTGTTGTAGCAGCGATGTGAGGCAGATGAGTAAAGCAGTGAGCAGTCTGCCAGCAGCACTGAGTGTGTTTCGCAATTTGTTGCTCATGTGTGACCTCACAACCAAGTCAGTTGCAGACCAGCCACAATTCAACCTTAAATTGACGTTCTGTAAAATTTGCCAAAAGCTGCAAAACAATTTGCGAAGCGAGTGTCATCACACTGATCAGGGCATGCATGCCCTTCACGCACACAAGATTGATTAACANAGCACGTTGTCCTCTTCAGCAGCAACATCCCCCACCACACCCACCAAATAGCCCTTCCAAGCACCATGGCTGAACTGAGGCTTTACAAATGTCATGCCTTCAGCCAGACAGAAAGGCTGCACTGCCTCAGGTATGTGTTCCAGTACCTCGGGCTGTAAGCTATGCACAGTCTCATACAACCTGCNACTACACAGAAGCAAATTTCTGCCTGCGTCACCAGAAGCAACCACACAGATCAAATCCGACAATCCACAAAGTGCAGTCAAGTCAACAGCTGTTACTCTGTTAGACAGCAAGACTAGTTCTAACAGCACTGTAGCAGATGCNTAGGTGACAAGTTCATGCATGCTGTGCAGGCTTCTGGCCCGGGTTGCAGTCCACTGAAAGAGCAGCAGACTATTTTAGGCCTGTATAGCTCTTTGACCTTGCGCCTTCCAACTAGTACCAATCGCACTGCACTACCAAGCTTAGCTGCACAAGTTGAAACAGCACCAGCAAGAGCACAGGGGCAAGCTGACAGTAGCACCAACAGCATTTCAGAAGCATTTTTGGCTACAGCTTCAGAAGCAGAGCAGGTGACAATTGCCATGGCCTACGTCCCAGCCGGTCAAGTGCCAGGCGATCTACCAGCATGCCTTCAGTGCGCATCCACAGATGACATCACTCAGCCACCACCTTTGTGTGCAATCATGGAGGATGAGTGTGAAGATGTCGACACAGACTTCAGATGCATAGAAGCAGGCTTGCCCTATGTCAGTTCTTTGACACTTGCAGCACTCTGCCTACACGGGGCTCTCACAGCGGCCAATGTTGCTGGGGCTTGGGTGCCAGTACATAGGAACACATATCAGCAATGTGTGCGGTTTTTTGCTGACTTTGTTGATGCCTGGCGGGACATCTCCCTGAGAGTGGACATAGCGAAACAATGGGATCCTCAAGAGTACAAGATTCCCTCCTTGGGCCCCTGTATCGGCTTCATATGTAAGTGGCCACACNCATTGACCTCGGAGCTTGCAGCTTGTGCTCTTTGACACTTGGTACTTTGGTTACTGGTAGGTCTGACTGGCATTGACCAGTCATTAGTAGGTCATGCTTTGCAAGCTGATCATCACTTGACTCGCAAGTGTTTTGTCTGCATCTGGACCAGTTTCTGTCTGCGTCTGGGTTGACTTCTGAATTTCATTCCTTGCAACTGCATCCCTGCTGTGCAGTGCAGTGCACGTCTGAAACCTGTTAATGCTTGTGTTGTAAACCAGATGTGGCATTGCACGTGCCTCCTCGTGCCCTGTCTCGTAAAAGTGCCGCAACGCAGCGCGTCAGATCACCGACCTTGCTGTAACGTATAGCTTACTGTATCAAGGTGATCACCGACGATCAAAGACGAGACTTAGGCTGCGNATGCTTGCAGTTGCTGCACAACGAGACAGCTGCCGATGCTCATCACACGAGTGACAAAATGGCACCGGCATGGCTAAGTAGCAAGATAGCCTCCCTGATGTATTTGTGTAGGGCATACCNTTGCCATGTTAATGCACTGCCTGTTGATGCACGCACGGCTGGTTCCGACTCGTGGGCATCAATCCTCGTTCCGATCACACGCGAAATTGCACGGCATTGCAATCTCAGTCGACGATTGACGTCATGTGCACACCATTCTGGATGCATATGTTGATTCGCACAGGTCATGATGGACTTTCTCAAGGAGTGGGAGGAAAAGCTTAAAATAAAAATTACCTGTTCCCAGGTGAGCTTTTGATGTGACAGCCTCAGTAGCTACTGATGTCAATCTCAACTAGCGAGCTCCTGGGTGTTCTTGATGATGTTGCTTGTGTCACCCGAGGCCCTGTTGCCAATATGCTACAGACAGACCTTGCCCTACAAAGCTTGTGCAACACCTGCTTGCTTTCTTGTATTGTTGACTCGCTACCTTTTGTGAGGATGTGTTGTGAGACAGCCAGTTCCCAAAGATGCAAAGGCAGCTGTTTAGCTTGCATAAGTTTTGCTGCCCTCTGCAGACTTGGATGAATGGGAGGATGTACAAATAAAGCAGCCATCTGACATCAATGCAGATGGTGAGGGCATCATGCAAATGGCAAAGCCACCTGCAGATGAGGACGAATGGGAAGATGTGTAACNCAGGCACAGACATGTGCTGATCACAAACATGCCGGTGCTGTCAGTATTGTCAGCATGGCTACACAGACACAGCTGCCAGTCAGCAGGTCATGATGCACAGACCACTCATGCTAATGGCATCACATGCTGATAAGTCGCCACACAACACTTCACTTTGACTGCTTGTTGCAGGGATATGCTGTGCCATGCTACAATCTCCTGTCCAGCGCTGTGTTGTGCTTTGCTGTGCGTATGCTCAATCTGCATGTCAGGTTGTACAAGAAGAAGGGCATCATCGGCNGTCAGTGCCTTTCCAAGATGGTGTGGTCATGACTGTTGAACAATGAAGGCTGGTCATCACTGGTGAGATGCACTGTGTCTTGAAAAGGCGTGTCACAGCTGCTGATAAGCTCAATGCGTGCATTTGTGCCACAGAGCAAAACATGCAAGGAGACAATGGGTCTGTTCTCCTGCTTTGGGGTCATGACTTATGCATCATGTGTTGGAGGAGCAAGCTGAGCAACATGAAATGGCAACCCAACAGCGTCAGCATGCAGCAGTTTATAGGTTGTGTGTCAGCTGACATCATTTTACGCCTTTCCCTTGGGCTCAGGTTGTTTATGCAAANTGTGAGTGATATTGCACATGTCTGCATGTCTGCACAGAGCGTGTTTTGTATTCCTACTTGATTGACAAGGAGTCAGGCCTGAGCAACGTGGTGTCTGCAGGTATGATACCCCTAATGATAGTGTACTACTTCCTCCAGAAGTACTACAGGAGGTCTTATGTGGAGTTGCAGCGGTGTGATGCAACCTCCCGCTCCCCTGTGTATGCCCACTTCAGTGAAAGCCTGACAGGCGTGGAGACCATCCGCGCCTTTGGCTACCAGCAGCGCTTTGCAGACAAGAGCGATGCCCAGATTGACTACAACCACAGGTCAGTGTGCAGCAAGCATCTGTATTCCAAGGTCACTGCCATATCAACCCCGCTCAAAAGCATGTGCACACTGAGCTCACCATTCATGAGTCANCGTCAGCCAGTCTGCCAAGACAGTAACACCATTGCAATCGTAGGCTGAAGCGAGCGTCTATCGGGGTGCTCGTTGACGTTGTGGCTTCACAGGGTTTATGTGCTATCTGCGCTTGCTGTTGCGTCAGTCAAGCCTTGGCTGTCAGGCAAGCGCTAAGGTGTGCTGTCAGGCATCTAAAACTATGTTGACTCGTGCAGGCGTTTTACCTGTATTCTCGACCTCCCATTCGACCTAATAACATGCCCATGCAGACGCAAACGCGATCTGCCACAGCAGGTGCTGCTGCTGTTGAGGCGGCACGTCACAGAATTTGACAGCTCGCCGAGACACGGAGCCACTCTCACCCTATAATGTACAGTACGGCGTTGGGTCCACAGCACATTGCTCCTGGCCAGGGCTTAGCCCATGGGCTTTGCAATAAAGGTGTATAAATAAGTCAGGCACACATCCACAGAGTGTGTATGATCAGCCAGCTTATTGTTGACTCGCGGCTGCGTTATGGATCCACTACCAAACCGAGACTGTAAGCGCACAGCGCGGGAAGACAGTCACACAAATTTGGAGCAATGCCCTGTGCATCTTCATCAGAAGGTTGGTGGCATCCTCGCCCTCTGAGTTCTTGCCCAGAGGGATTGTGTAACAGNTTTACAGCAGCAGCACAACAACCCTAGACACATTCCTCAGATCGTGAGTCAAGCACACAGTAGACTCACCGGTGGCCATGAGTCTTCTCTCAAGGCGGAGTACTTGCACAGCAGCAGTCTTGAAGATGCCGCCGCTGCCAGATGCCTGGCGCTGTGACCGCTCTGCAGCGGTCTTAGGCCTCACCCCTATGAAGCGGCCAGTCTCGTCCCTGATAGGCACGCTGCCCCGCTTTGCCAGACTGGTGGCGTACGTTGAGCGCCTGCACCACATGGCGCATGTGCGGCATGGTATTGAGTGTGTACTGCACTTCAGCTTGACTGAATGACTCTAACTGTCACCAAGCTTTTGTGTGTGCGATGCTTGTACTATAGTCTTCAGTTGGATTGGCTGAGGATGCTTCAGGAGGGTTTGCATATCGTGAGTGCTTCGATGGCTAGCACCATCAGGCAAATGTGACACTGCATCTGAGAGGAGCGCTGGGTCTGGGGGTTTTCAGCATTTTCCTGTTTGGTAGGCTGCATACATAGCGCCACAGGGCAAGAATACAGAGGCAAAAGCTTTCCAATAAGCATGGCTAGCAAAGCTAGGGTCACATGTGCCAGGCAGAAATATTGAGCTGGTCTCTATGGCAAATGACTGTGGCTGTGCCTAAGTTGGACAAGCGCAAGAGTTCAGCTGACAAGCATGCAGCCACTTGGACTTGGTTCAGAACAGTAAGTATCTAGGATACTGTGCTGCAGATGATGTACCATAGGCTGCCTCATCCTTGCTGCAGCGCTCCCACTTTGGCGCTGCTGCTGCCGCTGCCGCCACAATAGAAATGGCTGCTGAGAAGGTGAAGATACTGTGCTTCATGTCTTGCACTTCACTTGCCATACAACTGAAAGCAGGCTGTTGCGAGGTGCTATTGAAAGCAAGGGTGCACATACCACTTGTTACGCTCGCTGCTGCGGGGCACAGACGCAGGTTCATGGCTAGAGTCACTCCTTGCTGGCTCTATCTCCTTTTCCTTCGTTCCCTCCCTTTTCACACCCATCCCAATGTCTTCTGCAGCAAGNCCCGTCCCCCTTCCCCTCTGCCCCCTCCCAAGTCCTGCCCTGACTCACTCACGCTGTAGCATNAACGGCTCCTCGATGCTGATCCAGCCGAGCGTGGCGACGCCTCTCCGCCAGCGCAGTTTGCACATGAACTCAGAGGTTTGCTTGCTCTGAGTGCGCCAGTAATGGTGCANGTGATTGGTTGTGTATGTCAGCATGGTCCTGTATGCATGCACCTGATGAGGCCAACCCAGGGCAGGTTCTTTGTGCTCGCTCTGGCCACAAAGCTAGGGAATGATCTGGACATATGAAGAAGAATGTCTGCCCAGCTGCAGTGGTTGGATACGATGCCTGCTGCTCTGACGTCTGGTGAAAGTGGTGGGTGCCTAGTGTCTGGTACCTTGTGCCACTGAACGGTCACGAACCCCAGACAGAACAGCTCAGCTCTGACGAAGAATTTGGCACATGTTGCAACCCAAGCTGCTCGCTTTTCCGCAGGGAAAAGAAACGAGAGCTTGCACATAAAGTAGCACCCTATCAAGCATGTCAGGCAGCCCAGTAGCTTCAGAGGTAGGATGGTCACCGCTGCTATTGCCAGCCTGACGTATTCGACAACAGCTTGTGGTGCTGTGCCTTCCTGGCCATACTGGTCATGCCTTCTGAAGGGATCGAAAGCTGTGTCGTCTTGACTTCGCGCCTCAGCAGGCTCCTGGTCTGCCATGGCTACGATGCTGAAGACACGGAGAGCTTCAGACGTCAGCACTTGGCGGAATGTATCTTGTCATGCGCGCAAAGCATAGCATAGCATGCTGCAGGTAGTCAATGCCGAGTCATCTTCGGGAGCTCGTTCACCTCTCGTTCACCGTCGGTTCGAATGCCAACAGCAACACCGACTCCTTGTGAAGCTCAAAGGTGATCTGGTATATATTGAGGCATCAGCAGCTCGACACAGGCAGGATCTGCTGTTGGGCAGCAGTGGTCTACAAGCCGTTCTGTACCCTGATCAGCACAGCCCGCCCAGAACCTGACCAGCCACCTCGAACATGGGTTGTAANTTCATCCAGCTGTTACCAGGTGCTGCACCAAGACTGAAATCCCTGAGCGCAGCAACAGCAGCCAACACCATCATGGACCGTCAGCGGGGGGAAGTCTTCAGACTTGCTGCTCAGCAGTACCAAGATGCCAAGTGGCTGTTTTNCACAGCGGGCCTATGATAGCTCTGCACAGGACATTGTGGCGTCTTGTACCTGAAGGTCACATGTGGCGCCTGGCCCTTACCCTTGGCAGGGCAGTGAAGTTGCAGGAGTCGACATGTATGCTGTGCCTGTGTGCAGGGAAGGAAATTGCTCTAGATGAACGTACTGGAATCTTCATCACCATGAATCCCGGCTATGCTGGGCGCACAGAGCTTCCAGACAATCTGAAGGCCCTNCAACCTCCAAGGCTCCCCTCTGCACCCATTACACACATGCCAAACATCCTGCATGCCATTGACATGCAAGGCTCACAAGCGTTCACTACACTGCATGCTGGCANTGCACACTTTGCAGCAGTCCTGGCAGCAGAAACGTTGACATGGCGCCACTGTTGTAACAACACCTTATGGTCACATGCTACACATCTGCCTGGGGTGAAAAGGTCTTCTGCACAACCTCAAGCCTGCTGTTACNCCGATCCTCTTCTGCTGGCAGCTGAGGCAGGCCATGAGGCAGTAACAAGGGCGCTTCTAGAACATGGGGCATTTGTAGATGCCCCAGATGAAAGAGGTGTCACTCCACTGATACGCGCTGCCAAGCATGGCCACACCGATTGCATGTCCTTACTTCTCACCTTTGGCTCTGGTACGGGCTGCCAAAAATCCCCACATGCATCTTTAGTAAGCCATCAAGCAAAAAATTGAGTGATTGATTGATTGGTGGGCAGTTGCATGTTCCAGCTTCAGCAGCTGAACTACTGCGCATCATGTACAGTTCAAGAATGGCGTATGTCCTTATGGTGACTGTAAAGCGATTGCGCGCCGCTTGACGCGTGATCATGCCACTCCCTCTTCACGCATGCCTGACTCCTTAAGGGCTTCAGCAGCCCACCATGTTGACTACACTNCTGATGTGATGTCTTCACACCAGAGCCAGCGCACCCCCTAGAGATCTTGTGTGCTGCACAACGTAATACAGGCCTGCCGCCACTGTAAAACTGCAACCCTGCCAATGCAGATTTGCTCACAGTGAGACCTGACTGACTAGAGCCAGCATATAGTACACAGGACCCAAGTTGACACACGACTTGTTAGATTGCGCCATTTCGAGCCAGATACAAAAGCCAACAACAATCCTGACACATGTTGTGTTGCGGGCAACTGAGCATAAGAGATTGCTGTGCAAATCAAAGCATACGTGCTTNGGTTGCTCTTAGCAGCTTCCACAGTCTGCGCCGACAGCGTCATCGCTGTATCAGGCTCGAAGCATTTTGACGATGTTTTGACTAAGAACGACTTTGTTGTAGCGGAGTTCTATGCCCCTTGGTACGCATCACGGCACAGTCGTTCACCCTGCTCACTCGCTTATAAGCCTGTGCGTCACCGCGCGTTAGCTACAGCTTGTGCACTTTTTTGCTGGGCCTGCAGGTGTGGTCATTGCAAACGCTTGGAGCCAGAGTACGCAAAAGCGTCTAAACCCCTAAAGGCAGAAGGCATCACTTTGGCCAAGGTTGATGCCACTGAGGAGGACAACAAGGCTCTTGCAGAGGAGTTTGGCGTCAAGGGCTTTCCGACGCTGAAGGTATGTTGGACCACCTCCAGGTTGTTGNCAGCAGCATTGCATTGCAATGCATTGCAATAGTGATGGGACACATTGCACCAGCGCTGCGTTTGTCGGAGGACTGAGGCTGTCACTGCCAAAGCACAGTACTGGCAGGTCAACTTTGCGCTNGGTGTTGCTGTGGTGTACAGCGGGCACCTGCGACCGAACAACACCGCATATCAGCTGGAACGCGTGTTATCAGGGGTTTGGTAGCGAAAGTTGCTACTTGACTGTTTGACAACTTTCAGCTGTTGTTCTCACGATGTGGCGGTTGCAAGCTAGTAAACGTGTGTATAAGAAGGCTGTTCAGGTCACAATATATGTTGGCATTGTCTGATAGGCTCGGTTTGCAACAACATATTGACACAATCAGCAATATGCTGTTGCACCAGAGCAGTCAGTTGTATGATTTGAGACTGGTGTAACGGCATGTCGGCCGTGTGCAAACAGACATTGTGGTATCATTTGCAAATGGCAAAGCCAACAGTTGAGGCATGTAGCNGCAGCGCTGCAAGTAGCAAGTCTGCAGCACCCTCGACTTGTACACATCAGGTAGGCATATTATAATGCGAGGCTGCAGCACGGGAAGCAACTCAAAAGCATACTTACAAAGTATATACAAAACACCCCAACGTGCCNGACAGTACGTCTGGAGCCAACTCTGCCTTTTGTTCGAGATCCCACAGCCGGTCGAGCGAACTGTCCCAACCATCGTCGCTGCTTCGGCTGGCTTCATCATGCATGTTTGTTGCAGGCGCTGGCACACGGCCTAACATTCAGCGAGGCATACATCGACGGCCATGCGCCCAGTTACAAAGGTAGGTAATGCCTGTCTGTTCGAACTTGTTTACTTGCTCGGTCGGGGATCGATGCTGGGACCACAATCACGTTCTGAAAATCTCAAAAAGTAGCAAAGATAATTCAGATTCAGCCGAGAGGTGTTGCTCGGATTGTTGCTGCACCAGCGCACACACTGCACAGCGCTCAAGCAAACNCAATCTTTCCAGCACACTGCTGACCCGGGGATCCTCAGGTATACTTTTGGGGATTGCGCTCAGGTCACCATCACGTGTGTCATGTTGCACGTGCTGCACCTGTCCTTGCTGTAGGCTAGTCATCTGAATCAAGACAAAGTGGTGTAAGGCCACTTCAGCTGCATTCATAAGTGGCATGAGACAAGGCAATGGCCTACTCAAAAAGTCTGTCCCTNAGAGCCTAATCACTGAGCAGCATGCTCATTCTGCGCATCACTCTTTCTGCATCTGACCACATGGTTCATGCAACGTGCATGCGCATACCTGGTCAAACAACTGGTCCACAGCAATGGCAACATTCTTTTCCAACCAGAGGAAGTTGAGTGTGAACTGAAGGGGGCCAGGAACTTCTACTGCTGGCTGTAGTNTTGAGCGCACATACCTGACTCAAGAAACACTATATCCCCCTTCAGGTAACAAAGCTCATCGAACTGGACATGCCAGAACTGCGGTGCAGAGCCGGTGCGCCGGTCGTGGTTCAACATAAATTAGATCCAGCGTCAGTTTCAAATTAACTAGTAGCTCGTTTCGAATAAATAAGAAGAAGNGTCCGCATGCACACACACACACACACTCAACCTCAGGATCTGCCCGTTGTGCCAACATGTCAAGCTTCAGCTTTCGCATGCATGTCATATGTGCAGTTCCCATGAACCCACGCAATATTGGATAATGCTTCTGTAAGCCTAAACCTCTATCATGACTACTACCAGTCATGACACTATCCACACACGATAGTATTCTCATGCTGTTTGATGGATCAGGGACCCACCATCTTGGCACCCAGCACTTTACTGATACGGCGCTGCTGGAGAGTCATGCCGAGACTTCTCTGCTGTGTCTGCTCTGGAGTGAGGGCCAGCGCAGGCATGACAGGCAGTCCAGATTCAGCCCCAGATGAGGGAGCTTGTTTAGGCCGCAACACGGTCATAGCCTCCCGCCCACCAGCCCTCTGCTCTGTGCCTGGCCGGTCCAAAGTTGCTCCCAGACCAGATGTGAATGTGTTCTCGCCTCCTCGGCTCAGCAAACCTTGAGTCAAGCCCAGACCTGAGCAAGAATCCGCTGCTACTGTCAAGCACAATGGCTTCTCATCAGCTGTCCAGCAATTCAGCCATGGTAAACAGTCCTCAACAAACACAGANGGCCCAGACGCAGCACAGCCTGCTGCATGGAACAGTGTGCCAGCACAGAGACAAACAAGCTTGCCAGGGAGACCATGTAAGGTCTGTCGGTGCTAGCCTTGGCGTGTGGGGTTTTTGCAAGGCTGTGACTTCGTTGCCAGTGTGAAGGGTTCCTTGCATAGGCTTAGTGGAGANTGTTTGGTGATGTCGTACCCAAAACCGTCGAAAACTTCAGAGCGCTTTGTACCGGAGAGAAGGGTATGGGCAAAAAGGGAAAGAAGCTAACGTATGAGGGCAGTAGCTTCCACAGAATCATCCCAAACTTCATGCTGCAAGGTGGCGACTNATCCCTGTAGTGTTGAACAAAGCACAGGGTGTCCATGTGTGGGACGTTGACAACAAGCGCTACTTTGACTTTTTGAGCGCATACTCTGCTACAAATCAGGGCCACAATCATCCCAAGGTGAGCAGCAAGCGTTGCATGGTCTGGGAATTTTGCGCACTTGCTTGCCGACCACTGCCACTGATTTTTGCTTGGTCTTGATCCTTCATTTTGCCCATTATACAGCCTTCCTTAAATCAAAACACGATGATGTCAAGGTACCTTGGTGCCTTTTGCTGTGCAGATTGTGAAGGNAGTGATCACCTGTGCCATGTATGCAGCATGGCAAGGACAGTCTGGCTATAGCATTGGAAGTTGTCAATGACACAAAGTTTGATCATCGCAGCAAAGCGTGGCTGCAGCTTATGTCTGCGCACTGGGGCAAAATAGCATTGGTTTTACGTGCAGACAGTCAAGTCNGCTGAGATGGCGTTGACAATGGTGGTGACATTGACGCCATAGGGGGTCACAACATCGCCATTCTGGATGAGCAGAGTGCGGATGGCACCAGAGTGGTATGCCTCAACAGCCAAGATACCTGCAATACAGAAAAATCAGTGATGCTTTGTTGCATGCAGCCAGCAAACAAGTTTTCCTCACCAGGGCAGCACTGCTGTAAGAGCTAAATGTTCAACACAAAACTACAACCTTGAGAAGGAGGGGTGGAGCAACTGTGAGAAGCAAATGTGTCACAGCAAAATGAAAGGAAGTGGCAATGGAAACTTCATGCAAGATACAAGCCATCACACACGCAGACACACATGGAAGACTTGAAGGTCGTGAGCAAGGTCATGAGGCATGACAGCACTCAGCCAAAAGCACCACGGGCATGTATGATGTCTCAGCGAGTGAAAGTGCACATGTCAGTGTGCTACCTATGCATGCAGACATGAACATTGACATGACTTGGCACAATATCAATNGCTTCCTGCCTGGTCGATGATGACCTTAGTGACATTTTGCAAATGTAGGCTGCTTTCTCTGGCGTACAGTCCGCAGCCTATGTTACAGCCTGCATACAAGTGCAATTTGCTGCAGTAGCTGAGTCTGCCGTTACATAAGGGTGAGTTTCGTGCTAAGATTTATGCTGTCCAAACTTGCATATTCTGCAGGGGTCAGGAATGCTTGATTATATTCCACATGTCGTGCCATTCTTAGATGTCCTGTGAGGACATGACTCTTGCAGCCTAACTNGATGACTGGCGCAAGCACCATGACAAGCCTTTGCCAGTGCGGAATGTACCTGCAGTCGACAAGCGCTGAAGACAGCTTCAACAAGTTTGGCTTCTCAGCAACCGTCCAACGGTACATTACACTCTGTGCCGCCTTGCGAGTCTGCGTTCACTTGAACTTACCACTGGCGTACGTTGCAGGTGCTACAATAGCGTCACGGGCGAGGAGTATGCCGTAAAGAAGATCTCGCAGACAGACTACAGCAAGTACAAGTATCTGGTGCAGAACGAAATCGAAGCTGGTCAAGTTGTGGCTTTGCTTGAGACCCCTCGGATCCCGCGATTAGTGGCTGCCTTCACATCCCGTGACAATGAAGCCTGCCTNCTGCTCCAACTGCAGCCACATGTGTTGCACCAGTTTAGGCGGTTGTGTCAATATGTAATATGCCACCAGTGTAACAGGTGTTTCGGCTTACGCACACTCAACAGCAAGTGGGCATCATGCGAGAACTTAATCAGAGAGGCCTGCTCTGCTGAGCATATGTCTGTGTCAAAAGAATCTGTAACTGCCGTGTTAAGGTGCGTTTACCTTTCTTGTAGTCATTGTTGGCCCTAAGGCTGCAATGGACTGAGGGTGACCCCTGATCAGCTGTGCAACATTGTATGCCCCAGAGACGTAGTCCTGCAGACAGCCAAGCCCTTCAACATAGTTCTGTCATGATGGACATTGTCAGCACCACACAGACGGATGCACTGCTTGTGCAGCTTGTCTGCACTATACTTGGGTTTGGACAAGATACTTCTGTTGACAGGGTGGCGCTTAACTCCTGAGATGCTGCATGTGATCAAGTGGCTCAAACATGCTTTGGCAGACAAGGATGTTTTGTCATCCATCAGTGACCACCTTTATGCTTGACAACATGCATGATGCTGGTGATGCAAAAGACAAGCTGCCTTGTGACAATGACCACCAGCAGCAAACCCAGTATTATTTTTGTGTGCTTCCTGTTTGGCATGATTGTATGCATGAACCACGGACACTGTACGTCATGAGGCAACGTCGGGCAATTTGTTTCAGTGCCTGCAACTTCATGATGCACAACCAGGCACACGTAAACATCACAGAGTCAGCACATAATGCGTCGACTTTCATTTATTCATAGTCAGCAGAGCAGGCCAGTCTGCTCACTCTGTACTTCTTATCCAGCAAGGGTGACTGAAGCAACGGTGTCTTCTGCAGTTGCTGCAGCTGTGGGAAGTACTTCACTCTCAGCTGGTCCTGAATCCCCCAGAACTGCTGCAGATTCCTCTGGTTCTGNCACCTGTCATGGAGTGCACCTTCTGTTGTGGAGGTTGATGTGCTGCTCTGCTAGGACACGCCGGCTGATGCGGCTTGTCAGCATATTGTCCAGGAAGCTGTCCAGCTGCAGCTTTTGACCCACAAATGGCTTGGAGTTGCACTCGCGCAGCCCCGCAGCCAGAGCATCAAGCATAGGAGCTGCAACACAGACAGGCATCCGGTTTTCAACAATCTTGCTGCTTGTATATTGACGAAACATTTGACTGCATGCTTTGGTCACAGAGGCCTTGTGCATTGACAATTCTTTGTTACGCTGATTGTGATCCACTATTTGCTGCATGACAGCTGTTTGCTGTTGTTTATAGAATCTGTCCAGAGCAACTACAGCATGCATCAAAACTTGTGCGACAGTGTGTGCATATATCAAGTTGCAGACCCAAGCTCTGAGTCTACCAGAACATTGTGCACAAACACTTGGGTGTGCAGTATTGATGAGTGCACAATGCCACTGGTGACTCACACAGCAGGCTGTGCAAGAATTGGCCTACCATGTTCATCCACGAGCCTCTTCAGCAAAGTTGTGAAGTCTGCATTCTGCTCTATTGTCTGTACAGACGGCATCTTGGACGCACAGGCAAGAACTGCCAAATCATTGAGGGATCGTTGCCTTGCATATGCACTGACATGTGCTTTTCCAACTTTATGTGATTGGCAGGTTCATGCATGCACACTGTGTGCCAAACAGGACATCAGCACCATCTATCATGTGTTATGTATATGATATATGTATGATATGCATTACATATTTATTGTATGTAATGCACAAAAGCAGCATGATTCTGATGCTGCCCACAGCTTGTTTTCACAGCTGCCTTGATTGAAGTGCGGTGCACTAAGCAGCACTGGCTTGCCAAGTGGGTTCAGAAATTTGTTTGCATATGACATGATGTATGGATTAGTATGCTCACTGCTGCCAAGCATCAGTGCACAAAGGATGCATTCCTATGCATATGTTGGCAAAGCTGTCATCAGCAAGATGTCTGGCATCTCAAGTGGCATGCCTTCAATGTCATGGACCAAACGCCATGCCTAGTAGTCCTGGACACCCCAATAATGCCCTCACTGCTCTGCACAAAAGCATGATGCGGCATCAGGGTGGCACTAAGCCACTGCAGGGGAAGCATCAGCAGAGAATCACCAAGTTTTTCAGAGATGACCAACATTCCCAGCATTGCTCAGCTACCAGCAGTGTCTGTACTGAGCAGCATCTTATGCAGCTGCAGTGCCTAGTGTAATAGAATGTACAATTGAGTCATCCACAGTGTACTGATGCTCATATATGTTGTATTGACTCTACGATAGTCCTGTATTGTAGAGCGGGTCATGATGCAGAGGCGTCATGAAGAAGGCAAAAAGAGTTTGCCTATTCCAATGGGACAGCCCCGCCATCCTGAGGGCTGTATGCACTTTCCGGAACGCCAGATGCAAAGAAGCAGTGAGTCATCCACCTCTCATTCCTGATAACCTTACTGGAACACCAGTGACAACTTGCTCATGTGGTCTTCTGTGTGACTGCATTGTGGTGGACAATGCCACATGCAAAACTCAGTGACTTTGGCATTAGTCCTGCAGTGCATGCACCTCAATGTATTGCACCACTACACTGCTGATGCATGTGTTTCTGCAAGCGTCTGTGAGCTAAACATCAGTGTGTTGTGACTGTTGTGTGCATGCCAAAGCATCAGGGGTGCAGATCAATAGGCACAGGCCAGGTATGGCTTTGACATACTTAATGTGCTAACTGCAATATCACAAAAGGTGTTTGTTGCATGCATGCTGTATGCATGCAGGATCCAGATGATGAGGCTGCTCCCATTGGCGAGTATGAGCTAGATGACGAGTTCATTGACGACTCTGAAGTTCACGAGTACTATGAAGGCGATTGGCGTAAGCCTAAGCATACTGGGTTCTACATCAACAATGTGAGCTGTGGGTATTGTGTGTGTTGAGGGTTCCTGTCATTGATGCATCTGACTTCTGATTGCTGGTTTTGAGGCAGACCATTCTTGTCAATGCGCTGCAGATGTCTTACCACATGCCTGAGCAGTGTGTCAACATGCCTCAGCAGAAGCTTGACCATGGCTGAGCAGATGCTGAAGCATGCCTTAGAAGATGCCTAACCATGCTTTCTGCTTTGCGCACCAATGCCTTTGCCGTCCTTTGGCAGCGGAAGCGACACTGTGCACAGNCTGCGACAGCTGGTGCAAAGCAAGACCAGAATAGTTTATTTACCCGATGCAACAGATTGTCATCTACTGACCAAGTACAAAAGGCCTCAGCTGTGCCTTATCTGCCTAGACTGCTTCACTGATGATGTTGACGACGCTGGAGGTCCAGTGCCTTGGCCTCCAAACGATACGTCGGAGCTTGAGGCCATCATCACTGTTTCCAACAGTCAGTTTGAGGCGCAAGTGCTCATGGTGAAGCCTACAGTGCACCATCATGGGGATCAGCCAGCTTGTCACACCGACCAGCTGCATGAGTGGGTACAGCGCAGAAACTGGAAGTGCGTTGCAGTGAGAGGAACGCATGACAGCACAGGCGCAAAACAGATGGCGCAACTGAAAGCACTTGGCTTGCAGCACGTAGAGCAGCTTCAAATTGCTACAGGACACCTGGACAAGGCAGCCGTCGCACACTTGGTCACAGGAGATTGGTGTCACCTGGACAGACTGAATCTCAGCAGGCAAAATATGGATGCTGCTTCACTGCAGCTGCTTGCCAAAGGTTCATGGCATCACCTTACATGTCTTGATCTGAGCGGCAGTAAGCTGAGCAAAGAGACTCTGTCCCGCCTCTGTGCAGCTGGCTGGCCGCTTCAAGTAAGCACTGCCTCACTCCTGTCTGTTTACGTGCTGACCAAGGGATATTGTCAAATCTTACATGCAGCTTTCAGGTTCAAGTAGTGCAAAACAGCCTTCAACATCATGACCGTTGACATCTGCCAAGTCTAAAGCTCACCCTGACATGTGTGCCGACATCTAGCCTGAGGTGCTGTCACTTCTCAGTCAGAATGGTGTACGTCACGCATAGTTGAGTTTGAGCAAGCTTGAGCATGCTGTGCATGTCCACATATGACAATGTATGGTGTGCAGCAACTGTTTCTGAGGAAGACCAGCTTGACGACACGTGGTATAGCCANGCTGCTGCTGCTGCTGCTGCTGCAAGCCCTTGATCAGACTGGACAGGCGGCATCTCAGCTAGTTGTGGTACCGGCAGCTGCCAATCTGCAAACGCAGCTGATGTGCTNCAGCTGAGGTATGCAACATTTGAAGTTTTGAAACCAGCTTCTGCTGCTCATTCTGCATTACCTGGAACTTTTTCAGCAGCTCTAGGCCTTTAGACAAGTCAGTGTTGGGCAGGCCTGGACCTGTGGTCTTTAGGCGTTGCAGAAATTCAGAGGCAACCACCTGGAACTCCTGCACCTGTATGTCAGTACACATGTTAGAAACAACAAGTTTGTCACACAACATGAACCTGCGGAAATGTCACACTGTTGCTGGCTCTGTCCATCTTTGACTGCAAGTGAAAATAATCTTATGCATGCTTGCACAGTTCAAGTTGTCACTAGCCTTGACACAGACATTCTCAAATGCTAGACCTGTTGGCGTGTAGTTGCAGAGAAGGCTATCTTGGTCTCAGAAAGCTCAAAATCCACCATGCCTGCCTTGTCCACAAGGTCAGCCCAGGATGGCCTGATGCTGCAGGCATCATTGTACTCCACCTGCAAAGGCTCCCGTCCCTCTTCTGGGCTGTACAGCACCCTTGTCCTGCAAGTCATACATCTTGAAAGCTTGTACAAAGCTTGATGCATGGCACTGCAGGCTGATCCTTGTTTCTGATCTGCTGCAGATGGTGAGAATTGATACACAGTAAGGTACTGACATACCTGAATCGCTCCTCCAGATCTGTGTAGCGCAACTCCATAACCATGCTTGAAGATCTGATGCTGTTGATGGTATTGAGCACCTGTTTCAGCTCCTCCAGAGTGACTGGGGCCTTCTGTAGCTCTTCATGCAAGCCTTGGATCTGCTCTTTCATTCTCTGCAAACATGACATGCACTGATGACTGAATGCAGAAGGCAGCATGGTAAGAGACAGGGCAATTGAGCATCTGCTGTGTTTTGAGTACAGGCAGTAAGCACTGACGGCGTTGTGTTCAGCGTGTAAGTATTTACCAGACTGTCACTACCGTACAAATTCCTTGCTGTGTTCCGAGACTCAGTGAAGCAGTGAGAAATGTACAAGGCAATGTAGCTGTGTCCAGCTCACCTGCAGTGTCTGGGTGTCCAGCTCCCTCATGCATTGGCTGAGGGCCTGAACCCATCCCAGGGCCTCATCACGCACAGAAGCTGCCAGAGAGTGGCAGTTGATGTGCACAAACTCCAGATCAAAGCTAGTAGACTGCACCAGCAATCAAAGTAGTGTAGCGGTCACTTCCCTGCTAGCAACTCGGCAGCACTTGGAATGTAGCACAAGTCGCATGTAGCACAGTGAGGCATGAGTTGCTAACAGGGGCTTGTGAAGCATTGTCGGCAAGGAGTAGGACTCAATCCAAAGTGTGTACTAGGCAGATGTCCATACCTGCCGCCAGACATCATCTGCAAGCTTGGCATACTTAGCAAGCTTCTCCTCAAAGTCTGCATTGGAAGGATGCTTGGCTTTGAATTTGTCCATGACACTAGCCTTCTCAGTCTTCCACAAAGCCTGATGACGCTTCCAGCTCTCCACATATCTGAGGACAAAATTGCAGTTTTTATCACTTTGTTGAAGTTTTGTCGAAATGCGATTATGTCAATAAGCAAATACATCAGCACAGCATGGCAAACAAAGTTGTGCTTGACGAAGCAAGATGACTGTTGCGTATTCACGCTGGCTTGATTGCCTCTGCAGCACTGTGGAGTGACATGAAGGGCACAGTTTGCCTTGCACTCCTCTTTGTGCAAACTGGAATTACCTGGTGATGCCAAATATCACTTTCTGGGTGGAGTGGGTCAGTGTCAACATAGCCTTCACAATCTGGGGGTTCTGTGAGACGTCTGTGAAGAAGGTGTGCACGAAAGGTTCATCGTCATCTGAAGCTCCCCTGACCTCTGGCGTCTCAATGCAGGTGCCACTCATCCAGCGCACAAAGGGTTTGCTGCATTCGACTTGATTGCGAGCAAGCCGACCCAGCACCTTCTTCAAATCGTTGATGCTGGGCTGGACCACAATCTCAGGGCTGTTTAGGTACATAGTTACCTGCAAGTAACAGAAGGAGATCATGTNTGAACATGGACCATGACACATGCAGAGCTACAGACTGCTGTGGAAGTCAAACTGAAGCCTGCCAGCATGGTGACCCTGATGCTGTGTAGCCTGTCACTGGTGTATGAGGTCTAGACATCGTTGAAGGGGACCTGAGAAGTATATGAACGATGCCTATGCTACAGGTTTGGGACATCTGTTGGGGCTGGACACACACGATGTGGGAGGATATGGTCCCAACACACCTCCCAGAATTGACAAGCCAGGTCTCAGATCCCTTCGCACTGCCAGGTGAGCCCCACACTTGCTGCAGTATCATCACTACGCCTTGATCAATCTCACATGCACGATCTGTTCACATTGATGCGCAGGCTATGTTTCTTTGTACATGCATTCAATCAGCGCAAAAAAGTTGGCGTTAGACTGTGGTACAACCTGCTTGGCCGTTCCTGCGCCGAGTCATCTTATTACGGCTTTTGCATTGCACGCTACTTGTCATCCTTCTGCTGACAGTAGCATGATGTAAGCACAACTCTCAGATGAGCAATGCTCGTAATTTGCCAAAGTGCATAACCCCATGACGAGTTATGATTCAAGATTTGACAGTCTATTTTTTGTCTGCCGTAAGAACACATTGATCACCCAGTCTAATTCGATGAGCTTTGTTATGATATACCAGCACCATTTGTATCACACGTATCTAGCAGCAGCGGCAGCGCTGTCTATGTCAGACACATCTGGTCGTTGACAGAATCTGGGAAGGTTGGCAGACCTGAGGCACAGGGCCAGCAGACGTCGATGTATTGCCAAAGGGATGTGCAACNTACAACTTGATGCACAAGCTGCCGCAGAAATCCATCAGTCAGCTGCATCAGCTGAATGTGTCCTTGTCAGCTGCAAACAGCATTGGATCACAGCATTATCAGCAGCAGCCCTCTCACGACCATGCTGCTCACCTAGCTGCACACCCCCATCTCATGCAGTACCCAGCACCTACCCAGGCCATGGGTCAGCAGCATGCTTCTCAGCAAGCAAGGCCTCAGACACAAGTTGCACAGGGCTCTGGTCCATACAACCCACTGAGGTATATCCAGATTGGCAGCAACGACATGACTGTGCATCAGCCAGCTGCCAGTCAGGTGCAGAGTGCAGATGCGCAGCAAAACATGGATGGGGGTGAGGACTGGGTAGAGCAGGTAACCCTCCTTGTTCACATTGCAACTGTGGTGCTTCAGCGCACATGAATGCTGACATCCACAACTGTATTTTGACTCTGCGAATATTGCTGGCATGCAATTGCTGCATCTGTGACTCACAGCTAGCTGCCTGCATCAGTACCAGCTACCAGCCACTGCAGATTTTCTGCACAGACCAACTTTGAGCCATCTGGGAATGCACAATTGCATTCCCTGTTCGAGCGCTGGCAGATTTTGCTAGCTTTAAAGAAGTCCCTGCAGGCAGGTCAGATGTTCTTAGTCAGGCCAGAGCAATGAGCAGCATTGATCAGCATTGATGCAGATGGGCAAGCTGCAACTGAAAAATGCCGGGCAGCGTATACCTTGCAACCAGCTGAAAGACGGCTTGCGCAAAAGCTNGTGACCACAGCAGTCACTGGGGATGTTGCGTTGGTCACAGCTTGGGTCTCAGGTGATACCACAGCAACAACAGGCGNTCCAGTGAAGCTACTCCCTGTACAACAGCCTGTTACCCCAAGCGGTATGCTTGAACTTGAGCAGTGTTTCTCAACGAAACGGGTACCCAATGACTGAAGCTCTCCAGTGTGTCCTGCAGTCAGCTTCGTCCAGCAGACTCAAGTGCTGCCACAAGCTGTTGTTCCAGCAGCAGCTGCAGAAGTTGTGCCCAAGTATGCTGATTTTACTGGCTGACCTGTGTTATTGATGTTTACATTGCTCCCAAGCTGCATTACACTGTGCTGCTGAGTGATTGCATGTGGGGCATGTTGCAACAGACGCACATGACCAGCGATGGCTCCCTCAAACTCTTGCACCATGTGAACGCTAAATGTACACTGCAGTGAGGAGAGTGTAAAGCCCAAGAAGAAAAAGCAGAAGAAAGCTAAAGCAGAGCCCCAGGCTAAACCCTCTGGTCCCAGCAATGCAGAAGAAGCAAGCCTCATGCGCAATGTACTTGGCTTCACAGCGCCACAGCCCACCACAGCTGCTCCAACAGCCACAGCTGTGGAGGGTAGCGCTGGCAGTGCTGCCCAGCTAGCGACAGTGCCTGCAGCTGTCCCACAAGTAGTCCCACAGCCACTAGCACAGCCAGTCAATATAGCACCGACTGCTGTACTGTTGCAACAAAAACAGCAGGCACAGCAGACACAGCAGGTTCCACAGCCACAGCACGTACAGCTGGCACAACAGACTCAGCAGCCACAGCTAGCACAGCAAGCGCAGCAGCCACAGCAAGCGCAGCAGGCGCAGCAGGCACAGCAGCCTCAGCAGGGCACATTCAAATTTGGCTTCCCAGCTGCTGAGAGGCCTGCTGAAGCTGCCCCAGCAGCTGTGCCGGAAGCTGCACAGGCAGCGGCTGCGGCAAGCTTTCCCGGTCCTCCTGAGGCGACAGAGGCTGGGGAAGGGTTTGTCCCCAGGCGGGTTTTTGTGGGTGGAATGCCATTTAGCTATGAGGTGCTTGCTCATTGCAGGCTTGTGTCTTGAGCCTCTTGTATGGCTGTGGTGTGTGCCTTGACCATGTACTGTGAGGCTGCTATGCTTCTATAAATTTACCTTAGATCTGTTGCACATGTGACAGTGCATTCTGCCCACCCAGCCAGTGTTGCTGCACAGCTATCTTACTGCACAGCTAATGTTAACATGTGCTGCTTGTAACTCACAGCTTGCATGTATTCTCAAGCTACACTCAGAGTCTTGCTTTATTTGGCTGCCATATGTCAGCTGCCTTGAGCCTCCGTCGGCTTCCTGTTGATCCCCAGCACATTGGGACACACTCATCAGAAAAGAAAAGAAAAGTCTACGCCGGTAGGCGTTGGTTATGGGAGGCCCTGGATAGACCAACGGCGTCCCGACCCCTAAAGGGGTTTGACACTCATCAATTCATTGCAGGCATGCTGTTTTGGCCTGATTCAAAGCTTGATTCAAAGCTTGACNTGCAGAGGCTGCAGAACAGCCCAGCAGAACCCACTGGTGAGTAAAATTGACGCTATGTTGTTATCAGAGCAGTTGCTGTAATTNCGTGAATGAACGATATTGCAGAAAATATCGTTCCTGACACAAGGCTATCAAAAGGCGAACTAGAAGGAATCACAGCAGCTACATGTTCAACAGTGTGCCCACAAGGCTGTCGAACTAGGCTGTTGGGAGCTTGCCAAAAGCCTTCAGCATATCAGAAGGGGGCTGNGCGCTGACAGGGCGAGTGCCATAGGCGCACTTCACTTAAGCTGCTGCAATGGCTATTGCTATAGCCATGCAGCCACATGTCCAACCGATGCAGACTGACCAGCTGTCTGCAATTGAGACAGAAGATGACGGTCNACACAAGAAGAAGAGTTTTACATGCTTCGGCCAGTCAACAAGAAAGGGGAGATGGACCAACTATGGGTGGATACCTAGCGGATTTAACCTTCCCAGGAGACCCCTTTCGTAACCTAAAAGACCGCTGACTAAGACCCTGCCAGGACATGACCTCCAACCCAATTTATGATGGGGTCTAGTACAACAACGATTAAACAATGCCAGCAGGTTACGATGATCGATAAGCAGATCGCGCATACTTGTTGCTTGTCATTGTGGCGCTTCAGTCCGTCGCTGACCGTCCGTCAAAAACAAGCTTACATGCCTTGCAGACAATCGAGATACACAAAGCTGCGTTGCGCTGACCTGCATCACTTCCTTATAAAGGGCTTGCAAGCTTGACGGGACCTTCAGGCGCTCTGCACACAATTTAGCTGCACACCCCTGGAAGTACCATGTTAGGAGGCAGAGTTGCTGTTCAAGCTTTCCGTCAGGCTGCCAAGCGAGCTGCTTTGTCACAAAGGACAAGTCTCCAGACCTTTGCCACAGACGCCCTCCTAGCGACTGAAAACCGTATCCCAGCTGCAACTGCGTCACAGACGGGCACACCTCTTACTCTTGCACGTATCCGGGAACTGGCGCAGCTTTACAAACAGCTGTCCAAGGCTAAGCTCAGTTTGCTTGTGGTGAGCACAGCAGCAGCAGGTTTTGTTGCTGGCAGCGGAGAAGCAATAGACTGGACCAAGCTATGCTGGACCACTGTTGGCACAATGGCAGCAGCCTCATCAGCAAATGCTCTAAATCAGATCTATGAGGTGTCAAATGATGCCCTGATGAAGAGAACAGCGCGCCGACCTCTTCCCACAGGGAAGCTTTCAATGCTGCATGCCTTGGCGTTTGCTGGGGTCATGGGAGCTGGAGGGGTTGCCATCCTTGCAAGCACGGTACAAAAGCACACCATTGCTGTTGTCAGAGCATGTGCTGAACACTTGTCACTCAGTGCAGCTTCATCAATTTTTGGCACATAGCAAACAGCCATCACCACTCAGCTTGTGCATCTGCATAACACAGGAGGTCACTTCTTGCGAGTGCATTCGTGTGCCTTAAATGTTCCGCAACGAGTGTTCAGGCATTATGTGTGCAATGTACGGTTCATGCTGTGCAGACAAACAACTTGACGGCTGGGCTGGGCGCAGCCAACATCGCCCTTTACGCAGCTGTGTATACCCCTTTGAAAGTTGTCAGCATCGCAAACACATGGGTAGGGGCCATAGTGGGCGCGATACCACCCCTNTGTTAAGTAAAGGTTGACTGTGCTCAGCAGGATGAAGGAAAACTGGTGGCTTCAGCTGTACAGCACTATGTTGCAATTGCACTGGCCCACACTATGCCTGAGGATGGCATTCAACGCTTAGCATGCATGCACGCACAACTGCATGATGCTTTTGCCCATCCCAAAGGTTTCTGGCGCAGCTAGTGTCTCTCGTAATGTTGTTCAACAGCTTTTTGTGCAAATACATATGCCAGCTGTCGTGGGTGCCGTTCAGCGTGGATGCTGTGCTGGTATAGCTCNGGCTGCGAGAGAGGTAGTCTGCCAGTGTGAGGTTGCCTGAGCTGACGTAAGTAGAGGCCAGGGCTGCCCTTGCCACGGGGGGCACTGTGTAGGGGCCCTCCACGTAGTGGTCAGACAGAGTGCTGATTGCGCACTGCACCAGGCATGAGCAGGTCAAACTTTGCAAGCAAGCCTGACTAAGCTAACGGGACATCCTTCTGTACACTGACATCTGTTGTTGCATGAGGACTTTCAGCATCAATTTGACAGAGGGACAAGCAGGAAGCTCAAATCATTCTGTTGTCTTGGAGGTGGCAGGCGGGAGGGATTGTAAGAGCTGGGCAGTTGCAGGGCGAGCGGAGTGACAGGAGCAAAAGGGGTTGGGGAGGGGGCAGGGGGGAGGGAGGTGGGAGGTTTGTGAACAGCTCTCGTGCTGCTCAATCAAAGTGGGGGTTTAGCCTGAGAGGAAGATGAGTCAGCATAGAGCAGTGATGTGCCCTCCTACCAGGTATGGATAGTTGATAGGGTCAGCTCCGGTGTCAGCCAGTATGACNCGGGAATGACATGCAGCATGCAACACAAGGGCGCATCTTTAGGACACACAACATGTACACGGCAAGCATCAGTAGGCATGTGCTTGGGTCATAAGAGAGCTCACAGTGGTGGCAGAGGCTGAAAGGATGGCGCTGTAGTCTGAATCTGAGGTAGCCACTGTAAGACTAGTGCATGCTGGGCATGAGCACACCTGCACCATGCTCACCATCATGCACAGAACTTTTGACATTGGCTTGNTCTGTACACTGACATCTGTTGTTGCATGAGGACTTTCAGCATCAATTTGACAGAGGGACAAGCAGGAAGCTCAAATCATTCTGTTGTCTTGGAGGTGGCAGGCGGGAGGGATTGTAAGAGCTGGGNCACAGTGAGTGTTGCTACATGTATGCAGCAGGAGCGCATGGCAACTGTCAACATAGGTAAATGAAGCACCTGAAGGTGGTTTGCATGCCATCACAGCAGCACCCTCGCGCTAAGAGCATTCCAACAAAGTCGATGCTGTACTGAAGTGGACAGTGTTACATGTCACTGTGATGCTCTTTCAACGTGTTGAGATGTGTGATGCGGGCATACATGCAACAACGCTTGCACACAGGGTCCTGCTACTCAGCGGAGAGAAACAGAAAATGAGAATGGCTTCCGTTCAAAAGTCATGGACTGGCTGACTGCTTCGCCGTTTGTCTCAATGCCTGGGGACCCGTCTTGGCCAAAACCCAACAGCACCGAACAGGAGACAGAAAATCAGATCAAGGCTAATCCTGCCTACCCATCGTGTGCACCCCAGCTGTCTGCAAGCCAAGCCTCCCATGTAAAACTACGCTTTGTTTGCCCACACAGTGCCTAGTTTTGTTTTGTACAGTCAGGTGTCATTATGCACACTCATTGCATGCTATTATGCCAACCGCANAGTGCAACATGGCAGCATGCCATATGCAGTTGTGTCAGCCATTGTGATTCTAATCATGCTCAGCAATTTGATATGCTTGCATCAGGACAGACAGTCATGGCGCCAGCATATAGCCTTGCCAGGATTGTAGCTGTACAGCAAAGTATATGCAAAGCACAAGCTGATGTGTCTTGCCTGTGTGATTCTAGCTGGCCACCACTCTCCATCATCTTGCCACAACAGTTCTACAGCCAAGTTCAGCATGCTGCCCCGATTACGCAGGTCGCTTCTTGTCATGATGAGGCGTCTGGACCCTGGTTGCTCTACAGCATTGCCAAACAGCTTGGTATCCCTTGGCACTGGTGTGGACCTGGTGACATAGGTCTTCTGACCACAAGGCAGCTCGTCCTTGAAGAGCCTGGTCACTCTGGCTGCCGCTGTAGCCTGCATAGCATTTGCGGTACCCTCCCATGATGCCTCAGCGAATGGGTGGGCAAGGATCTGGCAAAATTCCTTGCATGGGGCTCTATGACATTTGCAATGTGTCACAAGTGCAGTACATAGATACTTGCGTGGCACATTACGAGTGCACATTGCGCATGGTAGCTTGACACAAATTCAACAGACACTTTGACAAGCCTCTGGTACTGTTTGTAGTTGGCAGCACAGAGCTGTGCCCTCAGTCGGCCTACAGCCCTGCTGCACACATCATTTGCAGGCAGCTACCTGAGGAGGTGGGGCATGTGAGGGAGTAAGACCTCCAGGAAGCAACACTGGACCATGTCTCAGACTCCGGCCACCTGGCTCAACGCCACTCAGGCTCTGTTCGGCTTGCTTCTGTGCTTGTCGTTGTGCAGCTATAGCGGCCGCCTCTGCCTGCATTGCATACTCTGTGTAAGAACCGCGAAGACCGAGAGCTGGTGATCACTCTTTCCCATACGCTGTAAGTCCGCTGGTGGCGCGGCTTCCTTCAACACAAACTAGGAAACAAATGATCATCGGGCGCAGCCGTACGAGCTCACCTTGGTGACCCCTTTGACTTTGCCAGTTGTCCAGATAGCAGCGCTTGCATCCCTCGCACGGATCTGCAGCGCACGCCCGCGACCGCCATGTGAGGGCTCTGCCAGCTTGCGACGCAGCCAACCGCCATTGTTTGACGCTGTATGATGACCAAAGGTGGTGAGAAATATTTCCCGCAGGCGAGGCACACCCAGCGAGGCCAGATCTCTGTACACAAACAGCAATCACGGTCAGATTGGTGTAAGCATGCAGTTGCAAGAGACTGATGGGAATGCAACTGACTGGCTANAGCACAGCACAGCACAGCACAACATGGCACGGGACAGAGTGCGAGACACAGCAAGTGGCCTGCCAAACGTGCTGCTGTGCTGCTAGCTGTCAGCAGGTAGTATACCTTGAGGGCGGGGTGGGTGGAGCTGAGCTGCTGCTGGGGCTCAAGGCAGAGGGGCTGAAAGGGAAGGAGTCTGCCCCATCCCTGGGTGGGGGCGTCACCCTTACTTTCCTTCTGGAGCCCTGCTGTACACAATCACAGTTTAGGGTACAGGCATTTGTAGTTTTTGACAATGAGTTTCTACTTATGTCTTGACCCCGGTAACACACAACAAACTGGGCCACCCCGAATTTTGTTCTCAACCCCATGCTTCCGTGCTACCAACCTTGGTACGTTGTATGCCAGAGTCTCAACTTGAATACATGTGCTGGCAGGACTAGGCTGTTGTAATCAGGACTAGCATGTCTCAAGTTGGCAGCAAACCCCGTACAAACCCATGTTCATGATGCCTTCCTGAGATCACAGACTTCGCAAAAGTGAAGACCACAGAAGAGGCCAGACCCGCAGAAACACAATACATGGATTTGCAGCATGCCGACCATGGTACCATAAGTTGTGAGGGCTGCCTGGTCCAATCAGGCAGCACTGGTGAAGGTGACTGGCAACTGGTGTACTGCCTGAAGATGGCTTGGTGCATGCAGTAGGTGCTTACAATGCAATTGGTGGGACTCCTTGGCTCATTGACTTTGAAATCATCTCCAGCTGAGCTGAGAGAGGTGGATGGAGCTGCTGAGAGATCCAGCAGGGAGGACCCAGGGGGCGGGCAGGTCTCAAGGGGACCCACCCCATAGGGCTGATTCTCAATTCCAGCTCGCCGCCCTGTCAGCTTGCAATCAGAGTCATCACATGCTTGTCAATCATGCCCAGTTGCGCTTGTTATGCTGAATCACATCACAGTACAGGCAAGTTAAGCAGTCGTCGGTCTGTTGATGATGCAGACGCTCGCAATGCAGTGGCATGATGCTAGTGATCAACACACTCAGCCACACTTGTTAATACCGTGCACCCGGCAGTAACATGTTATGCAATTTGACCAGCATATGTGGCAACATCATGTCAGATATGGAAGGCTTGTGGAGTAGTCACCTGCAGCGGGAGGCTGGTTGCCTGGGAAGGGTCGGAAAGCAGCGCCAGCAGTCACGGTCTTTCTTGCCTCCTGTAGGCAAGCACCATTGTGTATCAATGCATACGCACAGTGGCATCCTGGCAGAACAATCAGCAGTTGGAAAGCTGCATGAATTGGCAAAGTTCTTGCATTTGTGCACAATTCTTGTATGCTGTAAAGAAATGCAGATGTGTACTGTTGATGCATGCTTGCACATACAGGCCAGTACTCATGTTGTGTAAAGCTAAGCTGCAGCCTGTGATTTTATCAAACGCACTCATGCTGGGACATGCTGCCTTGGTGTCACCCACATGCCTTGGTGTGGCCCATACACAAGTATACAAGTCTTATTGCACTACTAGTAGCCAACAGGTGGTACAGCATGTTTCTCTTGGGCATGAACAGCTGCATTTNCAATGCTGGCTCGAGGGCTCGCCTGTGCCAGACCTCTCGTGTGTAGTTTGGAGACAAAATCTTTCAGCTTGAAGGCAAATCCCGTGGTGTATCCGGTGAGCGCGCAGGGATTATCGCCGGGCAGATTGTGTGTTAGCTCGCTGTCCTCTGCCGTACTCGCATGAAACGCCTGTCATCTGTTGTACGGTCTTGCAGAGAGTCCCGGTGACCCCGACACAGGAGCCTCTCCACAGCCATGTGGGGAACTCACGTAATGCGTCACTCACCATCAATCCCTTCGGTGGCTTTGCATGCCTAGGTACGTGTCAACGAACCTTGCTCACAGTATAGTAAAGGCAGTCATAGAAGCTGGCTTGTCACATGTGGCCTGTGGAATAGGCCTGGGTGCGGGCCACAGTGTATGTACCTCTGTACCTAGAAGACAGCCCATTCGAATGGAGCCGCTTCATCTGGACTGGCAGGTAACAATATCACACGTTGCAACCAGCTTGCTGCAGCGTGCATAGACAACTTATACTGCAGTTGTGCTGTCATAGAATTGCTATCAACACACTCAGAATGTATTACATCGCCAGCTGCTTGATTGCACTTGTTGGCAGTACAAGCAGCCAACAAGTGCAAGTCGCTATCCTGCTAAAATGCACCTGTTGCCAGCAGGGATTTGAGGACAATGCCAATGCACTTTTGCTGCCCCAAAGCAGGCCTGCTAGTCCCAGAGGGCTTGGTGGGCTTGTGAAGGGCGCAAAAGGATTTTTCTCCAGCTTTCGTTTTCGGAAAAGCCATACACTGTGATTGTTTGTTTGAGCCCTGTCCTGTAACATATCAATTGTGACTGTGAACGCAATCACCAATCTTACAGGGGGCATAAATGCCAGGCGCAAACACAAATGAATGCATATGCATGATGCTTGGCTTGAGTTTGCCAGAGCAANAATGTGACTGACATGCTGTTGCTGCTACTCACATGCATTCCAGCCTGCGGCAGGCAAAACAGGCCAGCATACACACAGATCAGTACTGTACTGTACTGCTGCAAACAGCTGGGACTGTACTTGGAAAATGTCACAGGCAGTCAGTGCTCCAGCATTGTTCTGTAAAACCCACAGCTATAGCTGTTCCACTTTTGTGTGCGGTTGCTATCTTGCAAGCTGGTCAGAATGTCTCAAAGCTTCTATTTGCTGCATCACTGCATGTAAAATGCCCAACTGGCCTTTCAGGTACACCTCCACATGTGGTACCATAGCATTGTCATCTGTTTGATGCACTTGCTGGCATTGTTTGAGGTCCTGCACAACTGACTGCTTAATTTGCTGTACAACTGGCAGCAACATAACATGTTGAGCCTGCTGGAACTCAGTGCTTGCCAGGCTTTGCTGCAATTGCTGCCGTGTCAGGCCCTTCAGCTTTGCTACAGGTAAGCCTAGGACACTGGCTACCATAAGAAGCTTCTGAGGCAACGGCCCTTTCCGCATTTGATGCTCTAAGCTGAGCTCAAACTTTGTCAGCAGTGCGACATGCCAAGGCTTTGCCTGTACCTGCACATATATTGTGACATCATGTGCTGTGNGCAGCTTCTCAGCACAGCTCACAAGCAGTGGTAACGCAGCAACTTTTAATGCCAAGAATAACGTGCTCGAAGAGACAAACATTTACAAGATGGGATAGTAAGTCAGGAATAAATTCACTTTTACCACCATTGTTGCTGCAACTGAAGGGTAGCTGTCTACCTGTACTTGCAGATACCCAAAAAGCTGGCTGCTGTGTCCCATACTGGAACGGAGATGTCAACAGAGCAGCTGTTTCACGTCAAATTGCTCACTGGTTACTACCTGCCCCACATCACTTGTTGTCATAAGTCAGAGCACGGCACTCACTATCACTCACAACCTGGGTGTGCAGTGAGCAATCATAACACCATGCCCGCAGGGCACGGTACTCTAGCCACTGCATGCTTGTTGTTGAACTAACATCCAGCTGGCTTCATGCTCAAAGCCTGGCAGTCCCAGTCATAATCTAGCAACAGGCAGGGCTGATTGGCTTGNCTTGACCGCACGCTGTATGCTCGAGCAACGGCAAACACAAGGGGCGCAATCAGGCTAGCGCGCACGAGATGGTCCGGTAGTGTAAACTGAGTTGGCGTAGACCACAAGCGTGATTCACACCGTTGGCGTGCTTCTCGGAAGCGACGCAGCATACAGNAGCCCTTGAGTTTTCACTCAGGCTATGCTCATAATGAGGTAGTACCTATTTTTGATGTCCCTGCTATATATCATTGAGGCAGCTTGTTCTCAGCTGCAGGATTGTGGTGACGCTGCTCTTTGTTGCCCGCGGGCAGCACCTAGCAGGCGTGTTGTGTGTTGTGTGCACATGCACATCTGATCAGGATTGTGACTTAGGCTGTTCAGCTGGCNCCCCCTCTTACGCCCCCCATTTGTCAAGCATGACAGCCTTGATTATCCCACTTTTGTTTGAGTGCATGGGCTAATGGCATGCACNAGCTGTGCAAGCTTGCCCTTGAGCTCAAGGGCCCTCATCTTGACCAGGGTGTACTCCTGGGGGTTGGCGCCCTCCCCACTGGCTCTGTCATGGTCTGCACAGGGCTGCTTGTCCAGGGGTGAATACACTGCATACCTGCAACAATGGGACGAGTACTGCTGAAGTGCATTGAAGAAGGGCAAAAGTGTTGCTGCTTGAGCAACAAGGCGACATTGATTACTGGGCATGCCTAGTGCGCATGCAGTGCCCAGCAAACAGTAAGCTGTCCCTGGCATGAAACACGCTCCAGGTAAGCACATAGTGCTGCAGCACTGTGGCTGTACGTGCTCTGCATGTGTAGGCTAATTGATGTCCAAAGCAGATGAGGATCCAGCTAGTCATGTTTTTGTGTTACAGCTGCATGCAATGTACAGCATGATAGCATCCGTATATGCGCATCCAGCATGACAATACACCGCAGGGGTNGCAGCTTGTTCAAAGAACATGTTGAGTGGTGGTAAGCTGTCAGTCTTGACATACTTGATGTAGAGCTGACTGATGGTTGACAGCATCTGCTGCAGAAAATGCAATAACAGTTCAACCGCTTCAAGTCTTGTTATGCTTCTTACTGCTGCTCTGGCAGGGGCCTTCAGCAATAATTGTGNAAGATCTGGCTGTTGCTGCATCTGATGCTTGCATCTCGACACCTGGCAGTTTGAATGTGAAATGGCTTGANCACAACGGCGCATTTCTGCCCTGCAGTCAAAACACACACAGCAGTGCTGTTTGCTCTGAAGCTGCAAACAATTACATTCCGTTTAGCAAGTGATCAACCTGTTACTCGCGTGGCAATATGAATCACACATGGGATTGACATGCATTTGCCTTGGGTGCTGCCATCTTCTTCATCATGGTGAACAAGGAGTGCCATGGTCTCGTGCTGCTGCAGGTGCTGAGCCAGATTCTGCATCTGAAGGAGTTGATACAGCTGTTGGGGAAGCTACACAGCTCAGCAAGACTGGCAGCACCACCAAGACGCAAAGGAAACCAGATGAACCCAAGGTACAACTTTGACAGCTGTACTGACATGGTNCAGGCAGTGCACTGCAACCATCTGCACCCAGCAGGCTGAGTGGGCCAGTTCAATTTTGGAACCAGGGTCCTGAACCTCGCTTTGGTGCACATACTGAAAGAAATCCAGGTGGNGCTGGCTCAAACCTGTCATCTTCTTCTCATCTTCTCACATAGCATGTCAGGCAGTTCAAGATATGCACCCGCAGAAGTGTACTGGCTGTATACACTGACACCACCCTCCTCTGATAGTTGCTGAATCCCGCCGCAAACTCAACATCCTACCAGCCCATGTGCCAGCAGCTGCCTGTCATGAAGCATGGTCATTTGTCATGCCTGTACAAAGCGCACACCTTTCATGACACACCTGAGCTAGTGCGACTAACATTTGCAAGTTCTCATCAAACAGCATTCAGTATGTTTGCAGCAATTGAGTCTGGTGGGACATGGGCTCTTAGCCTGAGCAGTTGCCAGCGAGCAGTACACCACATAGACACTAGCACTGGCATCTATGTACACCCCAAAGGTGAAGTATATGCAGGAGACCGAGACAGANTCTGTTGGACATCTGCATCTGCATCTGCAGCTTGCACCTGATCCTCTGCATCCACAGCGGTTTGGTGCTGCTGCTCATGCAGCTCCTGCAATAAAGTTCAGCACAGAAAGGGTGTCTCTTGACACCCACTGAGCACCTATGCCTATGACAGCAGATGCCAGCATTGTTGTGTGTGATGCCTACGCTTCATATCAAAATCACAGTCCCCCACTGTTGCTGAAAGCACAGAACATATGGTGTCCACACTGTGGCCGCTCAGTATGTACAACTCAGGGGCTGCAGAGGTTACTTTGCTGACTTGTTGCAGTCACATGGTACATCTTGTGGTAACTGGTTTCAGCTCAGATGTGGCTGCAGCACGCAAACTTGCTGCTATGCAGGTTGAGAGCTTGCAGGCGGAATGCAACCGCCTGCTGAGCGACAAAACCTCACTGCACAGCCAGATAGCAGAGTTGCGAGAACACTACGCTTCATTGGGCATGGTGCCTAACCTGGCAACGGGGCACATGGCATCTGTCAGGGCATCGCTNGCTATACAGCTGCATGCAAATCATCATTGCTTGCCAATGTTGAGAAGGTGTCCAGAGCATCCTAGATGTACTGTCCGAAATATGACTCCCGAGCTCTGACAACATTCCATCAGGCGATTTGGGATGTCAGAAGGCCCTGGAGCAACAGCTGCAACTGATTGTGACAGGTTGTGAGAGCACCAGTGGCTCTAGCTATGGTGAAGCTGCTGAAGGTGTTGCCTGAGCAGGCAATGGCGAGCCAATTGCCACAAACTCTGCAGGGCGTCGCTCACCTCCTCAGAAACCGCCTGCAACGTATCAGGTAACTTATGAAGCTCCTTATCGGGCACTGGCAGTGACAGCTTCATCTCACAGTTGATGTGCACAGACATGCATGAGCCCTGATTGCTAAGGCTTAGCTCTATGACTAAGCATGTATCACAGATGTGCCTGCTGCAAGCTCATTGTTTGAGGGTTTCTTCCAAGCTTCTTTCATACTTCTTTTGACTTTGCAACAGGTGGTGACGCTCGTTTTTCCAACAGGAAACAGGTCCTGAGGACCAGACTGTTCAGCATCACNGCTGCACCTCTGAAGCATGACAGGCAGGCAGTGCACCACACAGAAGCCAGGATACTGCGCTAAAGCACTATGCACCTGTGGCAAGACAAGACCTGCTTGTAAAGCTACAGGCACCACTGCCAAAGGTATTGCAAGATGCCAGACAAGCTGACACAAGAAACATTGTTGACATGGACAACTGATTCAGGGGTATAGGCAGCTGAATAATCAGCCAGTCAGCACATGCAGACAACTAAGAGAATGTCAAGTACAAAGAAACACTCATCATCACAGACGAGCATTGCCACTGTAGCAGCAATACCTTCACAGGGGAAACAAGGAACAATGATCACACAACAGATGCGAGTAATGGAGCAGTACTTTGCTGGCATCATTGATCCTGAACACATCCCAGACTCCTCTGCCGCCCAAGGTGCCTTCATTCCATTCCAACATGTCCTGGCAAGACTTGTTAGTGAAGAGCACCGGCCAGCCAGACATAGCTGTGTCACACATGAACACAGCCTCCTGCTGATTTCTGAGCGTTCTCAACAGAGAGGTTTTGGAGTGCTGCTGAATGAGGATCTGTTTGTCGCGCTCAATACGGCGTACAACCATCTCAGCCAAGTTGGCTAAAATGGAGAGCTGCTGTGTGGATAGCTTGCGGGGCTCCTGGTCAATGGCACACCTACGTGACAGATACAGTGTAAGCCTGCTGCGCTTGACGCACAGGACATGTTTTGGCAGCTCGTGTAACTATGGGACTCAAGTTTACACACTCAGGTAAACCAGTGCTTTATCAGACTCTACTGGAGTTCTCAGCTAGTCTTGCCAAACACAACAAGCAACTTAGTGCTCACAAGATGGGATGACAGTTTGCGGTGGCTGCCTCCAGACTTNGTGCAGATCACCGCAAATCAATGCACAGTACCAACACTGCATGGCGGATCGGCATACGGTACAAATCTTGCCAAGAAGCTGGTTGGGCAAGTGTGAGTTTCCTCACAAACCACATAGCATGGCACATCATGACAAACTAGGAGCACAATGCCTGACTACCATTGCCTGACAGACAAAACATGCTGTCACTTTGCAAGTTGCAAGTACAGCAACACATGACCATTACTGTCCCAAGACAGCATGGTATACGATGCCAGACTGGCTCAGCATTGTGGCTACAGCATCAAAGCAATCCATTTTGCGTGTGCGACCTGACCATTGTCAGAGTGCCTGGCTGTATATTTACAAAAGGACCAGTGACTCAGCATGCGACAGTGGTGTTACAGTCATTGTGGGTATTTTCCTTTCACAAAACATCACCGTGGTCAGTGTAACAAAAGTTTGCCCTCACCTGCAGCGCTGCCGGACCGGCTTGCCATGATNACATACCTGGCTTTGCATGCTGTGCATGCCACAAGCTATGCAGCAGCTCATGATGGGTGCAGACTGCAACATGGGTGAGCAGCAAGTTGCCGTGAGACCAGACATGGTACTGCAAGCTGTGTATCTGTGCTGCCTAACATACCGACACTAACAATTCATACGTCGAGCAAAGCATACAAAGTAGCAACAGTGTCTAGAGAGGACATGATGCACACAGGTGCAGGTAGTACCTGCATTGAGGCCAGCAAGCTGGTGGTGCAGCCAGCCTGCCTTTCAAAGGTACTCTTGATGACAGCATTCTNTGAGGTGTACAGCATTGTCTGAGGTGCAGCAGTAGCAAGCAGTATGTTCTATATTCTCAGCATGTTGTAGTGCACAAGTTGCCACCTGTTGTTTGCAAGCGAAGCACAGTCATGCGCCGGTCAGTTGGGCGTTGCTGTCTGACAAGGNCATTGTGCTGACATTGTCACACACCCCTCTTTGTCGTTGTTTTCAGTTTGTTCATCTGACCGTAAGCACCAAGTGTTGGCGCTGTTTTACCGTCGACTCATTTTGAGCAGAGTCGTTAAGCTCAGCGAATTGGCAAAACTGTTGTGAAAGATACACTCAGATTGCTGCCTGTGAAAAGAAAAGGCTGACAAAGACTTCCAAGCCTGGCTAGCCATAGCGTGAGCAGGCATGAAGAAAGAGGACAGGAATTCATGACACGGTGTAGTAAGCGTGGCACACGTGTCCTTTGTAGTAAGGTGCATGCATCGCGAATTCCACTCAAACGGTCGAAAGCGAGTCTCCACCAACCCCTTCCAAGATTTTAAGCCCGATCCACCGACTGTGATAGCCCACACGGACAATCCAGACTAGATGCCAGTGTCAACATTGACGCCACAAGCTTGTCACACTTTGTCTCGTCGCGTATCAGGATCTGGACCACAGCCACAGCCCGCTTGGTCGACGCTCTTGGGGGAGCTCAAAGCTGACTTTCGGCTCTTTGGCCTCGATATAGTCCATCCACTTTGCTTGGGATGGTGCGGAGAGCTTTTGCACGTGCAGTCATCGCCGAGTCGACCCAGCAGGTGAGCACAGGCGCACAGGGGCGTGACGGGCTGCTTGCCATGCAGGTACAATGCTGCAATCTCATGTGTTATGACCGCCTCAATGTTTGTACATATGGTATGCCAGTTGCATGCATGCATGACATAATGCATGAAACAGGTTTGGTGTCACGTCTTATGTTATTATCGACTGCTGTATGTACAAATTAACAACATGGAATGTTCCCATCCTGTATATGCTTGGTGGTGTGGTTGCGCAGAGCACAAGTGCAGCAAAGCACTCAAGCATGCATTCACATTTTTCACACTCCAAGTACTACATGCTTTTTTAATGATGCATGGCCAGCTCATGCAAACCTCAGAATTGATTGTATTTTGTTGTACTGCTGGGTTGCCCTTCTATGATCCTTCAGCACATATGCTTTGTTTCCGCCATACCCTTCCTCTGGCATCAGCTTAGTCACCAAAGGAAGGATCTGGCAAGAACAAAGCATTTCTGCTGAAGGTTTACACAGGCACAAAGGGNTCTCCTGCACAGCTGCAGCTAGCTGCTGCCTGGCAGGTCACAAAGTCGCATGTCATTGTTGGTCAAGCCCTCTGCCTTGTATTTCTAGGCAGCAGTGCACAGGATGACAGCACCTGCATTCATGCTGTGAATGTGCCTGAAAGCTGTAGGATGGTACTGCAATGTTGCCATGGTGGCTCTGCATATACATGCTATTGTCTTTGCGATCAACATGCTCTGCTGTGGCTAGCTGCAGTAATGTCACAGTCATGCCACAGCAATGCGTGTATTATAGGCTGTAGGGTATAGGCTACCATGTGGCTTTGTTGCCCAGTAGGTTTGCTCGTTATGTTATCAGCACTTTGCTTGCTGCTGCGTGAGTAATGTCAATATGTGTGCAGGCAAACAAGAACACGTTGCTGAAGGGCATGGTGGGGACCAAGGGGGTGGCAATGGCCCTGGCTATGAAGGCCTGGTGGCAGCCCTCCTTCTGGTTTGCCTTCTCTGCAGGCTATGACTTCTACACAAGGCTGCCTAGGTTCGGCTGCACAGTCGGAACTGAGAACTATGGCAACATCAGGTAGTGTCAAGTGCCTGCTATCTGCATGTGTGCCTGCTATCTGCGTGTATGGCGCACTTGAGTGCCTGTATGCACAAGCAATGTGCGGTGTGATATGCAGCATTGAGTAGAAATATTCCATGTTGCTGTGAGCGAGAAGTTCAACAGGACACAGTGTACAATACACTGTTGCTCATGTTACAACGTCGTCCGCAATGCCATCGCAATTGGTGCTGTCCTGGTGCGTTTGGTTGGGTTTACTCTGTATGTATACAAACGTATCACCTCTTTGCTGTATATGTGCTAGCCAGATAGAAGACAAGGTCCAGTCCTGTCTCCAATTGGCATATGCTGTGCTTGATCACAGGTATGAGCGATCGCGGCAGCCAGTGCAGTTTGGACGCAGCCTAGTTCAGCGGCATGTGGCTCTTCCAGAAGACCTGGCAAATGAAGCTGGAGAGGGTCTCCTGGTCAGCTATCTCCTTGCTGATGCTACTAATGCTCCTGAGATGCATGATGCAATCATGGCAGTTTCTGTATGTTGCGCTTGTTGGTGTAAAGCTCAATGACATTCTCAAACCTCAGCCTGCTTGCCAATGGGTGCGTCAACAAGTGAGGCTTGAGTCTGAAGAATTGCAGTGAATCAGGTTTATTCTTTGCATCTTGCATGGTCTGCTTCTGAGTTTGCAGGCCAGCCAATGCAACTTTCCACCTTTCTGTTGCTGCTAGCCAAATGTTGTTATGCATCGCTGCTGTACAAAAATTTGTACAGCTCTCTATTTAGCTCTGTAGCTCAGGAATGCCGTGACATTGCAGAAGACTACTGTTGATTTGCTTATACCATTGCCTGCCATTCAACTGTTACAAGCTTATTGATGTGCAGGTTCAGAAAGAGGATCTCAACAATCCTGGTCTGCTGGGTCAGGTGGGGTCTGCAAGCAGCCAGTATCTCTGATGNGCAAAACAGGTTGAGGCAAAGCAAGCCTGCCCATCTAGGTGTAGCACAATTGCTGCAAGGAGCATAATGAAGCACTGCGTCTCAATACCGTCAAGACAGTCTGGCGAGTAGGTCTTCTGTCAATTCTGCTCACATGCATGAAGTGCAAGTTGTTGCTATCAATTCGCAAACATGGGCAATGACACACAACCTGCTTGAACATGGCCAGCAGTCAAGCAACAGAGCAACAGCCCCAAAATCTGCAAGCACATCAGCTATACACTGTTTTGATGCCTGCACCTCTGCACAACAGCATTCTTGCAGAAGTCAAGCTGCATTTACCTGCTTCAGCATGTCCCAGCAGGTGGGCACTATGGCGGCAGCCCACTCACAGGCAGCCAGGCAGCGCACAATGTGCTCTCCTGCACAAGGCTGCTTTTCCCTGTTGGCCTCCAGCACCTTGTGTAGATGAAGTCTGCTCCAATACAGCAGCTCTTGCGCACACATGGGCGGTGTGAGCATCACAGGCTGGTCNGTACGCACGGAGCCAAGCAAGTTGTCGACGCAGCCCTTGACAGCACTGCGGTAAGTACTTGTCGGTGTTGTTTGCAGTGCCGTCATGCGCACTCAACCCCAAGCGAGCGCCCGGCAGGGTCTTTGCGTATGCTGCTTGGCCTTAACGGTCAAATCGTTGCTGTAACTATGCAGGATTACCCTGGAGCGCCCTACTACCAAGGGTGTTTCTTCAGCAGTGGACCCACGTATGCTGTTGTGGCTGCTGGACTCCTGAACGTGTCCCTCACAGACTATGGTAACAGTCTCCACTATGTGCATGAAGCCTGTACGAGTACACATATGCACTGGCAATCAATGCTATCTTGACCATGCCATTGATAGTGCTTTGTTACCAGTTGTCTTGTGGCATCTATATAGCATCTTTGGCTGTTCCAGCACAAGCACGTGCGTGCTTGTTGCTGCACACTGCACAAGCCCTGTAGCTGCACAGACACATGGTGTCACAACAGGAAGCAAAGTCCACGTCATTAAATACCATGGTCCTGCCTGTTGCAATCATGCTGTGCACCCGTGTGTACATCAGCCAGCATTTGTCCTACTCTGCACTAGCGACTGACCTTTTTGCAACTCACAACCTTCTCCACAGCAGCATGACTTNGATAGCCTCCTGTTGTATGCACTGTGCTTGCTGTCTTAGCTCTGCAAGGTGACTGCGCCTGTAAGTCTGATCATGGCCTAGCTTGTCTGATAGTGGAATCAGGCTAACAGCATGGAGTCTCAGACAAACTGCACCACTGGCATTGAATTCTCAACAACAGCTCAGATGGGCCATGTAGAGTTACTGTAGTGCATACTGTGAGCTGTTTGGCTGCTGCAACCCACATTGCCTGCATCAGTGCAGCAGCTGCCTTGCAACACCGACACTAGTGCTCCTAACTCTGCAAACTCTCACCAGCTGCCATGCGGGTGCTGCTACGGTTTGTCAGCATTGCTGCCGACTGCACATGATCAGTCAGCACAAAGTGCGACCTACTGCTGGCAGCTTAGTTGGTCTGTCAGCGGAAAGTACCTGTGTTCCTGTAGAGTCCAGACATAGAGCAAAGGCGGTACCCAGCATACCCTGGTGCGNTTTGTACTTACTGACTGTGAGCTTGCAGCGGTCAAGTGCAATAAGCAAGGTCCGACTCGGCCGTGTGCAGGGCGTCCGAACTCAGGTTCAAGGCAACAACATCGTATCAGCTGATGGCCTCAACACAGATATCAAACCTCCTCAGAGCAGCAGCAAGCCCCGGGTTGTCATTCTTGGATCTGGATGGGGTGCAATGAGCTTCATCAAGAACCTGTCTAAGACAGACAGGTAAGCTGGTTGATCAGTGAATCACGGCTCACTAACTCAGTAACTGCTGCTTTGTGACCATCCTCAGGCTCCTGTTGCACATCAAGGCAATCATGCTGATTGTTCATATCTGCTCTTGCTACAGCTAAGGTTTTGTGCACTGATCAACAACTCCGTGCTGCAGTCAGAAATATGACATCACCTTGGTGTCCCCTCGGAACTACTTTCTATACACACCACTGCTGCCAGCTGTGGCCACAGGAACAGTGGAGGAGCGGTCCATAGTGGAACCAATCAGAAGGATTATGGCTGGAAAGGTTTGTCACCTCATGAGTCATGTCAAGGCCATGTGCAGGNCAAACACCATGCAGCCAGGCTTGCAGCCCAAGAGCGAGGTTGCCAACAGTGACATGGGGGATCACACCTTGCCGGGATACTCTGGTGCTCTGTATGGAGCTTGCAAGCTGCAGCTTGATCGGCAGTCACCTCGAGGTAATGCTGGCTGCGCCTGTTGAGTTGATTCCGCAAGACTTACTCAAGCAGTTGAATTTGTCATTGCTCTCGCTGTTGATATGGGGCTGTAGAATGCTGTGTCTCATGTCTTTCATTCAACTGGACATCTACACAACTNCAACAACATCACATCAGCATCACCAGCCACATCTAAAACTGTGAGACAGCAGCAGATACAAGTGACCATTCCTAAAAACAATCAGTGCCTTGCTGACGCCACTCAGCACAAAGATAATCAGTGATCAAGATGACCCTATAAAGTGCTGCCTACCACAGTACAGGCTCAGTGCGTGTGTGTCATGCATTGTCAGTGGAAGCAAAGAGAGTGCACAGGCGCTGAACAATGCANACATCTCGTTGCTTTGGTAACCTCAGAGCTCTGCACCTTTCAAATTCTGAATTCACAATGTCTGTCCAGGTGTGCAGGTGTCTCGATGTCATAACACAGGCTGATGGCACACTGCAACAACGGNAGGATAGCCAGACACTGACCTGTTGCTTCAAATTAGAGTTGCGCCAATTGGCTTTGGCAAGACCAGCTGTGGCAGAGCTGCACTGCTCGGCGTCACGAGCTGTAGTTGCTATGGCACTTTCATACTCGTGCTGCAGCATATGACGACTGACGTCAATGGCGAAACTTGCTGAGGGCAAAAGAACTGTGATGTGCATGTTGCAACGAGACAATGACTGCAAGACCACACACATCGTGTGCAATGCCTGCTGCAACTGTACATGGCATTGCCAGATACCTGCAGAAACGCAAGCAGGCCATCACTGGCAAGGGCGGGGCTGTTGTGCAGGGTCTGCATTGTTCTCCGGGCCAGCTGCAAGCGCTGTCTGCACANGCCAGCTGGGTGGTGCTGACGCTCACTTGCATGACGCCACAGCATGTGAAGAAGATGTCGGGGAGCTGCTGTTGGGCTTCCTGCAGTGCTTTGGATGCCAGTTTGACTATAGCCAGCAGGCAGTCAGTGTGCGAGAGGTACTTACTACACTGCAGAAGCCATGCAAGTTTTCTGCATTGACTCCCATGTCTCCATCTGTGAATGCTGTGCATTCAATCAGGAGCCAAATGCTGACAGCATACCTGCGAAAGTCGACACATGGATGTGCAATAGCCTGTTTATCAACCATGCTGTTGTGCATCTTGGGCTGGCGGCTTGTCAAACATGGGCGCAAGATTACTCTTNTGATCATGGCCCACCTGCAGTCTGTGGGGTACCCACTACCCACCCTCCCAGATGTATCCACCCCGGCTGAACCCAGCAGCCACCCCACTGTGGGTGTGAGCCAGNTAAACTTCCTGAAGCTTGGAATCATTGGCGTGGATACTATAGCTTGCAGACAAATACTGATGTTGGTGGTCGTATTTGGCATTGGCTAACACGTAGCACTTGCAAGTTGAGTTGACAGAAAATGATCGCAACAGGAATCGCCAACGATAAGGTGTGAACTACTTCGCACTGTTGCGCAGTATTGCGCACCACCACAAAATCTTTGCCTCTGTGCGTGGCCACGGNACATGCTGGAACAGGAGTACAGTTCAATGTCTGGCCCTGATGGGCTGTGCAGACCAGAACGGCATCAAGAAATGCAACTGGAAGTGGCTGATATACCATAGTACTAGTAAAAGCATTCTGCAGATCAACAAGTGCCAATCTTCCAGTCTTTGACTGTACGAATCAAGTCTTGCGTGCGATGTACGACGGTATCGACAAAAGCATTCTCTGTTGTGTGCAGATTACAATACAGATCAGAGCACTCAGCTCAAGTCTAGCTCACAGGTGTGAGGAGCCAATTGCATATCTCACGGTGGATGCCATGCCCTGATTGGTCCAGAACACTGCAACAGTCTTTAGCAGCCTGATCATAGGCAGGTCAGAACTGCAGCTCAGCCGTCGATGAATCGAAAGCATGTCAACAGCAAAAGCATAATCTTAGCACTTATGCTTGACCCGGACAGACTTTGAAACTTGCCTGCAGCTGCTGATACTGCAGCAAACCTGCAGCTCGCATGGTACAAGGCATAGCGCTTGCATCCTAGCGCACCACGTTCAGGGTGCAACAAGGCAGGCTACAATAGCTTATTCTCAATGCATACATAANTGGGCAGGAGGTGTGCACTTGCTGGCATGTGCCATTTCTGCAGCAAATATAGGGGTACGCCCTTTTTCAGCTTGTTGACGCAACGCACAGCACGCAACAGGCTGACCTGGAGCTGCAGTTCACTTGCGGCAGAAGAAGGCGCCAATGCCNGTGGCAGCACAGTGTGGCTGATGCAGCTGTCACCTTCCACCCGGTGAGCTCTCTGACTGATGCATCAGCACTGCTCACCATCTTGTGCCTTGTTTTGCCATGTTGACACGCTTGCTGTACAGTTGCACATGCAATTGCACGTTGCCTGTTAGTCATCATGGACACGCTCTGTAAATTTTGGTGGTCCTCATGCAGTCACAACCTTGGGTGTCATTGCAAGCCAACATCATCTAGCACGCTGCACCTGTCAGACCATCAATCAAGTGTATGTGAGTCCTTTGGGCTAATGGACTATCTAGTTGTACATTGATGCTATGCACTGTCAACATAGAGCTTACCAGCAGTGAAGGCATTGTCACACATCACTACGCTCAGCTGTTTACTTGTCCATCATGAAGATGCAGGGCTGTCATTGTTGNTTCACTTTGCACAGCTTGACATGCTGCTGGTGAAAGATCACTGAGCATAACAGCCGCAGTCAGTAACAAACTGCATCTGCAGCAGACGCTCTGGCTCATTGCACGCCCAGACACAGTAAAGACCATGAGTCAACACCAGCATGAGCTATTGCTCAGTGTAGCGCAATGCAGTACAAGGTGGACCTTGCATGACAACAACTCCAGTGCACAAAGGCAGGCAGTACATCAAACTTACACAATTACAATGTCACATGAAGTACAAGTGCAAGCGGGCAGTATATGTGCACTTGCTGCTTGTTGCCCACACAATTTCTCATACACGTACAAGTATAAAATACAGTTTGCTTGATTTGATGTTACAGGTTGCTATAGCTTAGCAATACATAATTATACAAGCGTTCATGCAACATTGTAGTAGAAAGAGCACCTGCTACTGGCTGCCCATANCAAGGGCAGCAGCTCTGTAGCTGCATCTGATGGTGAGCTGTGGCTGAGCTGTTGCTGGATTGTTGCTGACGGGTGAATTTGGTGCAGGTGTCTCTGTTTTCAGAGAACTCCTCCAGATGGCTGGCAGCGGATCAGGGCATAATGATGTGTGGAGGGGCAGATGCAGTGCGGGGGGCCAGTAGCCCTGCAGACGAGCTGGCCTTCATCGTACGCCAATCTGACAGCACAGGTGTGTCTGCAACATCAGCCTCTGCATGCTGTTTTGGACTGCCGTGATAATAACAGCATAGTCTGGTCTATAGCAACTGACATTGCATTGTAGTGCACACTAGATGCATCTCTCAGCATGATGTGATGATAGCATCTATGATATAATTGCACATGTGGTCATGACTTTGTGTCTCAGCATACCTCACATGCTGCAGTTCCCTGTCAGGCTCAGCCCATGACCTGAATCTTGAGGTCTTGTGACCGGACCCCATGAAGTGTGCTGTTTTGCAGTCTCACTGCTTAGCACGCTTTGCATGCTCTGCGTGATTTGTGTGGCCTGAATTGNTACAATAACATGTTCAACAGTTGCACATTGGCAAGCTTTCTTAGGTGCGCATTACATCACTGCGGCGTAGCAGTACCAAATGGCACCATTGGCGCACAAGCTAAAACCCGCCAAGTTGCATACACAGCAACATGTCTAGACCACAATGCTATCAAGCAGCTGTTGCAGGGAAGACATGGTATCCTGCATTTCCTGCCGGATTTGGGCCTGCTGCATGCTGAGCTCGCTTAGCTCAGATGAAATGTTGTCAACCACAGAGGTGGCTAAGGAGGTGGACTGGATGAGATCTGTCTTGGCAGAGACTTTCTTCATGAGCTGGCTGCCAGATCTGTTGATGACTGAGTGTCTCATGGCATGGGGCATGCCGCTTTCCCAATGCCTACACCCAACCACACTATCCACTTGATGCATGTGTCACAATGGTATAAAGCTTGCCTTGCTGCAGTCAGCACACTTGAACGCTCAAATGTATAGAGACACAGACGGCATTTGCGCTTGTNACACACAATGGCTGTTATCTTCTCTATCATCAGTAGCTGCATTACATGTGGGCTGTGAGTACAAAGACTCACAAAATTCACGAAACAGCNGCTGTGGAGGCGGGACACCTTGCACATACTGCGCACAGACCCAGCAATGCTAAGAAGCGAAGACTGTGACTAGCATAGTGAGCATAGCAGGTACTGTGTACTGAGTAAGCGTGGAGTCTGCTGATGATGGTGTATCACCTCTGGAGTTTGAGATTGGTCGGATGCAGAGCCTGCAAGGCAGACTAACGCCATTCAGTCTCAGCAAGATTGCTGCGACAGTGCACATGCAACTTCAGCAGTTTACCTGAAAATGCAATTGGATCCCGTCTTCTTGCGGAGCTTAGAGGTCTCGTCATACCAGCACACGCAGGCCTACGAAATCTTGGTTTCTGCGTCAAAAGAGAGCGCAGGCTGAGGTGGCAACCACCCTGTGTGCAGACAAGCACCCTGTCCGCTGAGCACCCCGGGATCCCAGCACAAGTTCTGCTGCAGGTCGATACTCGCATGTCCTAGTAGATGTGCACACGCAACCGAAGCTGAGCGATGCTCAAGCTAACGTCAAGCAACGGTAAGTTCGACACAACTACAGATCACAGGTTTGCAAGCTTGGATGCCATGTCTCATGCATGCAGACCGCTCAGCACGCTGCTATCATATTCTGCTCCGAGCTCGATGCTGGCGTGGTGCTTGCACACTTGCGCCTGTCGATACTGTCTGAGCATCCTCACCAGGTTTGGTTTCGCCTGTTTCAAGGCAGGTTCAAATCAGGGTTCAAACGGTTACCTCACGAGGCTTCCTTTATCATGGCTCCCCTGCTCGATTAGACGTTATCCCACGAGAATAGGATGAAGCCATTGATGGCTTCAAGCTAACATGATTGCATTCTCCCGAGATAGGACTTGCTGGGAGTCATTAGACTTAAGTTTAAGCTTAGAGTAGCTGGGCGTCTGCCCGTGGGAGTCTCCAACAGTGATCAAGCTTTTCATGGGCGCCTCAAATAGTGGCAAGTGCTTGTGATTACGGCCGTAACGTATGCAGGTGCTCTGGAGCTGGATCCAGCTCATAATCAGCGCTTGCTCACAATTCAACAACTTGTCACACTTGTGCAAGCAGTGCATATATAAGCCATGGGCTTGAGACAAGTTGAAATCACTATGCTTGGTGGCGTGTATGGTCGAAGATCAAGTCGTGGCAGCAGAATCAAACTTTGGTGCGGATCTCTCGTGCTGGCATTGTTTTACAGTNCTGCATCAGCACAACAGCAGCATTCAGTCAGCATTCAGTCAGCACAGCATCTTGCCAATGGCTGCAGGGAATCTCGCTGGTGATGGTCACNGCTGCATTAACTGCCATGATGTGTACATACAGCGCAGCAACCCCTGCATACACTTCAAGCACTAAGGGGCATGTAGGCAGGGCTGTATTGGTTGACAGGCATGCACAAGGCATTTGTTGAAGCACCAAAGATTGTGAAGGCCTCCCAACCATATGACATGAACATGTGCAAATCGTGTGAGCCTGCTAGACATGCAGCATTGAAGCAGGGCAGTCTCAGAAGGAGTCACCGTGGTGCAAGATAGCACCAGCTGTCTCAGGACACACATTCGCTAGTGCATGACATGAAACAACATATAGATGCATTACAGAGCTCACCACAAGCAGGCTGCAACGACTGCATACTGTGCTTGTTCAGCATGTTTTGCCAAAGGCAACTGCCTCACACAAGTGAGCATGCCTCAAATGCTCAGCGACAGGGTACAGGTGTGTTACCCCATTGCCTGGCTTGGCTGCGAGCAGCTTGGATGAGGGCTGAGCCTACTCCTCTACGCCTGGCATGGTCCGCAACACAAACATTGGCCAGATATGCAGCGTTATCACTGTCACCTGCAGCACGCAAGGTGACGAGCAGGTATGCCCACAGACATCCACAGGATTGTATCATGTATTCCTTGAACATACTTGCCAAGCACACAGCACACATAAGCTGTCAGCAGTGTCAAAGCTACATCGCATCGATGCAACATAGCACAATGTGAAGCCTTGGCAGACTGCAGAAAATCAGATTGCTACAGCCCTGGTCTTTGAGCAGTCCACACCTGAGCAGCAACATTGTCAGTGCAGAGGATGCTTCTTTCCAAGCACTGCATACCTATCAATACCTCTCCATGTAACGCTTGTACAGCATACAGGTCAAGTGTTCCGAGCACGTCCAATGCATTGTGTTGACAAGACTCCTGTGAGCTGAGTTTGCTGCTGCTGTCATGCTGTTGACTTTGAATAGCTTCTTGGTGTTGTGAAAGAAGTGTGCTTGCAGCTAGGAGGCATACAGAGCGCTCTGCACCGCAGCAGCAGCTTGGCTGCTGTCGCTTTTGATGCTCATTGGTAAGAGCCTTGTACTCTTCTTCTGCTATCATGGCTTGGTGTATCTGCGACCCAAATTCTGACTATGCATCGCAATCACATGCACAATTCGAGACGTATGTGCTCGAAAATGCAATGGATACCTCTCCAGCAAAAGCTCGCTCAGCAGGATATGCGTAAAAGCTCTTTGCGCGTAGCCAACCAATAGCTTTGAACTCGGCCAGCGTCTCGGCTTGCCTATAGCATGATTGTATCAGTCTTGGATGAGCTGAACGAGTGTGCGAGACTGCCGACCGACCTCACGGTGACGGTTAAGGGCGGTTGTCTATCCTGCTCGTTGAGCACTTCTGCTGCAAGACGTTGTTGGTGAAACCCAAGCTTTTCCGTTGCAGAGCAGAGGGTACGTATCCTCGTGCGAGAGCATACGTGTGACTGTGGGGCCTGTTGGAGAAGTGTCCATGGTACAGTATGCAGTTTGACCNGGGAAGCCAGGGGGGCTACAATATGAGTGAGAGTGGTCAAGGGGCATCGACTGGGCAAGGAGAGAGAGCACTGGTCCTATGACAACACTGGCAGAGTTCAAACACAGCGTACCTGGTGGCAACTGGAGGTCGATGTTGCACTCAGTCGGTACTTCTGCCTGTGCTCGCTGAGTCTTTGCAGCAAGGTCAGCTCCAGTTGCTTCCTNCAGGCATACGTGTATGACTGAGCAATGCAGTCACTAGTGGGGTTTGCCTTCTACTCTGTATATGCAAACTTTGTGAGTCTGCAACAAGCAGAGCCAGCACTTTGCGGGGCACACTGTGAAGCACAACAGCCTTGGAGAGATCCAGGTGCATCCAGGGCTAAGACAAGAGCTGACTGGCGGTCAATTGCGGCACAGGGTGGGCGTGCATCATATCCTTGAAGATTTGTGCATCCAAGCTGATGAGAGCCCAGGCTGCAGAATCAAATGTGATGTTGCTCCCCTCTCGCAGGAAACTCTGTTGTCTCACCTGCAGAGGGACCAACATACCTGTGAGTACGGCGTCACAGCGCAACATGTAGCACGCTGCACAAGCTAAAAGGCGGCTGATGGTGACAACAGTTAGTTGTGTCTGANAGGACAGAACCACATCAGCAACAGAGAGCATCTGAGAGCCCTGACTTCACATCCCTCCTTCCAGCTAGCAGCAAAATGTTAGGTAATGGACTCACACAGCGCCCACAAAGTAGCTGCACAAGGTTGCAGATCATATTGCATGGCTGTGCCTAGTCGGGAGCCCCAGCACACAGCGTTTGCTGCTTGCCATGCAGAGGGGGTGACAGCAAGGAGGAGTGCAGAGGGGGAAAAGGGATCAGGGCCTTGGGTGTTGTACACAGGTTGCATTGAGCAGGGTGTAGCAGCCACTTACACANGCAGTGCCACCTTCCTGAGCCATTCAGGCGTTTCTGGCCAGTTCTGACTGACAACTGAGCCTCCACTCTCTCTCTGACAGGATCCTGTGAGGTGCAATCGGGTCTCAACAGCAAACTCAACGCCCAATTGGGANTGTGGCAGATTAGATCATGCCCAAGACTTTGTCCTTGTCATGAGGGGTACAGGAGAGCCAACTGGGCCNAACAGCCTTCTGCAAGCTTTGTGAAGTCATTGGATTGGCAACAATGGCAAACTGGCCACAGTTGAAAGCTGGCCTNAAGCTCATGTGTCAAGTCTGGGTTCAGCTCTATCTCGTTTTGTGTGAGCTACAGGGTACAGGAACTGATGAGTGTTTCCAGGATCCAATACTTTATCAAATATTGACAGATAGTGAAATGAGCTCGAGCTCGTATTTTGAAGATTCGGCATCTGATCATTATCTGTTCAACTCGATCAAAATGGCATCCGAACTGAAAGATAAAGTGACCATTGTTAACCAAAACCCTGTCATTACCATCACAACATAATACCAAAAAAGATATATATCAACTGTACAGTAAAACAAAGGTAATCAGCACAGGATGATATGCTGTTTGAACACCTTTGCAAGCATGTTAGCTATTGGACAACGCAGATGCTGGTCAAACAGCTAGCAGAGATGCAGTGATGGTTGCTTCACATAGCTGCATTGTTGCCAATGAAGAGATCCATGCAGCTGCTTGTGACACTGTAGCATGACACTTGTTATACATATTGGCTGTACACATTGGCATGCTCTCAGTCACAACAGCTACCCAGGACTGTGCTGTGCTTGCTAAATGCTGCAGTGTACCACCTGATATGAACCCGCATGATGACCGCATAGTGCACCACGGGTGAGCACCTAACAAGCTCAGTCTGGGTCTAATGTCACGAAACTGGTCAAACCATGAGCAGTCGCCTAATTCTGCAGATGTTTCCCCTGCAGATGNAGCAGTGAGTCACCTTTTCGAGCAGGGACAACTGCCGGTGCCCCATGGTCACCGTGAGGCATTGACAGACATGACCAAGAAGCTCGTTGTGNCATGCAGCACAGCCATGCAGCTGCTTCATTGCAGCACCACCTCCACTGCAGTTCAGCACACGGATGGCTTGCCATTCACAAGTAGCAATAAATGCAAGCTACGCTGCCACAAATGTCACTGCAATACATGGTAGATACAGTGCCGNCACAGCAAGCCACATGCAGGTGCAAGGCTAGAACTAGTGCTGCGAGGCAGCCTGACTTCACATGCCTCTGAGAGACATAGTAGTCAAATCTGCTTGCCGTGAGTACATGAAAACATGTAAGGTGTAGGCCNATGCTCCCAATAATGCTCTGCTGTCCACTGTTGCTGCAGCTCTCTTGCTGAAGTCCTGTGACNGCCAGTACCTGCCGGTGTGAGCGAGTTGGTGTCAAGCTTGATGGGTGTATGTGACACTGTGCCAGGCAACTGCTCAGACTTTGCTACCCTGCCTCCTTAACCCTTTCAGTCACATCCAATTCAGCCTGAACACAACAGGAATGCACACGTGATAACAACAAGCAACAAATAACACATGACCAGACCCAACTGTGCCAACAAGTAACACTTCAGACAGGGGTCAGCAGCACAAACAACAGCTGCGTCATATATACGTGCAACAGCATGCATGATACAGGGCAGGGCTGNGCAGCTTGTGTTTGTGACATTTGCTGTGAGCTGTCACCCATCATGTGTCAAGGGCAGCTCCTTTTGATCTATGCTTGCTGCAGCCCGCATGAGAACAGCTGATTGTGATATATTCAACGTGTTGATGCTTTGTGCAGGCTGCCAGGTCCAGTGCCAAGCCATGTCTTTGTGTGGTGATAGGCACATAATGATGTCAGACGGCAGTAACATGCTCCTTTGCCGATTGTGAGCGAAGCTCAGAGCAAGTGTGTACACTGATGGCACAAACATCAGCTGCAAGTGAACCCAGCCTGTTGTTACGCCGAGCTTACATAAGCACAGATGTTTGTCAGTTACAAGCCAGCAGAAGTCTGAATCAAGCGCAACACACACTTTATTTTGTAACACATGTCATGTACTCTTAGAACAGCTCGTGTAACAGATATCATCATTCCATGTTATGAGCATCGCAGAATTGTGAATGTTTGCAACACTTCTTGTCACCTTAGAGGTTTAGCTGTTGCTGTTCCATGCCACATACATTTGCTGGGTTTAGTAGACATTGGAGAAGCGCCACTTTCCAGAATGATGCCAGACAGAGTCTGACCATGTGAACCATAGAAGTGGGCTATACATGTCACATCATACGCTGCACTTGCACTTGCAGCTTCATTTGAACCCTCTGGAACAAAGGATGCCCTCAGCGAGCCTTTGAGACCAGCTTCAAGTTGAGGCATCTCCCATCTCAGCTGTCGTTGTTTTGACCAAGACGCATGACTTGCCACCTGAACAACAGGAGGTTGTTCTGCATTATATTCCTGCTAGAGCCCAGGACAGTCGGGTGTAGCAGTAAGACACAGTGTGCTCGAGGTGTAAGGCATCAGCCTTTTACTGTAAATGTGAGGGCATATATACGTATGATGCTAAGCAAGCAGCCTATCTGACCTTTTTGGGCTCCCCCAGTGCGCGAGGACACTGCAGTGTGAATGTGACCCCACGAAGCACTCCGTGCAGCTGTGGGTTGACATGGTATTGCACCACAAACAGCACAGCCTGTTGAGGACCGCCTGATTGGCCTGAAAGGATAGGGGTGACTTGCAGCACCAGAGGGGGAGGACAAGCCACAGCTGGCAGCCTGTACTTCAAGAGTGGCTCCTACATGAAGCGAAAAAGGATCAGCCAACCGCTTTCAGGTCATTGCCAAGCATGACACAAGGCATGGTTCACATCATGCTCGGCAACAAGCATTGCAGCGAAGCACTTTCCTACAAGACTAAAGACTACTACCCTAGGGGTGATGTGTCATGGTGCACCAAGTGCTGCCAGCAGCAGGCAGGGCTCAGTTGCAAGGTTATAGACAGCAGCCGACTGAGCGTCAGTGGGTGGCAAGTGGGCTTCACAGTTCACAGCACATCAGTGATGTTTGGACCCTGCATTTACAATGCGCAGTGCTCATGCCACAACAACAGCAGTTGAGAGATGACATGTGGTCTGTGGGAGAGCAGCATCAGCAGCCTCACTGCTGAGCCGCACAGTGTCAACTGCCATCGCAGCTGCTAAGAATGCAACTGCCCACACGGTCAATGAGGCTGGACAGCTTGCCCAAAGCAACATGCGCATCAAAAGGGACGTTGCTGTACACAACAAGTCCGTATGCAAATAGGAACACCTTCTCCTCTGCGCGTGCCAGCTTGCCCAAGTCTGCTGTGAAGGCGCTGCGCGCTGTGCCTCTGCCACGCTGTGCTGCGGTCTTNCCATAGCTTCTTCCTCAGCAGGGCAGCAGCACTTGTACAGGCCCAGGCCCTCAGTAGCACCAGCAGCAGCATGATAATGCCATATTAGCGGTGTTGGACTTTCGAGAAAGCTAGTGCACCTGGATTATAGTCTTGTTCCAGGCCTTGAAGGACAGCAGCTCAAAGTCATTCTCCAGGTCATACCAGTAGTCCAGCATCTCGTTGTCAGCCTCAGTGCTTGCTTTGGCCTCCCTCTTCGCCAACACCAGCCTGCATTGTTGGTTGCACATCTCCTTATTGACACTGCCACCACTTGAGATGCAAAACAGCAATAAGGGGCTGCATGATGCAGTTTGAGGCTCAGCAGAAAGTAGAAGCTTGCTGTGAGACTACTTGTAAGTGCAGCTTATGGGCTGCATGCGCCAAAGAACAGTGTTGTGTGTCTTGCNCCAGCCTCCATTGAGGAGTGTCTGCATGTTGATATAAGACTTCAGTACAGAGCCGAGGTGGTGTTTGCAGGTCTGGGTAATATCCACTCAGTCAGTCATTCAGAGCTGCCAATGATGGCAGGACACCACAACATGCATGAGACAGGACATGCCCTAATGCCCTAATGTCAAGCAAGCAGGAGGTAGGGTGTTGTCAGGTGCACAAAGGCTGCAACTTGGTCTGTCGAGTGTGCACATGTTGCTATAGCATTGTGAGCAACCAGAATGCATCATGGCTGACATAAGATCACAGCCAGTGTACACATGATCACAAAGCCCGGTTGCAGCTTTGAAATTGAAGAAGGTGCTGATGTACCACTTGGGGCGGCATTGATGCATTGCACGCATATCAGATGGCATTAAGACAGAGTCATGGAACATGAAGAAAGGGCTACCTATAGTTCTGCAGGCCGGGTTCAAGCAGGGGCCCTTGTCATCTTGCTTAGGTGTTCTGTGTATGGGCTTGCTCTTAGGCTTGGAGGCATGCTGGAACCCATTCACCTCCCCAGCATAGTATCCATTCTGCTGGCCATACCCACCACCTGATGCCTTTTGCTTGGCTGAGGAAGTCCTCTTCCGTCTTTTGGGCTGGCTGCCATCACTGCCTGTACATCAAGCTGCTCTGTAAGCATTTGACCGTGAACTGTCACAGCAGTGTTCGCGTGGACAGTGGGTACACATGGGCGCCCAGATACGGTGCAAATCTTGGTTTCGAAAACCTTGCAAATGTATGTGCCAGCTCATTGCTTTGCAAAAGCGTCAGCACAGGACTGAATTCATGCCCCTTTTTTTGCACAAGGGCACAAGTGTGAGACATTGAAGTGCTCAGAGTACAGAGTTACAAGGAGCAATACGCTTAGCTAGCAGCACAAGAGCTTTTGCAGTGACCACTTACATACAGCTGCATATGCAATGTGAAAACCACCACAAGCATCTGCGGCAAGATCTGCGGCAATGCAGCAGGAATGCATGCACTACAGAAAGCTGTACCTGAGCCCATGGGTGCATCTTTGAGGGAGGCATGTGCTGCCTCTGTTGCTGGTCTGCTTAGACTGCGGGCCTTGGGGGAGGCTATTTGAGGGGGGTCTGGGTATGGTGGGTAGCCATACTCCCCTTCTTGTGGGGCGTCTGTTGCCAAGTCTGCTTGGGCTTCTGCATCTGCTGTTGTAGGTGGCTTGGAGACAGCAGGTCCTGTAGCACATTTGAGAAATTTTGAACATAGGGTGTCAAGGACCAAGCTGTCAATCAGGAATGTTTGCCAGGGGCTTAGATCATGAATGTGCTTAACTCAGCGGGAGAACATGGGCAAAATCGTATGCAAAGATCCAGCAAATCTTGTGCTTGAAGTAAATCTGGCACAACAGTGGGTAAACATGCCACAGCAAGTGCTGAGGAGCCAACAATGGGTGCTTGATTGTGAATTGACAGGATGTCATCATGCTCAGGACCAGGCAGAGTAGGCAAATGAGCATCAGGCAATGCCCGCAATAATGCTGACCTTTTGATCCACAAGGCAAACACAGTCACCTGACTATGTGTGTAACACACCCAGACACTGCATGATGCCCCGATATGACCAGCAATGTTGGGATGCGTGCAATAAGGGGATGAGGCGTCTGTTGCACACCACAAGCCTAAACAATTCAAAGATACCTGTGGCTGTGTGTCTGTCACTGTACCTGAGCTGTCAAACTTGAGCTGTTTTGCAGCACGTGATTGCTTGCGGCCATTCCCATTTACTGCTTGTCGTGGCCTACTAGGCGTGCCATCTTCAGTCGCAGGCACCACAGCCTCGGGTCTAGGCAGAGCAGATGCTTCCTTTCCATCCATCTCGGCTACCTGTGTTCCACGTGTTAGTGTTGAGGTTACCTTTGGTACATAGNCTAAAAACAATGCTGCCACTACCACCACCTGGCCTGCCGCAGCTGACGTCACATGCCACCCCACAGCTGACGCCAAGGGCAAGGCCACTTCTGCCACCAGCAGCCACAAGTCTGCCACTGCTGAGACCACAGGCACTTCTACAGCTGTCTGTAACCTCAAGACCACAGCTGCAGCTGGCAATGACAAGCCCACTACAGCTGGTACAACACACATCTGCAAGGACACCTACAAGGGCAAGGCCATAGCTGTAGCTGCTGGCAGCAAGCCATCTGCAGGTAGTGTCACAGCCACCCTCCCACGTCTTACCAAGGGCAAGGGCAGTGCTGCAATTAGTGGCAAGCAGGCAGGTACAGCCAGTGAGCCACATGTCCCAGCACCTGCTGCTACCAGCAAGAGCACTATTACCACAGCTGGTGACAGGGCAGCCACACTGACTGCCACAGGCGCTTTCACAGCCGTCCCCAAGTGCAGTAGCACTGCTGCAGCTGCCAGCAACATTCATGCCACAGCCTCTGCTACAGGCGCTTCAACTGCTGCTGCCCAGGACAAGAGCACTGAGGCGTCCGCTAACAACAAGCCTGCTGCAGCTAGTACTGCAGGCATTCCCAGAGGTCCTGCCAGTAACAAGGGCAATGCTGCAGCCAATAACACTAGCATCCCTGTCAACAGCAACAGCGCTGCAGGAGCTGCAAACAGAGAACCTGCCACAGCTGCTGGCCACACCGCCTCCAAGCCTGGCCCCAAAGGTGTCGCCAGAAACGCTGCCACAGAGGATGCCAACAGTGCCGCCATGTGCACTGTTGAGCGCCCTGCAATTCCCGCAGTCACAAAGGCAACAGCAGTAGCTGCCAGGACTGCTGCAACAGCTGTTGCAAGGGCCACAGCCACAGCGGCCCCCCTCAAAGCTGCTGCCAATGCCGCCACTGTCAAGGCGGCCAAGCAGAAACGTACTAAGTCCAGGAAGAATGATGCTGCAGTTCCATCAGCACCAAAGCCAGCTTTCAGGGTTGTTGCCAAGTCCCCACAAGGTATGTGGGTACATAAGCTCGAACAATGTGCTGTTATCACAGCTGTTGTTGCTGCTTCTGTTGTTTCGAGTCCTGCAACTTGTCAAGGACATTCGCATTCAGCAATGACCATCAGCCGTTGACAGAAGAAGCAGCTGTTTTTGCAGCAACTGCTCATGCCGTGGCCATATATCATCATAGCTCAGTGTATATATTCAAGCATGCCAACACCAACAGGCACTGACGCTTCCTTTGATGCAGCCCATCAGCATCTGCCCACAAGTGCTGAGTGTGAGCAAAAGGTTATGTGGCACTGCTGAGCATGAGTTTGCATCTGTCATCCATCTTGTGTTGGCACCTGTACTTGTGCCAGCAGCCCTCTGGGTGACACACGCAATGTTGTTACACAAGAATCAACTGTGTCCAGTTGCAGTGCTTTGCAGCTGTCTGCTGTGTCAGATGGCTCACCTCTGAGCGCTGTGCTGTATGCATGCAGGCATGGCACAAGGCAAGCCACCGGCTGTGCCAGGCCAGCCAGACCCCCCTGCCTGCCACNAACATGTCAGTGCAAGTGTGGCACCTGTCAAACCCGTACTCGCCAGCGGCCCCACCAATGGACAGGATGACTGGTTTGTTAGCTGCTTGGCAACTCACAATCCCAGCCTGAGTCTCTCCAAGAGCATGGAAGGAGACCGAGATCTGGTTTGCTGCACTGCTGAGATCTTTGTTGCCACCAAAGTTTGCTAGGAACCCCAGCAACATGANAAGCTGCAGCCTGCTGTGCCTGCTGCTGGCAGTATGGAAGGCGGGCCCAAAGACTTCTGGAGCTGTGGACCAGCCAGAAGCTTGGTGTGGTAAATCATGAAAGGCAGCTGTGAGATGCGGACTGTTGTAAGACATTGCATTTCCTGCATTTCGTGACCCCTCACGCAGCTTCACTGCGTCCAGCAGCNATGAAGGAGCAGCTCATGCCTAAGCCTGTGCCTGGCCAAGCCCCACCCAAGAAAGTGGTAAGCATGTACCTCTGCAGTGTCGTCTGTGTCACTGCATATCTTCTGCTGCAGCAGTGGGTGTTGGCAGTGGCAAGAGCACACTCTGCAATGCCGATAATGGGCACCAAGCCAACACAGGCTGTGCAACACATGTCATGGGCTTTTCACCTTGGTCTGGTCTGCCAACAAGGCCATTAGTNAGTGGGTCTGCAGCAATTTGTTCTGCATTGGTGTCCCCAGCCTCAGCTGCCCCTTGCAACTGTGTACAGCTATGTAGTAGTGCATGCACACCACTCTCTTCTTCTTCTTCAGCAAGCTCAGTACTCAATGCCAAAAGCAAGTATACACATGTTGTTAAGACTGTGGTGACGTCAACCTAGGACGTGGGTTATCAACACCCAGCCAACGCTGCCCGAAGCAGGATATTGGGAGCTCATTTGCACTGTGATGCTGGATGGAAGTGGCAAGTGACATTGCAACAAAATGTTGCGGGACTCACAGACAACGTGGCAGGGGNTGCTGTGCTATTGCAGCATTGAGCATGCTCATTCCCTGGTGTGCATGCATGAGAGGCAGATGTGGCCGGCACAGCAGTCTCATGTCAGCTCTAGGTATAACTAGGGCTTTCAGTCACAATCAGAAGTCACAGTTACATGTCAATACAACGTGTGCACACAGACCTGCAGAATNTCAATATGCTGACCTCTGTGCTGCATCAGAGATTGCACAGTCAGTGCAGGTCTTTAGTCCTCTAAGTCAGGTTGTCAGATTCTGTTGCATCAGACCTCAAACAAAACCAATGTGGCCCTTAAGAAACTGAGGCTCACCCAGGCTGCTTTTGACAAAAGGCCTAACAGGATATTGGTCTTCTTTCCTTTTCTGTATCATGCCTTCCAATGATGCAAACAACTGTTATGATCACAGGTGACTCTGAGGATGAGGATTTACCCAGGGTCATCGCAGATCCACACACGATCAATGCTCAGGTGCAGCTGCTGTCATGCTGCATGCAAGTACGGCACTTGCGAACATCAACAACACAAGTTCTCATTACAGCTGTCATGCACAGCCATGTACACTTTGCAGCAGCTCTCTGTGGTTGCTGCACCATCGCATCAGTTGCTCAGCGCAGAGCTGCAGATGCATTTGGATTCCGGCGTTTAAGCTCATCCTGACAGCAAAACAGCTAATATACTATGGTGTCTGCAGTAAGAGCCCTACAACTCACCATGTCTATGCCGTTCAGGACTTGGTAGCGGACATTGCTGCTGATGCCCATGTGAGCAGCCCATGTGGCTGCGTTGAGGGGCACATTGGGGGGGTCATTCTGTGCCTGAAATTTGGGGTCAAGCTTCTGTNCGTACTGGTCTTGCACCTACACAGCAAAGCTTAGACCTGAGTGGGTGTTATCTCTGTTACTCTGTTGCTAATATGACGATGCTGTGGCAATCCGAAATGCCATGCAGCACATGAGGGCGTCAGTAGCTGTTTTTGCACTTCGACTTACCGCTTTCTCCGCTTTTGCCTTGAGACCTAGAAGCGACTTCATCAAGAGATCGGTAGGGGCTTGGGTGCCAGACACTGGCTGTCAATCAGCAGCGATGCAGTCACGCATCTTGCGAGATTGCCCNCTGTTAGAACATGCACTGCAGCATGTACAAGCAAGCTGACAACATAAAATGCTGTATATCGTGTGGTTACAACAGATACACTCCCACACATAAGATCTGTGGACAGTACTCCTTGCTCATTCTGTACAACCAATCCAATCGCAACTGTGCAAGCCGCAAGTCTCAATCTGCTAGGAGCTGTGTAATCATCAACACAGCCAACGCTGAAATGCTGATTCAAATGGCACCACATCTGCGACTCATGTGCAGTACTTTTTACATACACTTCTGCTCAACCTTCACGTGGTCCCCTCCAAAACACAGCTGTAGCCAATAGTTCCCATTTGTGAAATACTTGGCGCCTCCATCAGAGCCAGTCNCACTCCACAGGGCTGCAGGTTGCAGATGACATTGTGGTAAACTTGAGGGGGCGTGCACCATGTCAAGCTTTACAGCATCACGAGGCTGCAACAGCAGCAGGGGCAGCTGTGCAAACAATGTCAAAATCCAGCAGTTGCTGATTAGCAGGTCCTAGGCTTCACCTGAAGCAGACTCCCCTAGTTTGACGGGCTCAGTGGTTCCATTGGATGAGACCAGCACAGCAGAGCTCTCAGCATCCTTCTTCACAATGACCACAGGGTCGTTGGCAGGATCAGCAGACACTGCAGCAATGGTATCAGCTGGCAAGTCCTCCTGGGCAGATTTGGCTGCTTTTTGCTTCTTGCTCTGCTGCACACAAGCAAGTGGATCAGTGCTAGAGGTACAGAAGTGCAGATGTGTTACGTTACAACATGTGTTCATCCACACGAAGGCAGTGCTATGCCTGAGCATGCACAACCAGTGTCATGCAAGACATTTGCACACACAGCGCACGACCTTGCAGGCTGACATGGACCCCTTTCCACAAGGAGAAAGTTTTGCTGATGTCTCGTCCAAGCAAGATGCAAGGTATGCAGGTGGGCATTCGGCATTGCAAGCTGAAAGTCTGGGGTAAGCTGGAAACGATGACTGTGAGTCAGTGCCTAACAGATTGGGAAAGTTGCGCAAGCACCACCAACCTTCTTCTTGGGCTTGGGGACTTCCTGGTCAGCAGTGCCAGCCTCTGCTGTATGTGGAACACATGCTGAAGTTTTGTCTGCTTTTGACTTCTTCTGCTTCTTCTTGGGAGGACTGTCAGCTGCCTCCGACACTGCAGCCTGTGGAGCCTGGTCTGGNCAGCTGCAGGAGATGCCACAAAAAGCGCACCTACAGTGTTGATACATGCTGCTTCTGCAGCACAGTTGTCGGTGCCTCGCACACATTCATTGACGTCAATGTCACACTTGGGGCCCTCAAACCTGCATGTGCATGTAGAATAGAATGCTTTGATCGATGCCCAAGTCAGTACATTTGTAAGCACAAATCCCACACACCTGCTTGAAATTGCTTCTGGTGATGCTTCACAGCAGTGTTGTATTGCTACAATACATACATCTGCCATCCGTTACATGGCATAATAAAAGTGTGTATAGGCAGTCACCTGGGTACATTGTACAAGATGAGGCAGTTACAACAACTNTGAATGGCGAAAAGCAGGCATTTGTCACAGTCAGGCGCAATAGGTTAGACGGGAGTGCAGTTTCGTCATTGTTCCACACGTGTATAACTCCCAGCAACTTGACGCAGCTTGCCTGCTGTCTGCAGCAAGGTGAAAATTGGCAAGCAGCTTTGCTCGCTTGCCCCTTGCATAGGCGAGCCGTTCGGCAGTATGTACCAAGTGGNTGCCTTGCGTCTTACATCTGAAGGATTACGCTGATCACGAGCAGAGCAGAGAAACAAAGCGCTCTCGGGGCTGTGTGTCAGAGCGTCAAATTCAACAAAACCACAAGAGTGTGACTTGGTCAGTGGCTCGAGTTCAGCGGTTTNCTCTGTGCTGTGAAATGCACATGACTGCATGTTGCAATTACATCGCCCTTGTATGACGTTGCATTTCGCTGCTTGCTGAATTATGCAGGCATGTGCCATTTGCATGTTGACTGACTTGTCATAGAGGCATTGACTGAGTCAAAATTTACTATATGCCTTGGTGTGGCTCACTAGCTCGGTCATCTTGCGCTGACTGGCTTTGCTGCCACAACTGGTCACATGTTGGCCTGACATCATTGGAGCCATGGCACCCCAACCCTCCCTCACTTGCCAGTGTGCCAAGCACCCAGCAGCACCATGAACACATCACCCAGCGCATGCAGCGCTTACTCCAAAAGACGTTCTGAACTTGCTGCTCAGCATTTGGAAGCAGCGCCGTGAATGCTGAAAGGCCTGCTGCATGAGCACATCGCAATTCAATTGGTCCTTGGCATTTCCACTGTGCCTGCATAATTTTTGTTGGGCAATAAGTGTTTACCTATGTTGCCAACTTTGACAAGGTCATGTTCCTTGTTGCCAAATGGTGAATTGTGCTGCAGAAAAAGGAATGGCCAAACTGAAGCAGCGTTTCAGCCTCAACAAACAGCTCTCACAGAACCTACCAAACCCTAATCCAGGAAACCCATATGCCATGGCAGCTGGTGGACACCATCCTGGGAACCCTAGGGCAGGTGCACAGCAGCAACCCCCTTCTGCTAGCTGGGGATCCCACAGCAGCCAAGCTAATCCCCCAGCAGCTTTTGGGACCCCACAGACTCCCAGTGCATCTGGACATGATGGAGCAGCTATGACAGCAGCCATGACTGCTTCAGCGGCTGATGAGGCGGGGCGTCTGTCTGAGCATCGTTCTATGGAGCAGCAGCAGCAGCAGGAAGAGGAAGCAATGATGGAGCTTGCAATCAAGGTCAGTGTGCACATGCATGTGGTCTCCATGTGCAACTTGTGCTGCATGCACTGCTTCAATAGCATGGCATTGCAGCACAGCATGTGAGACCGGTGCAAATGTGGCACAACCAGTCACGTGTGTGATCAAGCACCACAGGTTGTGGCTTGTTTTTGGCTGGGTCTCAGCATGCATGGCAGCTTTGAATGGCGGCAAACCAATGGATGCTGAACAAAATGTGTTGTGTTGAGCATTGTGCATGTGGCATACAGGAGTCTGAGGTACAAGCAGGCTATGACAACGTGCTGCGAGAGGCCAAGCTACTGCGCCTGGACTTGCAGCACAGCCTCACAAAGTTACTGGAAAACAAGGACTCAGCTGAGCGTGAGCATGCTGAGTTGAGCGAGCTGATGGGCGAGTTTGGGTTGGAGAATGCAAAAGGCAAAGGGGTTGCAGCGGATCACGCCACAGAGCGGCAGTTTGTTGAGTCGGAGTACAACCTTCAGCAAGCAGACACTCGTGTGACAGCTGTCAACGGCGCCATCAGCGAGTTACAAAACTTGGAGCATTTCATTTGCAGCACAAAGCCGCCACAAGATGAAGCTGTCACGCTCACAGAGGAAATTGTGCGACAGCTGCTGGAGCGTTTGAACTTCCTAAAGCTAAATTTTGCCCCGCCAGCACCACAGGCAGTGCAACAGTCAGCTTCTGCTGAGTCAGCTGCTATTGTTGACAAGTTCAGACAGCAACAAAGGCAGTTGCCGGGACCAGCTACCCCTGAAAGACCCACCCAGGCCCCCCCTAGACCCCGCTCCCCAGTCCCTGCTGAAGAAGATGACTTTGCAGAGCCAGCTGGCCCATCTACAGAGAGCCCACGTGAGGTCTTGGAAGATGAAGAAGCTGAAGAAGAACAGCAGCCTCAAACATCAGCTAGTGCGTATGAAAACCCATTTGAGGTAAGTAGCTGCTCTGAGTGATCAGCATCTTGCACGTGCAAGTCTGATAGCCAATTGAGCAAGAATGCCCGACAGTATTCACAATGAGGGCGTAGTTTGAACTTAGCAGTAATGAACATCCCAAGTGCTGACTACGTGCGAAGTCGTCTGCTCATATCTTGTCAGCTTCCCCTTGTTGCGTCAGCATGCTGCACTTTGCGTGCACAATCTGGGAAACCCCCGTATATTACCCTTGTGCATTGTGCCAGGCATGGATCTGTGATGAAAGCTTAGGACTGCTTACCCAATGCAGGATGAACAGGCTTCATTTGCCCATGTGGAAGAAGAGCAGCCTGCAGAGCCCAGCAATACTGTTCCGACCCCAGAGCAGTCAACAAATGTTTGGGGCCAGGCAGCCACACAGAGCAGATTGCCAGAAGGAGCAACTGCAGGCCGGCTGCCTGATGATGCGTTCCCCACAACATTGCCTGAACAGGCAGCCTCTTCCAGTCACATGGGCACCGGTTCCTCCACTCCAAGCCATGTGACAGATGACTCAGTGCCTGACTCAGGCCCTGGCCATGTGACAGAGGCGCCAGCCCCCAACCCCACCCCAAACACATACCTGCCCACATCACCAACATCAGTCACTTCACCTCATGCACTCGCTCACATGGACTCTCACCGCAGCACTCGCAGCAACGAGTCCACTAGCTCAAACGGGAACTTGGCAATGACTCAGAGCAAGGAGCAGAGCAGGCAGCTGCTTGAGAAGGCGTCACAGAAGCTAGCCTCCCTGCTGGTGAATGCTAATGACAAAAACTTTGATGCTACAAGGCGGCCGGGGGAAGCTGCCATCAGAAGGGCACCACAGGTGAGGGTGCTAAAACCTAAAACCTAAACCCTGACAACTGAGCCTGTCGTGTAACTACAGGGCAAACTGACAACAGAGTCTGTCTTGTAACTGGAAGGGTTTGCTTTGTCACATGCAGCTAAGTGACAACAGCTCGCCAACTTGTTGTGATGTGACTACACACAGCAGTTCATGTGATCAGAGATGTGTGAAAACAGCTAGGGGCAAGCATCCGCGTATTGCATTTTGCCAACATGCAACTCCAAGTCATGTTGCAATGAAGCAAGTTAGTAAGCATGCATGCAAGCGCCAAACCGGAGTAATAAAAGGCTGTAGTTCATGTCATGCCTAGCAGTTTCATGATCTGTCAGATGTGAACTTTGGTCCGGCAAGTTGCTGAATTGCTGTGAGCTTCTGCAGGTGGTTCATTTGTACCAGGAGCTACGGAGATTAATGGGTGATGACTTTATGGTGAAGGAGCTGAACAGTCAGAATCCCAGGGATTGCATTCTGCAAGGCATGCAGCCCTATCAAGCCCCTAGCCCTGCTGAGGAGCAAGCCCGCCAAAGGGCTCTTGCAGCACAGCCTTCTGCCCTGCGGGTATGCTCAGCTGCCCTGACTGCCCTCATCTGATGTTGCTTTACATGCAGCATATGTGGCAATGGCTTCTCTTACTTACCTTTCATGCTGCTGTGCAACAGAGCTGTTCTCGCTTGACCCTGTCTGTCTGTCTGTCTGTCTGTCTATCTGTCTGTCTGTTTGTCTGTCACTGTGGGGTATACACCAACATCCTTTGACTTGCATCTCAACTGCAATGGGCACTGCCAGTGGCTAGCCCTTCCAAGCCATTGTTTGGTGAATGCTTGTTTGATCTCAAGCAGCAAGTCCCATAGCAATGTCATAGCTTATTGCTGCCACACATACTGTTCTACAATGCATAGTCATACCATGCAACATGAGACCAGACCATGCTTTGCTAGATTACCTGTCAAGTTGCCAGGCAGATGTTTGTGTGTCCAATTGCCAGGCAGATGTCTGGGTGTCCATGTGAAGCCAGGTGTATCCATACAATTCTGCGGAAACCCTCTATGCTTGCTGCTTCCCATGGTTTCCGTGCAATTCAGATCTTTGTGGTTGCCTGACAGGCGGCCCAGTCGGATGCTGACAAGCAAGCTCGCATGCTGAACAAGCTAGGTGCCGTCATCAAAACCACCAAGTTGCGGTCCATGCCAGAGGCTGTGTCTTTTGTCCAAGAAGCTCAAGAGCAGCTGGCTGTACTTAGGGCTGATGAGGGTTTGGTTGTTGCTCAGCTGGACTCATGGCCTAAATCCAGGTATGACTGGTTCAGGCCTTTCTGCTGCGGTGCCAGGCGCCTGCTTTGCATGCTGTGGTGCTTTGCATGCTGGGGTGCTTTGCATGCTGGGGTGCTTTGCATGCTATGGTGCAAAGCATGTGCTACTGCAAGTATAGCAGTTGCTGTCTGGTGGCATGTAGCAAGAGCTGCTAGAAGGCTTGCTGCTGCCCAGCTTGACGGGCCAATGTTTGTCGCAAGCTGACAAGGAGTGCATGCTGCCTCTCCCATCTTGTGCCCATTCAGTGCCGCTGCATACGCTCCCATCAATTCCTGCATCATGCTGCCACATGCCTCAAGGGCTTTATTGGACATACACTGCAGCCAAGGGTCTCAAGGATGTTGACATACCAAGTTGGGGTATCAAGCACACCATACAGCTCACACAGAAGTATTATATGTGCTGATGATGCACTTATCGCTAGTGTACATCACAAGCAGCATCTGATGCATCCATCAAATGGGCACACCTATACACATAGAACTAACTTATTGCAATGTTACAGGCTGGATGTGCTCAGGGAGGCGGCTGGCCAGTATCAGGAGCTGAATTACATCACCATGAAGTACAAGAAATGGATGCTACAACAGGTGAGCACTTGTGTCCACCCCACTATATTGTTGAAATTGCATGTTGTCTCAAGGTGTCATTCCAGACGAGAATGTTGCCATCGTGTCCACTTTCACTGATAACAAACCTAGCTGTTACACCAAACTGTGGCAAAAGCCAGCAAGTGTCCTTTCTTTGCGTTTCATAGTGCCTTGCAAGTGCATGTGCTTTGAGCATGATCCTAAATTTGATGCATCTGGTGTAGAGCAGCTTCCTGCACGTTTCTCTGCATGCCCAGAGTGTGTGCCCAAAGATTGGTGCTTGTAGTGCAGGGCAGCCCTTTGCACTGTGCACATGTTATAAGCTGTTGGTTTGCATGATCAGAGTTGGCATGCTTGTGACATATCCTGTCCTGAATGTCACCTGGAAGTTTGATGCATGTGGTGCAGGGCAGCTGCCTGCAAGAGGCTGAGCGTATTGAAGAATTTTTCGACACTGCTAGAGCCCGTGTGGAGTGGCTAGGCAGCCGGCAAGAAGTCACTGAGAGGCGCTTTGCAACTCACCAAGTGCCCTGGGACAGATCAGCCTTCAAGACAACACGCCATGCTGGTTTACATCTTGGGGTGATCTACATGTCCAGGTCAGTATTTTAAAATACTTTCAAAATTGAATTCAAGCTAAATTATTATGTTGCACATGCATCATGTCGGCATTGGATTATGCCTCCAATACACAAATGGCTTTGCACCTGAGCGTTGTCTATGTGTCTAGCTCAGGCTTGCATACTTGCCTGGTCATGTCAAGTTGTGCATGACACAATCATGCTATGCGGCGGCTCTTGAAACGTTGAACTGCATGGAGCACGTGCTGACATGTGTGCCAGCACTCTACTGCAAAATACATGCAGCAATGCACACAGGCCGTATGATGTACACTTTGGGCAACATGGACTTATGACTGAAGTGGAGTGCACCCCTGTGCTTTGGCCCTGCTTGCATCTGCCAGTGCAGCAGCCAAGACAAGCCCAGGCTATACTCCATTTCGCACAAACCGTTTGTCGCTGTTGTGCAGGATTTTGTTTGAGGTGGCAAACCTAGAGAGGTCAACGACGCTTCGCAATGAAGAGTGCCTGCTGCTGTTGGCTGATGCAACACGCTTTGCTTACAAGACTCATCAATTTGCTGGGGGCTTCACTGTGGACTCAGCAGAGCTGTTTGGGAAAGTGAAGCGACTCACCCAGTACTATACCCGGTCCATGGATCCAACATGGCTGAAAGACAACACCAAGTTCAGCAGTAGCAATCGGCAGAAATGGGAACATGTAGCCCGTCGTTAAATAATTAGTGCCCCCAGTCGCTGTGTTTCAAGCTAAATTGTTATGATGCACATGCATCATTAGGGATTTCGAAGGTACTAATGTCAAGTGTAAAAACAATCATGTCATAGACACACCTCCTGTTAGTGCAGCTTAGATACTGGAGTCATGCTAGCCACAATCAGCAGTGTACTGCACCTTGAACGGATACTAGCTAAAACGGGACTTAATGTACAGTCACAGCAAGAGTGTTGTACAATAAAAGGTTCGTATTGACATTGAGTGTTCAGGCATGAGACCATTGAGTGTTTAGAGACGAATACACAATATATGTCGTCTGTCCTGTAAGTAATGGCATGTCATGTTCCGCTACGATGTGATGGCTAGCATAACATTGCGGTAAGTCCTTAAGCATCCAAAGCTCAAATTTTGATCATGGTGCACTTGGAGGTAGTTATCATGTGTTGAGTCACCCTCTAATATTAGATAACATTAAATGGTGCGAATGTGCTAAGCATGTGACAAGCTCATTCGGTACGAGTACGCTGCATATACCGGGAGCCTGTGCCAGTCACCTACCAAGTCCTGTTGAAGTCACGCAAATTGGTAGAGTATGCAAATGCAGTCACATGCACATTTACATTTCCATGCTTCTCAAAGAAGCCCAAGTCTCATTGTTACACTGGCAAAGAGTTGAAACTTGACAGTCTACTTGGCTTTGGCTGCTTCTTCTGCTGCAGCTTCTGCTGCCTTCTTTGCACGTACACCAACAAGCTTGGCATTGGTTCTCTCCAACCGAAGCTTGTAGTATGCACGTGGGCCCTCCTGCAGGCACATGCCTCAAAAGTCATGACAGTGTTGTGCAGATTGTATGACAGGGTCTGTGCAAGTTTGTGTCTGATTACAAGACGCACTTGTCAGCATGCTGAAAGAGGCGTCTGTTTTTCTGGACTTGCCAAATGATGACCAACAGCCGTGTGCCCAAGTGAGTCTGAGGCGTCAAGGCATCTGTTAGCTGATCACAACCAGTTTGCGTCTGCTTTGTCGCAGAGTGACGAGTCATGTGCACATAAAGTTTTTGGGCAGCTTTCCAATGCAAAATCTTGGTTTGCTGATCAGTACCAAGAGATCCCTGTCAGATCTTATTGGTGTGTATGGGATGCAGGGTACCGCCATCATATGGACTTGAGGCTGACTTGCTGAGCAAGTTGCAATTGAGGACCAAGTCGAGCATGTGCTCAAAGTCTGCCAGCTCTGGCCTGAACTGCAACCTGCTTAGCAAATTAGCCTCAAGTTGCATACCATTTCAGTGAGCGCATACCATTTCACACAGCCTAGCGTGCCTGCAGATGCGCAGCAGACAGCGTGGAACATGGCGCTGTCAGGTTTTTCAGCCTGGACGAGAGACAGCATGCTGGCCTGATGCTAGACATACCTTCAAGTCTGAAGAAATGGTGACCATCTCGGGCTCTGCCTTGTCCTCTGCAATGGGGAGCACACGCCTGGCATGCTGCTGCTGCACAGTGGACAGCTCCTCTGCTGAAGCATCGCCCTGCTTTGGCTTCTTGGATCGGCGGGGGAACACCACCAGCTTGCTCTTGTATGCTTTCAAGCGGTTGGCATTCTCCTGTGTAGCAGAGTAAGGCTCATAAGACATGTCGACACTGCTTGCAGTCCGTTGAAGCAATCAAGCATTGAGCAGGCTACGACTACAGCATGTGTGTTGAGGCAGATGCAACCTTCAGATGGAGCAGTAGGCCTGACATGATCGCGGTCTGACCATGACATCAAATCTTGCTGTGTGTGCTTGCAGAAGTAGCAACACACCTGCAGGCTCTCAAGAGATCTGTTCTTCCTGCGGTGGTCAACAGCAATACCAATGGTGCGAGCTTTCCTGGCTGAGAAGCCGGCCTCCTGCAGCAGGACAGGACCTGTAAGATCTTGGCTGGCAGGTACAACAATCAGGGTACCCTTTGCTTCTTTGTACTTTCGATGCTGATCATTCTGCTGTACAGTTCTTGTCTTTCTGACTGGATAGCTGCACAGCAATTGACTGCCTTTGGTCACCTTGAGCTCATCTAGGGTGAAACCCCGGCCATATCGCTTCTTCAAGTTGTATTTGACTGTCTGACCATGCACAACAGGCCTGAGAGCACCAGCAACTGGGCGAGGGAACACCTTCCTGGCCTTCTCAGCCCGGGCTGCATGAACGTTTAGTGTCAGCGGGTTCAAGACCTGTTTTTCAGAAGTTGCAAGCTGCTGTGTGGTGACTGCTGCTGCTGCACCCTTTCCTCACCGTTTTGTCTACGAGTTTTGCGTGCTGGCTGGTTGAACCAGGTCTTGACGTAAAATTGCCACTTCTTCTTGAAGTGCTGGTTTGGGATGACGTTGTTGTGCGACACCANACAGGGATGATGGTGCTATGCTTATGCCAGTCAGCTGCTGCCACAGGTTTTCGAGAAGCTGGGTCTTAGTCTGTACGACTTTCTGCGGGTGAATCAGTATCAGCCTTTTCGAATCGGGGTTGTACGGGAGTTTGGTCGGCAGCTGCTGGAAAGCGTAGCCTACCTGCACAGCTTACAGCTCATACACACAGACTTGAAGCCCGAAAATATCCTGTTGGCAGCTTGTGATGATGACAGGAAGTCCCCCACACCTGGCATCAGGTCAGTNACGTGGGCCCTCCTGCAGGCACATGCCTCAAAAGTCATGACAGTGTTGTGCAGATTGTATGACAGGGTCTGTGCAAGTTTGTGTCTGATTACAAGACGCACTTGTCAGCATGCTGAAAGAGGCGTCTGTTTTTCTGGACTTGCCAAATGATGACCAACAGCCGTGTGCCCAAGTGAGTCTGAGGCGTCAAGGCATCTGTTAGCTGATCACAACCAGTTTGCGTCTGCTTTGTCGCAGAGTGACGAGTCATGTGCACATAAAGTTTTTGGGCAGCTTTCCAATGCAAAATCTTGGTTTGCTGATCAGTACCAAGAGATCCCTGTCANGTTCGTTCCATGGCATCTTGGACCAAAGATGTATCGTCATGAGCGTTCGCAGCCTCCAGGTCGACTGAGCGTCGAGACTGACCGCTGAAAGCAGTGCTAAGCTGCCGCGATGCTTCAGCTGCCCCATGTTGCGGTGAGCAAACGCGTGGATGGTCCATGCACCACACGGTGGATCGAGCGACATCAGCACGGCCTGCAATTAACACTCAGCGCAATAAGTCTGTGAAGACCGCTTTCGTCTGGCTTCCATTGTAGCTGCATCAGTTTGACTTAGCCAGCAAGAATTAGTAAANTGGCTGCATCGTGAGTCAAGCATGCATGTTTGCTGTGCTCATGCATTCCTCACCATCATGCACCCCAGCAGTGCATTTGTTGCATGCTTCTCCCTATCATTGAGTGTCACTTTGGTGAACTGTTTGTATTGATAGACGTCTACATTCTGCTTGTTGAGCCTGGTTAGCAAGACGTTGAAGGTCGTGTATGCGGCTTCAAGTGCGACAAGCACTCACAATGTTGCAGGCGGTCACTTAGCTGAGGTTGACAAGACCAATGGCCCTAACAGATTTGTTGTGCACTGTCATTGCAAGCAATGTGTGCAAACATGCATGTAATGTGAGCAGCTTGTTCAGGTTGCACACACTCACACATGCAACCTTCATCAGATGCAAAGTTTGCCTGCATGCGGAGCCTGATTTTGTTCAGGAGCAGTTTGATGGTGTATCTTGAGCAAATATGCTGTTGGCATAGCCGCAATGGTGGCGGACAGAAACACTTTCAATTTTCCGTTTCTGATTGCGGTCATGATGTCATTGTCATTTGACAGATCATGTTGGAGCACTCTGGCACAAACCATGTCTTGACTGACCCCAGGTGCTGCTGCAGGGAGCCTGAAGCTCTGCCATTCTGTGCCCTGGCATATGCACTCATTGGCATCATGTCCACACTGGTCATTGCAGTCCCTGGCTTCACCAACATCTTGATGTTCATTGCTGGACACTGAAAGCAAGCACAGCTGCCACATGAGTGAAGCCACCCCTGTGGGCGAGGCAAACGTTAAACTAAATGCATGTTCTGGTGACGGTGCAAAATTACAAAAGCGACACATGTTGTACCCACTTGCAAAGATCAGCACACTCGATTGCGTGTGTGGGCAGTCAGTCAACCTATCTATGTTGCAGCAACCATATATATATCCAGCATGATGTGTATCAGTCTGACCAGTGCTACTGGTGAGTGTGATGTATGTGGCCAGACTTGAGGGAACGTGTCTGAAGTTTGCCCCTGGCTGTGAGCAATACGGATGTGTAGTTGTCAGCTTGGTCAAGACAATGCGCAAATCATAGGTGGCTTCTCACGTTTTTCGCACTGACTAGCTCTAGGAGTAATTGCATGCGTGTATGATCAGAACTTGTCACGGTTGTTGCCACGCATATAAGTGGTGTTCATGGAGGTGCTCGAGGGTGAAAGCATCATCAGTGCCTTGCGTGTGCAACANGATGTGGTGTTGCATGCAGGATGTTGTGACGCATGCAGGATGTCGTGATGCATGCAGGACGTTGGTCTTCCAGGTGTGGACCGGCTGGAAGGTAGTCCCGCAGACATGCCAACCGCTGCCGATGAGCNAACATGTGTGTGCGTGCTCAGCATGTGACAAGCCCATCAGTCACTTCATACCATCTGCTGTATCATGACACCAAAAGGATTGTGAAGCCAAGACTACAGGGCTGAACAGACAATCCATGTACAAACTACATTTGTTGGTGGCAGTGACATTGTTTGGCACTTGCTCACACAGCAGGTGGGTTCGCGCACTTGCTTATTGTGAACAGCTCATGTTGAGTACATGCAGCAGGACAGAATCAAGCTTATGACACAGCTCGACAACAAGTCACTGTGGAGTCAGATGTGGCAAGGGTCTTGCAAGATGCGCGTGGTTTCATTGACTGTGCATTACAGCATCTTGTGACTTATCAGCAGCTCCGCATTGATCATACACTCACACCAGTCAGCATAGCCCCCTTTGACTATTGCAGGAGGCAGTGATGAGGTGACGTTGAAGGGTCATGACAGGAAGCACTTTGTGGTGGTGCCTTTGGATGGGCCATTCAGGGTGAAGGACATGGCACCCTCCATACAGGCGCTCAAGAAGGNTGTACTGACCAGATTTGCAGCCCCGTCCTGGCTAAAGGATCCATCGCTGGTGCACTTCCCTCGACGCATCTGCTCACAGAGCTGCCATTGCCAGCTCTCCGACCTGATGCACACTGCCACATATGCTCTATAAAAGCTACCTTGATGCTGTGGATACAGCATGCACTCACACATGGGGCCGGCGGTGTTGCAGAATCAGAATGTGTGTCTACATCTAGGTCTATACAAATTCTAAATGCACTGCANGTGACACTGCAAATACAGTCTAGACTCTCAAACCCACCATCACCAAAACTCCAGGCCTGCCTAACCAGCATTGCGTTGCATGTGTCAAGAGCCCATGTGACAGTGCTAGCTCTGCAGTGCAAGCAGAGGTCTGTGCAAGTGTGCATCCTAACATTCCAGGCCTGTCTTACCCACGTTACATCACATGTGTCAAGTGCCCATCATGTGATGAGGCCAGCTGTGCAGTGCAAGCAGAAATTTGTGCAAGCGTACAGCCCAAAGTAAACGCAATGACTGATGAGTCAAGCAACATGATGCCGCCACAGCCTGCCATGCAGCCTTTGTGACACGGGCTCATACCTGCAGAGCGGGAAAGGACATCATATTGTTAAGGACAAATCTCAGGTCAACGGGTCCCTTCTTGCTAGCAGAGGCATTGTTGCAGCCTATCCTAAAGCTGCCAAGCTGAGTCATCTGGCTGCACATGCCAGGCATTACTTACTGCATGATACTCTACTGATCAGGTGAGTCACAGCTGGCTGCTGAGTGGGGGCAACAATTGTGATAGCTAGTCAACTCTGATGACACGCAGGGCTTGCCGCTTACACAAATCTCTGGACAGTCATATATGTCTCTTGTTGTGCGGTGCACGCTGACCTGTGACATTTGGCTGTGATGAGAATGCTATCCTGTGACATCTGCCCGTGACAGTGCTTTGTTGCAGCGGAGTGAAGGTGCTGTTTGTGGCAAGTCGATAGCCCCTGTGGCATCAACACGTTGTCACACGACTACTGCATCATATTGTGCGCCTTTTTACATGCCCAACATGAACTTATACCGCAGCTGTGCTGATGATGCAACATGTGCTATCAGTTGCAAGCTGCTGACTCAATAAGTGCTGGTGATCGTCACGTGTACCAATGGCGCAGTATGTGATGCAGGGCCACAGTTCAGGTTGTCAGAAGTTGGAGTTATGCCATGGAAGTGCCCCCTGTATATTACCAGGCAGACCCCATGCAAGACCTGCCATATGCATCCCATCAAGTAGATGCAATGCAAGATCAGCAATATGATGGGATGGCAGCTCCTGGCATGCCACCCAACATGCAGCACTGGACAGATCCTGTTCAACAGCGCTGGTAGCTGAGTGGCAGAAAATTATTGCCCACATAATGTGTATACATATATGAGTGCTGTGAGCTGTCCAATAAGTCGTGATGCAGTTGGTACTTTGCTAACATGCTCCAAACAGGTCCTCAGCACTAACTGAGCCGATCATGTCACTGCGGGTTACATAAACAGGTCAAGTCACAGTTTGCTTGCATGTGGATCTGTGTCTCCTGGGACAGAAGCAATTCTGTGGGTTGCTGGTAGCATCCGCAGCGTAGCTTCGGGGTGCAGTGGAGTGTATATCATGCTGAGTCTTTGTAGACCCTGTATCAGTGTTAATTTATCTGCCTCTACTTAAAGACATAGAAGCGAACTGTACGTACAGGCTTATGCGTTACTTCAAATTCGTACACTTTTTACACCAATCTGCTGACAGTAGTTGCACAGGATAGCTCACAACATACCCGTAGAGACCTCACATTGCCCTTGCCAAGACTTGCAGTAGAAAACTGCTTCACACTGAAAATGCCCGATATTTATGAGACAATGGCAAGACCAACCTCTGCATGCAGCCCTCTATGCATGTGCCTACAGACCTTGAACACACCATTCGCACACCAAGCATGTACATGTGTTGCAAGGGAGACTCGTCAATGCTGAGTATCCTGCTTAATGCTGGTGGCCCTCACCAAGCTGAGCTGTAACAAACAGACAAATAATATCAAACCCAGCAGGCAGGATCAGCTGCAGCAAATATGCACAGCAGCATCTACATTGGATATATACCAGAACAGGGCCAACACACTTCTGAATCTGAACGGTGACATGATGTACATACAGCTGCTGATTGCACAGCATCTCTGTGGCGCACATGCTATCACACACAGCTGCAACTGCAGCTCAACTAGGTATGCATGCAAGCAAAGGTCCTGACTCCTGAATCCTGACATTATCTCAAAATTTGCCAGCAAAGTTCTGTATCAAGCTGGCATGTGTACAACCACAAGCACTCACTTTGTTCAAAATTAAGCAACTACGATCACCCCGAGGCATAATCTGTTTGCATGTGGTACATTACTGCTTTGACTCTCATGCCATAATGTCATGTGCAGCTCTTTCAAAAGCCATATGCCATGTGGCTTGTCACGCTTGAGGGACATGATGTGTGCCAACGTTGAAAGGATTCCTCTCGTCGCTTTTCATGGTAGAGAAGGTGTGGTTGACATGACTATGGCAGGCTTCATCCGCACGCACTGCTAGAAGCAGATCCCGCATCTTGGCATCCTCCCCTAGCTTCCAGTAATCCCTGGCCACCTTTGGTGCCTACACAAAACAAGCACACCAAGTCATGGCAATATTCTTTGTGTTTGAGGGCTCAATGTCACACACTTGCTGTATATGCAATGTTTTCCATGCTTTGGTGTTGTGGCAGTATGCCCATCATGCTAAGCTGCATCCCGCTTCTGCAGCATATGTTGTGTCGCAGGTGAAAGATCCACATTAAATACCAGCACCGGTCTTGATGTCTGGCAGCAGTCCAGCACATGAACCACAGCAGTGAGATGGATTGTCGTCTGACAGGCATGTACCGGACAAGGGTTTAGTCAGGTGTAAAGGTGCTGCTGTCAAAGTATCTCTGCAGTATGCTTCAGCGCACTATCTTATGGACCTGTCAGTCATCCTACAACAGCTAGCACGCCAGCATGTGACTGCACAAGCTAAAGAGTCCTGTGCACGTAAATGCATGGACTCGCAGACATGCCAGACACACACCCCACAAGAGCGAGCATGCCAGCTGAAGACTGCATACACAACAATGTTTGCGGAGTCATAGTGCATGGGGCACAGCCAGCACACACCTCTCTCTTAGCCCATTCAGGGAGCCTCCCAGCGTCCAGGTCACTGATGACATGCGTGTAAGTCTTCACTGCCTCTTCTTCTAGGTACCCAACAAACGCATGGCATGACTTGGGAGAGATGAGGTACGCCAAGAAGTATGCATTGAAGAAGGCCCCCTGCACATGACAATCCTGTTAAGCGTTGGAAATCACCTAGCTTACGGGTGTATTGCTAACCCTGCAGCAGGGTTAGGCCTGGCATGACAAAACTGATGACCTGCCAGCACGCAAATGCATGCTGCAACGCACCCCGGTCACATGTGAATAGTTAGCAATGGCCAGGACAGGCACACATCTGGCTTTCTGACAGCATGCCCCACCAGGCAGCATAACACCAATTAAGCACGAGTGTGGAAGCACAAAGTAATGTGAAGGGTGTGCGTCAAAGGTATGCACGATGCACACTCTGTACATGCTAGCAGCTTCTGCTACCATCAACATGCTGTCAGTGACATGTTGACAGCACACCATTGTGTAGCAGTACTGCCCACATGGTTACACACACAGTGTGCACAGGGCTGTTGTCAATGTCGAACGCTACACAGACACAGGGTTACCTGCGCCAGTAGCACAGCGCCTCTGAACAGCGGCCCTGGCTGGCGCAGTGACAGGAAGGTCAGCAGGTGCATGCGCTCGTTTTCAGCTTCCTCCAGCAGGGTGTGGATCCAGCCATTGTCTCGTCTCATGCCTCTCAGGGAGTGCATGTGCCGCAGCATGCCTCCTACCATCCCAGGCACTCCTATATCAGTGTTCAGCAGGTGAACACCTCACTGAGGCACAATTTGCATAAGTAGGCAGCAGTCTGCTTTTCATCCTTCCCCCCTACCCCCCCCC
>KN805267.1:1007426-1036373 GCA_000818905.1 Trebouxia gelatinosa | reverse complement strand
CCCCACCCCCTGCCTTTCCCACCCCAACATTGGGTGAAGTCCTTGCCCTCCAAAATGGCAGCAACATGATGTGGTGTAGCACAAGGGGTGAAGACCATGACAGGTCATGGCATCAACCTCCATGGCCTTGGATGACATTGCACATCACAGACTGGTGCAGATTGCACAACGCTGCAGTCCTATATACCTCAGATAAAAGGAGGACTGCATAGTGCACACAACAGCAAGAAGGGAACCCAAGACAAGTCATGGCAGCCTGAGTTGATCTGGACAACTTTGCACAACACAATCAAATGCAGTTGAACATGGCACCCCAACATGCATACTTGTGTCAAGCAAGCTTGCAGAAGTGACAAACCTGCTACGGTTTCCAGGAACAGAATGCGCCGCAACCACTTCTTCTCTGTCATGTTCTCGAGGTCGTACCCAGTAACACGGTCAAAGAAGGCTCTGGAGATTCTGACAGCGGTGATTGCCAGTTTCTGGCTGAACTGCATCCAGGACAAGCTCAACCTCAACAGACTTGTACACTGTCATGTCTGTGAGCAGTGTTTCTGAAAAGCCAAAATCTGTTTTGTTTTTTAAAGAAGACTTCCAGCCTTGCATGCAGCTACACTACTTATATGCAACAGATGCAACGGCAACAAGTGCAAACAGCAAAGTGGGTGGCAGTGGTGGATTCTGAGATAAGCAAAAGCCTGCTCAGGCAACAGCTGGCGCAACTCAGGCTGCACTCACAGAGTCACACAGTAGAGACAAAGGCATGGTGCAGAGTCACTGCCTTTGTGGAAACGTGGCACAGCTGTACAGCTGTTGGCCTTGTCATGCAACAAATTTCGAAAAAGCAGCAAGTGGCACAGGAAGACACCTCACGCTTTACACAAGCTACAAGCAGGCACAATGCAACTAGCCATGTCAGTCATGACCAGGAGGCTAGCTGAGAGTGGTCAGACTGTTCAGGACTGGAGACACACCCTTTCAGGAGGCAGGTGCTGTGGTTTGATGCTTTCCACATACTCTGAGCTGTACACTGGCTGCATCAACCAATACCTGCAGCAATGGGATGAATTGACGCGGATCACCAAGCTCTATCATTGATGATGCGCATATGCACGTAGACAGTGAGCAAACTCTGCTGCAGAAGCGCTGCAATACATGAATTATAGCAAGGGCCTGTCACCTGCTGCAAAGAATATAAGGCTGTTGTAGCACATTGGTACATGGGCAATTGGCAACTGCAGCATGCCGGGTTACAGGTTGCTTTGATGTATGGAATGCTGTTGTCCTTGTGAACAGTGTTTGCACAGAAATGCTGTGTGCAGTCAAATGCCACCTGTCTTTAGGTTTGTCTGCCTCGCCATCTGCGTGTGCGTCTGTCTGTTGCTCTGGTGTCGGTGCAATGCGCCCTTCTTCGTATGTTTTGTCTGGGTTATCACCAGCACCCTTGTTGCTCACATGGTGATCCTGAATGTCCGACTCCTCCACAGGATCTTTGCGCTGAGCTAGCTGCAGTATCAGCATGTGCATAAGCAGTATGACAACAGAGTAGAAGCAGCCAGCCTGTCTGCAACAGCCAGCCAAGTTTTGACATTGACTGCTGTTGCTGGTATGTGCAGAACCATCGGATTGTAGCTGTACAGCAGAGCGCAGTGTCGATGACTCACACCCGAGCTCCAGCGGCATCCTTGTGTGGCAAACGGGACTGCTCCTAGTCGGCAGGGAGGTATGCAAACGCTTATTGCAGTTGAGGAAGTATGCAATGCATTATCGCTGGCATGCTTTCCTTGCAATAGGTTGACGGACATCAGTGATGCAAGCGCTGGCTCATGCTGGAACGGAAGGCACGACAGCGATCTAAAGACTGATCGCGAAGACCGCAACATAGCTTACACCTGCAGCAAGGTTAACCCCTTGTGACGCGCAGCTGTGATTGTTTTACTTGTTTACGCTCGCGACATGTCATATAGGCGCACCTGATATTGCAGTGCGAAGCAAGACTGCGGCAAGTCGTGAGTCGTGTCAGGGTGTGACGTTCAAGCGGTCTCTATCCCGTGTTACCGCACATGGACAGCAAGCAGCTGTCTTGACAAGCTGCTGAACAAGTAGTGAATTTGTGGGAGCGCGCGGAGTCTATGTGCTATGTAGTGTCGGAAGTGCACCTTTAAGCGTTGGCGCAGGTGACCTGGCAATGGGAAGCGTTATCTCATGCAGTGAAGGTTCGCTTACAAGAATGTTTCACCCCCAAGTGTAACATGCATATTCACAAGGGTCATGCCGCAGGGATGTTACGCACTGATTGGCCTCACAGGATGTAGGCTACATCATTGAGCCGTGGGCATGATGCTTGATCATCATGCTGTTGTTAGCATGTTGCTAGCGCTATCATGTGCTGTCAGAACACCTGTGTGTACACGAGAGCGCTGGGTGCGCAATGTCTCAGTCATGTCACTGTGCACCAAGAACAAGTAAGTGTTTCCTTTAGGCAAGTTTATAGCATAATGATGACCTATGCCACATTATTTAGCACCATGGCTGCAACAACTGTACACAGACTGTCAGCGAGCTACGTCTGCACCACCGCAAGTATGATCCTCAAACACAAGTGTAATGCACATATAATTGGCAGCTGCAAGCTCACACTATGGATATCTATGGAGCTCATACAGATCTGGGAGACGAATGGCTGTTTCAGGCATGGTATTGAGGGCAACACTAAAGCTGATACTGGCAAGCACGTGTACACCAGTCAATCAGACACAGAGCAAAGCTGACACAGCCTACACCTCCTTTCTGCTGGCCGCAAAGTATGGGCAAAACATCAGTGTGCATTCAGGACTTTGCAACCTATCTATACCTGAAATGCTCAAAAATGCACAACGTCATGAGAGACCCTGCAATCAATTCCCTTCCCCATGGCATAATGCACTAGAAGAGAACCTTCTTGCTGTGAAAGCTGGACTACCACTGCACATATCCTGTGTGTAGCCTCATTGTGTCTAGCAGAAGACTTTCTATGAAAGAGTACAGTGAAACATCCTAGCTATATGACTGCACTCAACTGACAACACTGTGAGTATAGCAACAACCTAGCCTACTTCTGCTTCTTGCTGCCTCCTGATGGCGTCCCAGAGTGTGATCGAAACACCTGCATTGTCCAGGACTAAGACAGGGTGTGCTTGATGGACAGTAGTATACAGCTGATGTGAGCATTCAACTTTATGCTACATTTACAGACAGGTACAGCACTATGTGCAAGCCATAGTAAAGCAGACAGGGTAAGGCACTGTCATGCTCACCATACCTGATCATCAGGAGATTGGCTTTCGCCAGAGTCTGTATCAGGAACGCTATTGAGGAAAGCACAGTGTACAGACTCCTTCATTACACCTCCAGAACAGCACCGCTTGAGCCTGTCAACCTTGTCCTGGCATTTGCTCATATCATAGTTGTTCTTGGCCAAGCAGTCCTGGATGGCGCAAGCTTCTGTATGACAGGCATCCCTTGTGCTGGCACCAGCCACTGGCATCTTGCTGTTTTCAATTCAAGCTATCTGTTACGATGTCAACGATGACCTGTAGGCACCATCGAACAAGCTCACGTCGTACAGAAATGCTGACAGCACAGTTACCCTAAAATATTGCAAACTGGCCAACGACTAAGCCACAGAGAAGCAGTCACACATGCAGACGGAACTTACCGGCCGTGAGCTTAGCGGAAGTGACAAATGTTGCGATGGTCGATCGGCAGGTCTAGATTATCAGCCAGATGCGTGTAACGTACAAACTCCTGATGCAAAAGTTGAATTGTCGCAAGCAAGCGTGAGCCTCACGCTGAGAAAGCTGCACGATATCATGCAATGACTAATGCATGCATAGCAGGTCTTGCGCTAGAATGTGATGGGAATGCCGTGTTTCACATCGACGGAGTATTGAAGAACACTCAGTAAGATGACTGGCTTCGAAATCAACGCACAAATAGCCACAGACATTAGTATTGTGCTAGTTACACGCCGCCTTTAGCGCTTTTAAGGACTCAGGGTCAGGAATGCTGAGGCACACTGTCTTGTACCACGGCATACTGACAAGTACAGTCAAGCTCTGAACAACGGCTCTATGACCATACTGGTCAGTCCTATGCTGAAATGGACAAGTCGGTTGACAAGCAGGTACTGTGTGCTCTCAATGCTATTAAGGGGCATCAAATCAGCTTTTGACTGAAAACAAGTGACACGTACATGATCCAGCCATCATGCATGCACATGAACTTGGGTAGAAGCCTTGAACTTGCTCCTGTCATGCTGCACAGGTCGAGGCCGAACAATCTGCCAACTTGTCATGCTATTTGGACTATTCTGTCGACACACAGAAGCACAACTAGGGAGCAAAGGTGAAGGGACAACTTTAGCCACTGTAGGACAGCCTGCTGCACTAGCATAGCGTCTCAGTGGGGTATCCTTTGCTGCAGATAGTGTATGACAGTGTGTCTGGGTGCCTGTCTCCTCAAAATCTGCTGCAGACTGGGTACAAGCCATACGGCTGCTTGGCAGTGGTAGAGAACACACATGTGCTAAGTCTGCTGCCTTGCTGTGTGCCTTGTATGCATTGTGTTGCTGCTGACAGCTATCATGTGTACTTGCTGACGCCGATGGAGCAGAACACTCAATTTCACTGGAGGCACTAGTGGTGATACCCTCAGGCTTATCGGTAGCGTCTGCGGCAGCCCCAGCCACAACAGGCTCATGTAAATCAGCTGACACAACATTGTCTTGATCAGTCTCACACACTTCTGTTGCTTCCCTTGATTCAGGACTTGGATGTCGGGATTGCAGTGCAGCTAGTGCAAGCGCTGCCTTCTCTTTCTGGCTTGCCAGTCTTGAGATGTGCTTGTCTGCTCGCTGCTGCCTGGCGCGGCCTCGTGCTGCTTTGGCTGCTTGCACCTCTTGGGCTTTCTCCTCAGATCTGCTGCAGTCCCAGCTGCTCACAATGCCACTGTCTGCAGGTCAAGCACTGCATCTAGACCAGCACGACAACAGCGCTGTTTGTGAACAGCAAACAATGCTACGCTATAGCTTTTGTAATGTTGTCATGTCAGATAACCCAAAACACAAAATGCGGATGCAGGTTTAGCCTGTAGATTCCTGTCGATGTGGGCCGTGCACTTCTGGAAGAAGAGCGGTATGCGGGGACGAGACGCTTGGTGCGTACCAAGCATGCACCAAGCACAATGTTAAGCGATGACGCCTGCACACGGCAACAAGCCAGGACACCAGATCTTGTACACCGCACACAGAGAGAAGGCAACACTAAATGGTATCATGCGTGCACAATTGCGCGACATGATTCTGTACCTGAACCTGCAACCAACCACTGATCAGATAGAGCTACGCAGTGTGTCCCTCCCTGAGGCATCTGAAACAGCCTGCTATTTGCTTTTGTGGCAGTCTGCGAGCCCTGTCCATGCTTTGCATGCTTTGCTGCCACATCTGTCTGGAGCATTGCCACAGAGCCGTCTGCAAGGNGCTGTGACAGCTGCATCAGCAGCTGCAGTGCTGATGCTAACTCAAGGCTGTCAACTGTGCATGTAATCCAATGGGAGCGTGTAAACGCACACATGTCAGCAAAAATGGAAAGTAACTCGTGATGTTGTGCACACGTGTTCTGAACTTGTTCTGCCATTTTGCCTCAGGCCCCCAAGCAATTTGCAAGGCTTTCTGGTGAGCTGACAGAATGCCCCTGCAGTGTTTGAACGAGGATGTACTGTCACCAATGGTGGCGTGCATCAGGAAGATGCCCCGCTTGATGGCTTCAGAAGNACTCCTGCAAGTGCTGCTGCATGTGAAGCAATAGATAAACATTCCCGAGTGGTCTGGTGGCTTGCAAAGCAGGGTGTTTGAGGAGTCACATGCCGCATGTCGGGCATTTTACTGTTTTTCAAGGGNGCTGAGGAGCTGGCATATGGTGTGGCTTCACGCCTCAGCCGCCCTGCTAAAGGCACCACTGCCAAGGTCAGCTCACATTCTCTCACCCAACTGTGTCACACCTTGCTGACCTGAAGTCATGTGGCAATACGTTTGTACCTGCAGCCAGTGCAGGTGTTTGATAGCGCAAATGCCTGCAAGTTCCTCCAGATTGTTTGAAGCATGAAGCACAGCTGTAGTTTGGCCGTCTGAAGTTCAGAGTGTATACAGACATGTTGCCATCACATTCCTGCTGCAGCAGAAAGTGTAAGAGCTGCTTGTCATACACAAGTTACCTAGCTTTGGTAGCAGAATTCAACTTGCCAGTGCACTGTGACAGGGAAATTTGNAGTCATGTGCCTGGCATAATTTATGTATGCAGCTGTTCGAGTTTTGCTGGTTGCCTCAGCGTGTTGATACAAAACTGCCTACAACATGATCCAGCTAGCTCTTTGTTCAGCAGACACGTCAGCATATTTACAGAGCTTCTTCTATCCTGGTTGACTGTGCTGTCGCCAGGCAAAGGCATTGTGACTTGAAGCAGTTGACACTACAGCCTCAATTGATCTTGTCATAGCATGCATTGTAGGCTGTGCTCCTACAGAGTCTCATGATAAGCTGCCAGAATGCAACATGACCTTGTACTGCCTGATCAGGCAATGGAGCATTGAGCTGAAGCAGCTGCCAGAGCAGCAGCAAGTTGGAGTTGTCACACTGTCAATTGCAGACCTACAGCACCAGCTCAGCCTGGCAGTGGCCACAGCTCTGGAGGCGCTCATGGCTCACCTGGTGCAAGCAGCCGGCCACCGCTGCCAAGCTGTGCTAGCAGAGTGCCACCATCTTACCAAGTATGTGTGGCCCCATGTACTCCTTGACTGTACATCCTGTGCTCAAACGTAACTTTGGGCCCTTGACCCCTGAACATGTACATTTCATGTGTCAGTAACAGCTGCACTGTATGGTATTGACCCATTGCCATTTGTGTGCATGAACATGCAATTCCAGCTTGCTTGATGCCATGAAACTGCTGCAGCAACAGCTGTTGAGGGCAGTGGCAGAGTTTGTACAGGTTCGGGGTGCTCAAACCTATTTGAGCACAAATAGGTGATTGTTAATCATCACAGCAAAGCTGAAGAATGTTATACACGTGTTGGCCATCCACACAACTACTTGGTACCTTGTTTGTCCCTACACCCTGAAAGTTGTAGTCCTGCATTATTTGCAAGGGTGTTGCACCATCAAGTTGCCAATTGAACAGTACATGTCACAGTATACCATGTGAGTGTCAGTCAAAGCAAGCATAGCCCTGGAGTCAGCCACTCATTGGCTGTGCAGGCTACTCAAGGAGAGACACACCCGGCTGGCAGACTTTGCAGCTTGGTTCAGTGCATTGCAGAAGGTGCAGTCTCAACAGCAGCACTTTCAGCAGCAGCAGGACATTGCTGTGGCCATGTGGGACATGTTCCTGGGCTTTGGGGGCAAGGCTATGCAGGATCAGGCAGACCGATTTGACGAAATGAAGGAGGATGCTGCCACTTTCTCAAAGGTACGCGTGATGCTTGTGCGCACACAGCAGTGCCGATAGCAGTCTGTTCGATAGCAGTCTGTTCAACAGCAGTCCATTCAACAGCAGAAGTGCTGTCACAGCTGACAGCTGTTGATGGTATAGCCTCAACTAAGTGCACCTGCAAAAGCTGACTTGATGGTCACTGCTGCCTCTTTGCACATGCCAAGTACTGCACATAACACAGTCATCCTGAATTAGCCTGTCAGCAGTTGCTAAATTGTTGGGCATGACTGCTCTTTCTTCAAGTCCCACCTTAAGAGCCAGTAAGCCTGCAGCTCTCCTGAGGACTGTTTGTTGGCATGCAGGCCACTAGTGATGCTGTGCGTTTCCTGGAGGAGAGGAAGCCTGGCATGATTGCCCTGCTGGATCGCACTGTCAAAGAGGCTAACAACCATATCAAGGTACAAGCAGATAGTATGCATGCAGGTTCTCCTGCATAGTTGCAGTACTTTCCCATGGCATTGCAGCAAGACTGATGTTTGAGTCCACATACAGCCACAACCTCTGTCTGCGTGCCTGTAGCCCACCAACAGCACCCCACACAATTCTGCTTAAGCTGTGTATCAATAGCTTCAGAATGATATGAACAATAGTACTTTGTGTGTATGCCAGTTGGTCCAGTCAGAGAACTGGTGGATGATCTGAACAGCAACAGCAGGAAAGCATCTGCAGTGCGAATGCCAGTTGACTATTCCGGCATCCTTGTAGGGAATCGTGCCGAATCGCCGGTGCATGTGTGTGAGCAGACTGTTGTTGATGACATTGGCAGATATCAAGGTGACGTGGCAGATATCCAAATATGCAGTTTCGAAATCCTTGGTGCCTGATGCAGGAGCTAGTGAAGGTGGTTGAAGCTGGCAAGGGCGTGGGCCCTGACCAGATACCCGTTGAGGCTCTAGCTGAGCTCTCCAACCTGTCAGCTCAGACCGAATCTCTGGCAGACCAGGCCAGCAAGCTGCAGAGCTACCAGCAGCAGTTTGGTGTGCAACAGACAGACATCAGAGTGCCGCTAGAAACCAGCCAGTAAGACCTTTATTGTCATTTGTGGAGCAACGGTGCAGCTGCTCCTCAGACTGTAATAATAGCCTGCCATAGTGCATGCACCCAAATGGACAGATGAAAATGGGACCCACATGTGAGCCATTGCACCCAATCTGCGGTGACATTCTGCAAATGCTGCAGTGGTGTGACAGTACCATGCCGCTGTCAGCTTCGTGAGCATGGAGAGTTGCTGAGCTAAGGTGCTGACTGTGTGTGCTTTGCAGACAGTTGGCCCTGCAGCGAAGCAGGTGGCAGTGTCTGAAGGATGTTGCTGATTTGTCAGACGCCTGGATGGAGGCCAAATGGGCGGACTTTGATGCTGCGAAAGCAAGGCAGCAGCTGACCAATGTCATGAGCAGAACTGCCGCTGTCTGCAGTGGAGCTGCCTCTGAGGTAAGGAATCTCAATGAGCTACCAGCTTGTGACAAGGGTGATGATTGTACCTGCTTACATATTCTGTGCTCCCCATCAGTCATATGCATTGCAGCATCGCCCTATAGCCGTCACCACAATATGCCCTGATGCTTGACAGAGGGCACACGCATAACTATAACAACAATTGTAATCTTAAGGGCAATGATGATAATACTAATAGTGATTAATTGGCAGGGGTGCCAGCCGATGCTAGGCACCTAGTAGGCATGTCCTATCCTAGTTCAGAGCACATGCATGCACCGATCAAACTGTGTTGTTGTGAATGCAGGCAGATGCCTTGCTGCAGAGACTGCAGGATGATGGTGCGGCTGTGCAGAAATTGCTCAAGCTGATGCTATGCCTTACTGCACCACACACAGATAGAGATGCACGATGGCAGGCAGCATGCCGGTTTATGGGATCGCCCTTGCCTGCGAATGTGTCAGACTATGCCCTACAGACGCTGTCTGCAGCTGGCTTTTCACCAGTACAGTACTATGAGCAGGTGCGTCTAAAACACAGGAGGCATGTCTGCTCAAAACGCATTGGTGCAATCTTGCAATCTGAGTTATGATACTTGTACCCTGGCCAAATGCCAGCTTCCTTGCCTGGCAACATGTCAGAGCTAGTATTTGAGGCTGTATCACTGCACATGCAGATTCAGTCGATCATGGCAGGAAATGTGGCTCCTCCACCTCTGGCTGCGGTGAGCTGGGGAGACGGTGCACAGGATACGTCTAACACAGTTGAAGATGATGCATGGTAGTGACTGGGTGGTGCTTGAAATGCCGGTGCAGGGACATGGCTGGGTACAGGGTACCTGTTGAGATTCATGTTGCAGCTCTTATGTCCTACATAACCATACACACATGATGTTTTGTAAACGGTTCATACTCAAAACCTGCAAGTTCCAGCAAAGTCAAGTTGTGGTGTGATGCCCAGCTACCTTTGACCAGTCAAGCAATAGCGTCTTACTGACTATTTGTACGTTGACTTGGTCGTCTCTTGATGATCTCCTTGGCCCAAGCTTGACCAAGTGGGGTTCTGAATTTGCCAGCAGTTGAGTCAAAGAATGCCTGTAAGTCCATGCCTTGATCCGCTTCATATTCTTGGGCTTGCAAGATCATCTCCAGCTGCATTTCAGGCAGCACCTTCTCATGTGATGCCACTGCTTACACTTCCAAGCCATATAGATTTGATCAGTATCTAAAAGTATTCAGTGTCCAAATAAGTCAACCCGGACCTTACATGGGCTCTGCACGTCACATTGAAGCATTCTGCAGACAATGCTGACTTGCCTTGTCAAAGTCCTTCACCATGACAGCCTCTGCAGTCTGATTGTCCTCATACTCCTGCCACAAGGCTTGTACCTCTTGCCCTGCAAATATGTGCCTTAGCATCCACCCACCTCAGTGAAACTGTACATTGTTGCTGTCAGTTACCTGCTGCTGTTTCAGCGCCAAGCATGTCCTTGATTCTCAGCACAGCCTCTGCTTCAAGCTGGTTCTTGACCTCTTTGCTGATGTTGTCACTTGGTGCAATGTCACCCACAATAGCTGCATGACATCTTGTGTGGAGTATATAACAGTGAGTGACTTGCAGGGCATGAGGCAGCAGCTGACCTTCAGCAACATCATGCGTGATGGCCAGCTTGATACATCTGCATTACACACAATCCTGAGTTACATGTGAAAGATGGCATGGCAGAATGGGACTCAGCAGGTTATTCAGCACCTGCCTATTTGTATCAACACTACTGTCACAACTCAGCAATGCCATCATGCTCATTCGATACATGTGATCTGCAATGCTCTCAGCACCAGCAACGTCCCTTCTGATCCACCCAGTTCGCTTTGTTTTCTGCGCAAAACCTGTGCTTCTGTGCGCTACTTTATTTATAAATTGTGGGAACAGCCGAGACTGAGGTACCTTCAAGTTGTGAAGCAAAGTCAGAAAATCAATCGCCTGTGCTGGGCTGCTGTGGGATTCCATGACCCGATTGCCCGCCCGGGCGCGTGCTGCGTGTATGGGTTGGCTATGTGCAAGGCAAAGTCTGAGCTTACCCAAAAATGCGCAGCGATTGCTGCTAATGAGTTCAAAGCATCTGTCAACACTCAGCATATGAGAGCGTGCAGCGCGATATTACAGGCGTGCGCGTTTGCACGTTCTTGCTCGTGGCGCTTCTCGTTCATCATGTCCGAAGTAGGTCAAAATTTCAAAATAAGCTGTTTCTCACGCAGTTTCCAACCTTGCTAACCCGTGGATGCACGCGGCGTGAAGGCACCACTAGTACTCCTCTTGACACGACCTGAATTGACGTGCTTTTGACAAGTCGCACCTGCACCATGGCGGGTCTATGCGAGCCTGCAGCAGATCAAGAAGTAGACCTAAAGCAGCTAGTAACTGCCTTGTTGGTATGGCCCTGACGACATTGCCACAAAGCTTGCGATGAGCGCAGCACCTACAACGCTTACGTATGCAGGAAAACTTGACCAAGAGCAATTTCGCATCTGCAAACAGCAGCCTGTTGAGAAGACTGCTATACTCTAGCAGCTCAGCTGCTGGTCCAGATGTAATAGCCTCTGAGGACTTCAAAGTGGCCTGCAATATATGCAGTCAGCTTTGTACCTTTCTCAACAATATAGCAAACCAGTCAGATGCACCATCTGCGGGCCAGAAAGATGCTGCTGCAGTGAGTTTAGTAATGCACAGCGCCTGGAAAAATGTGGCAAGCTTGCTGCATACCATGTACTGCTAATTTGCAGACTGGTTTCCGCCTGGTGCCTGGTTGTATACATATGCTGCAGCACAGCTACAAGCCTCTTGAGACAGACAATGTACTGCAGCCACATCTCGTGGATGCTGTTGCCACATTCCTCAAGCTGGCCAAAACCGCTCTGCTGTCCAGAAAGTGATGCACTCCTAAGCTGCTTGCTTGCTTGCTTGCTTTCCTGCATTGCGCTGACTTGTCAGTACATGAAGTAGCAAAGTAACCAGCTTCACTGTGCATTGTGTGCAGGTGGCTTCATACTGTCGGTTCAGACATGTTTGTGACCACAGCAGTTCTCATACGCTCCACTGTCAAGGATTGTGTGGTGCCACTCTTGTGTACATTAGCATCTCAAGAGCAGAGTGTGGACAGTACAGCGTTCCTTGAGCCATATGAGCAGCTTGTCGGTATTGGTAAGCTGATGCAGATCTGCACAAGCCCAACTCGCTGTCTTCATCTGAACGTGTGATCTCCACGCTACAATCATTTGCTTGCATAGCCTCTCGCTATACCGACCTTCAGCATGAATGAGCCAGCAAGCGCTGCATGCATGCATACGCATGATGGGAGTCCATGTTGTGCAGGCAGACTGTCTGCAGACATCATTGCTGGCCGGCCTCAGCCTGAGCAGGCCAAGGAGCTGAGCAGCTTTGCTGTCCTGAACATAGCGTGGAGCAGCATTGTGAAGCTGTTGATGGTCCTTGCCAAAGGTCCTGAGGCGAATGCGGTTGCAAAGAGTATGTTCCTTCACTGATGTGGGCTCTTATTTGTGCACTATGGCACATGTGTTACTGTGCAAGTGTAGGCGCCTGGACAAATGCAGACTGGCATCTTGATGAACCTTGTGGGAATGACTGCAACTGCAGGCTTCCATGTCTCTAGGCTGCTACAGCTGCTGACAAGCTATGTCACAAGCGAGTTTGATGTCTTGGTCAAACAAGCAGGACCCAATCAGCTGAAGGTCAGGTGACGGCTGTGAAATTTATACAGCAGCCTGCCCTCACAGTGTGTATACTTCTTCATCCCAAGGCAAAGCAAGCACCCAGTTTCTGCGGCTGCAGGTTGTCAGGTTCTGGGCTCAGTATGTAATCAAGCTCAGTACCACCTTCCGCACAGTCAGCCAGACTTTATGGGGCACTCTGACTGGTGTACTTGCCCACATGTATTGCCAGCTACCTCCAGTAAGGTGAACCTCAGGTGCTCTTGCGGTCACCTGCCTGATCAGTGCTGCGTCCTGCCCTGAGGTTGCAGTCGCCTGTCGCTTCGCTATGTTGCGCATAAGAACAGTGCACCACTGCATGCCACACACTGAGCTCTATAACTGCTGTGTGTGCCAGGAGTGATGGGCAAGAGCTACAAGCAGTTTGTGCAGAACTGAAGCAACATGTCATTCCCAAATTTGGCGATCTCGCTGCTGCTTGCCTCCCGGAAACAGCTGAGGTAATTTAAACTGATCATGGAATTACCTGAAGCGATATGGCAATATTTATAGTCACAAGATGCCCTAATCGCACGCTTGGGGTGCCTTGCTGGCGATGGTGTGCGGTCTGTTGCAGCCGCCACATGAAGGATTATTGCAATATCAATAAGCCTCATGCAGCACAGGCTACAGGTATATGGTGCAAAGTCATTGCTGCTCGCAGAATCAGAGCACTGCAGTCCCATGGCTGCATGCCTTGTGCCACGAAAGTGACGCTGGCACATGCCCCTACCCTGCTCTTGCTTCCAAGCCAATTCAGGGGCGCTTCATGGTCATGCTGGACATCCTGCGCCATGGAGCCTCCTTGCCTCCTTCTGCCCAGCTGCAATGTGCCAAGCATGCGCTGCCCTTTGTCATGACCACCTTGTGTACTCAGCTCTCCACTCAAGCCTGCAATTCCTGCACGCTGAGGAGTCTGGTGACCCAGGCTGTGGTGCTCTTCATGGCGGGCTGCAACACTGACAGGTAAGCAGGCAGCTCAGGGACAGCCTGAGATCCTCACCAAGAGCTTCTTGCCTAATCGAGTGTTGTGTGCGGATCATAGTGGCCAGCTTCTCAGGTTGCATATTATGCCACCTGCAAGTGTATATGTCACCTATCTGATTACACCATAGGCTGTGTGTCTTGACAGGGAAGGCAAAGCTTGGCAGTCATGTGAGCTGTTTCTGTTCAAGCAAGCGGTGCAGGCACATCCCATCCGCTTGAGCTCCTTGTCCCAGATCTGGAGCACTGTTATCAGGTACAGGTGCCATATAAGCAATCTTTTTCTCTGCCAAGTGCTTCCCTGCCTGTCACGGCAATATGACTGTTGGCACAATGTTTCACCTGTTATAGGTTCCATGAGCACACATACAGCCTCCGGGCATTGAATCACGCTGCCTGCAGGCACTGTGCCAGCTCTGTAGCCAACAGGCATGTCAGTGCTCTGCATCAGCTGCTCTTGACTGCTGCAGTCAGATCAGATCCAGGCATGGCACTGCAGCACATGAACAGCCAGCTTGTAAGGCAGCTGGCACAGCTCTTGGCATGCCTTGTCACTGCTGCTGATCCCCAGCTACGCCCTGCCATGTGCAGCTCCATGCTCAAGGTGAGCTGTACTTGCAGGCTAGCCTGACCTATGCTTTTCAATAGGTCATCCACGGATGTGCAAGGTTGATGTGACTGGTGAATTTGCTAGCAAGGCGCCAGGGCACACATGCCATGCATACCGACCAAGTAAACATCAATCTGACGCTATATATGAGTGAGCTTTGACAAGCCATGACTTGTACACAGCGCACACCCTAATTCATATAGACTGAGAGTGCCATGCATTTCCATTGTTGTCCTCTGCATGGCAGGCCGCCAGCTCACTGGGGACACCAGGGCACCAGGCTNCTTGTGACATTGTGACAATGCTGACTGCCAGACAATGTGTGTACCATGTGCTCAGCAATGATAAATGCGATGCATGTACCACCAGTCTTGCGCTGCAGATGTACAAGCTTGTGATGCAGAAGGCTGTGTCCAAAGTGATGCAGAACCATNACAAGTCAGAGAATGCAGTTGTAGCAGCACCAATGTGTTGTGAGCATGCTCTGCAGTCAGCAAGCAGTGCTACTGTGAGTGCAGCAGTATGGTTTGTGCATGGAGCTGCATGCACAGCAGCACAAACTGTCCTATCCAGTGGGGGAGCAGCAGTTGCAGCGACACGACTACAAACAGAAGCNGTGGGTGGCGAAGAGGCCTTTGACATTGCCTTAGACAGTGATGAGATCCTGGCCGACCCAGTGCTTGGGCCTTTAGCACGCGCGGCNGAGACCCTCATGTCTGCAGTCAAGACCTGCAGAATGCACTGATTGGTGGTCAACTGAACGAGCTTGCTAGATCTGGCATCCTTACATTCAGCCCATGTGACATGTGGCCACATTTGAAGGGCCGCACTGCGTGGTTTGCGGGGGATGGCACCCAAGAGGATATGTTCAGGGCTCTGGAGTGCTTCATGTATGAGTTCATGGCAACACGTAACGCTACCAAGAATGAATGGCGTCATCCACCTGTGCTCTCTGCAAATGAGCGAAATCGCTTGGGGATAATTGGTGTTGGGTGTACCAACTACATTGAAGGTACCAGGCTGTGTTTCATCCGGTGTGATGTTGGAGGTTGCATGGTGAATCACGTCATCCCCTACCTCACAGTGGCTGCCAAGACCACAGACCTGTTGGTTGTCAACTTTGGCTTGCAGTTTGACCACAACTTCATCAATGCTTTAGGAGACTTTGTAGAGCAGATCAGATTGCAGCAACATAAACTTCCGGCAGTTATCTGGAAAGACACAGTCCCCACTCATTATCAGAGTCAGCTAGGTGATTTTGTCGGGGGCCAACACCCTTTTACTTGTNCCGTATGTTGATGTTGTTGACTGTGACTCCACACAGTGTTTTGTTGACTGTAAGAGGTAAGCAGGGATGACCAGGCAAACGACAGGTTAGCAACTCAGACATCTGCCACCTTATCGGACTGATCACCTGTCCTGGTTAAGTGCATCACCATAGCAGAAAGGAACAGTGTGCCAACTGTCAGGACGTGGATGAGTCATGCACGGCAAACAGTATTGCGTGCGTAAGAAGCGCTAGTAGCTGCAGCAATTGACACCGACAAGGCTCGACGACGACGACACGCCCAGCTCATCCCGTGCTTGAGCTCGCCAGCACCTGCTCGTCATACATCTAGACGGTTCACTGCTTGACGCAGAACGAATAGTCGGACCACAGGAACCCCCAAGCGATTTGTATTGTGCACTCGTGCCCGGACCTATCACTACTGGTAGGTGCGGCAAGTTGCACTTGATGCGCAAATTTTGTGCGGAACCCTGTCTGTGCTGAAGGCTGCACTGATTGTTGTCGGTCGTTACGTGCAGACACAGGCGCGGATGCACTGCAAGCCGATCGCTCACATCCGCTTCTCGCGACAGGTCTCAGGCTAGCTTAATGCGAAACCGCTTCAGGACTGTTGCGTTGGGCTGCAGCTTCTGTGTCATCGCAGCACTTGCGCTTTTGACCGTCAGTAGTCTGGGCAGTTGGCCTACTACCCTTTCGCCCGAGCTTCAACGTGCGGCCGGCTCCGTCACAGCTAACGTCAACTCACTCAGCAGCGCAGCGGGCAGACGCATTACCAGCAGCAGACCNGTGCCACCTCAGTGCACACCAAGGCTGCCCAGCAAGACTTCCCCACCCTGTACCAGGTAGCATTGTGTGCATGTGCATTGGAAGACTTCCCCACTTTGCATCAGGTTGCATTGCTACCAGCAGTAGACAAGCTACAATTGTCGGACCAAGACATAGCTTCATTGACAGCTAGCACCAGTTTGGGACCANGGGCTCAATGACTGCATTGCAAGCATGCCATCAGATTACAAAGATCTCTGTTTGCCTTGCCTGAATCAATTACTTGAAGCTGGTCAACAGCATCATCCAGAGTCATCCAGCCTGTCTCTAGTGTGTTCAGTGGCAGGCTGAATGACAGCATTGCAAGATTGATGTCAAAATGCATGCAGGCAACAACACCCTGTGCTGTAATACATGCTGCAGAAGGAGGAGCGTCTGTTGTGCCAGGTTGCCTGAATTTGGCGCAATGTGCATGCAGACCATTTTGCATGTGTAGGCCTGTGTCAATGACAGACCGTCATATATAGAGTGCAGGGGCAATATGTGTTCCAAACTGCATGCATGCGCTGATGCCTTGAGAGAAGCAATGTGACACACGAGGGATGAATGCAAGTAATGCTGCAGAGATGATACAGATCAACACAGAACTGCAGCAGATGTGAGCACGGGCATTTGCACAAGCATGATACCTTTCATATCCTGTCATGGTCAAAACCCTTCACAGCTGGTTNGACATGACACAGTCCAGATCAGCACTTGCCTCTTTGGCTATGTCACAATTTGAGTCCTGTAATATGATGCAACCAGCTGCCATATCACTGGGATAGCACATAGTCACGCACGGACATACGTAATAGGCAAATCATGAGACAGACATGACACAAGATGACACTAGCATCAACGCCAGAGTCCAACCTGAAGCAACTGCATCTCGGCGGGCTGCAAGCTNTATTTTGTCAGCAAAGCTGCATGGCGCAGCTCTGCCGTATTTCAGTACGCTGCTTTGGAGTCATCTCCAGAAGCATGTGTGCCATGTGTTCAACTGCCACATTTCTCCATAGTGCTAGCACTTCAAGGACATATTTGCCTTGGTCTGCACTACCGTTCACTGCAGCACAAGGATGGGCAGCAAGATACATGTCAACTGCTCCAGCAGCTGCAACTGCCTGTTTCTCAGCTGCGTCTGACAGATGCGCCTCAACTTTGCTGCCGCCCAACACCTGCTCATGTCTATGGCTCGCTAGCATCCCGCCTTCCTGCACAGGACAATGCCTCCTTGCTGGTCCACTCATTCTGAAGCAATGATGTGACATGATATCATGCTGTGCCAGTTGAAAGGCCAATTGCACTGTTGCCCTTCCAGCAAGCACAAATGCCAAGTGGCCAGACCATTCAAGCCAAGCTTGCGCTAACATACTGAACTTAGAACCCATTCACAGCCTTCAGTTGCAGCCAACTGCTGCTGCTTCTGCTGCCAGATGTGTCAGCACAAACTGTGAAGCATTCAGGGCAAGCTTTTGGCACAAGTGTGACAGCTGCAGAGCAGTTGGAGGCCAGCAATGGGTTAGGGATCACCAGCTGCCAGTATTGACATGACACAGTCCAGATCAGCACTTGCCTCTTTGGCTATGTCACAATTTGAGTCCTGTAATATGATGCAACCAGCTGCCATATCACTGGGATAGCACATAGTCACGCACGGACATACGTAATAGGCAAATCATGAGACAGACATGACACAAGATGACACTAGCATCAACGCCAGAGTCCAACCTGAAGCAACTGCATCTCGGCGGGCTGCAAGCTCTGGACGTCAGCAGCTGCAGTGCCAGCAGGCATTGCGTGTTCTGTCCCTGTCTCTGGGACAGCCTCTCGCTGCAAGGCATCATCTGCCACTTGTCGTGCCAAATCACCTAAGCCTGGGTCTTCCACTTCAAGCTGATCATTGGCATCATTCAAAGGTCTTTCTGGGGCATCTTCCGTCATGGGCTCAATGACTGCATTGCAAGCATGCCATCAGATTACAAAGATCTCTGTTTGCCTTGCCTGAATCAATTACTTGAAGCTGGTCAACAGCATCATCCAGAGTCATCCAGCCTGTCTCTAGTGTGTTCAGTGGCAGGCTGAATGACAGCATTGCAAGATTGATGTCAAAATGCATGCAGGCAACAACACCCTGTGCTGTAATACATGCTGCAGAAGGAGGAGCGTCTGTTGTGCCAGGTTGCCTGAATTTGGCGCAATGTGCATGCAGACCATTTTGCATGTGTAGGCCTGTGTCAATGACAGACCGTCATATATAGAGTGCAGGGGCAATATGTGTTCCAAACTGCATGCATGCGCTGATGCCTTGAGAGAAGCAATGTGACACACGAGGGATGAATGCAAGTAATGCTGCAGAGATGATACAGATCAACACAGAACTGCAGCAGATGTGAGCACGGGCATTTGCACAAGCATGATACCTTTCATATCCTGTCATGGTCAAAACCCTTCACAGCTGGTTAGGCACAGCACAAGTGCCACAACACTGGACCTGCCATACGCTACTCATGTGCAGGGGGCCGCTGCTGCCCATCGCCTACTTTACAAGTCATGTCACTCACCAGCTTGTGCTGCATCAAATGTCTCAATCCTGTAGCTGAGCTCCTTCTGCCGCTGAGCGTCAATGATGTCCCGTGTCACAACGGTCTCAGCAGTCAGCTTGAACAGATTTGCCAAGCCCCACAACTCCCCCTCCTGCCCCTTCACCTTCTTGACGCCTTCAAAGTAGCGTCTCTCCCTCGCACCCTCAATGGCTGTGTTGGCCTGCTGCTGCTTGTAAATCTGCCTGTCGTACACCATTTCCTCTAGAGTGCCTGAACGCATCAAAGATTGGCAGCGTGAGACAACCATGCTTGAATCTGGTATGATCTCGACGGCTGAGGAAGCCTTTACTGCTTGCAGATTTGGGCATAATGCGATACTTTGAAACATAAAGGTATTGGCTGTCACGCTTCTGCCTAACACCGTCAGAGGACTGCACATTGCTTTGATGAAGACACTAGGTCTTCCTTTATGTTTCAACAGAGGTGTTGTGCTCTGTATGTTGAGTGACAGCGCAACAGTGAGTTCCGCAGATGCAGTAGGTTGTCATTGGCACAAATGCTTTATGCATGCACAGATTGCACTGCACAAGCAGGACTACTGTAACTCACACCTTGTATGGCATGCCGCATTGCTGCGTGACCCAGTAACACAACCAGAAGAGCATACGCATGACAGAGCATGACAGTCACCTCACACTGACCTACTGCTAGTACTGTCAAAACAGAATGGTATTGAGAGGTTTGCTACCTCACTTGCTACAGTATGTGGCAAGACTGCAAATTCCGCAGGGTTATGGCATGTACCTGTAGAGACAAGTCTATACACGCCAACATCACGCCGCTGGCCTATTCTGAAAGCCCTGTCCTGAGCTTGCAGGTCATGCGCAGGGTTCCAACTAGGGTCCATGATCACCACCCTGCACTTCTTCTACTGCTTCAGCATTGTATGCATTGCAGCTCACTGGCCTAGCATGTGCACATAGTATCTCACTTTCTTACTCATGCATGTTTTGTCAGACATAATGGCTGTCTATCATTCTGGCATGCTCCATGCAACAAAACACACTGTACAACACTGAGAATCTAAGTGCTTTACAAGTCATGTATGCTTTTGAGGCACATATCTCGTTGGGTCTGGAATTCAAGCTACATGTTACTATCAGACATGAGGCGTGGCAAGTTGTACGGGCTGGCATTGGCAATGGCAGATGACACATTGTCTGGATCTTGTTCGCTATCAAATAAATTCCTGTTACAGACTGCAGAGAGTGCACAAGGCTGGTCATGACATGGCTGTCAAGTGACATAAAGGCTACAAACCTATGCCGTGCAACCATAGCTGCAACCATTGCATAGCCACAAAGCGCGCAAGCCAGAAATGTATACCGGTTGGCAGCTGTTAGATTCAGGCCCAAGCCTCCAGCAGTTGTGGAGATGAGGAAGACAAAGATTGATGCAGAGGTGTTGAATTCATCGACTTTGGCCTGCCTGTCTTGCTGCCTGGTGGAGCCATCCAGTCTCAAGTAAACATAGCCAGATTTGATGATGAAGCGCTCAATGATGTCCAGCATTCGCACTGAGTGACTAAACACCAGAACCTGCAATACCAGCGCACTTGACGTGCCTGAATACATAAGGCATGGTGTTCTGGTGTTTGTGCGTGCTGGAAAATTGTGTGCTGCTGAACCCTGTATCTAATGTGTTCGATGCTCAACATTTGTATCAAATCATTGGCTATGAAGTGCGCAGCGATGGCATAATTGAGCTACATTGTGGTTGAGTACAGTTTGCCTGACTTGACCTTCCAGCCGTGTCTGTAAGACACATTGGGCCCTTCGCAGTCTATTGCACAACCCAATATTGATGAATAACGCTGTAAGGTGTGCTTTTTGTTGCACACCGATTCCACACAGGTTGAGGCATGTCATTGTTGCATGGCACACGCTGTCTTTGTTGATTTGTGACACATTGACCAGCGTGCATAGCAGGGTTCATGCTGCCTATGCTCAACACACCATCAAGCTGGCTGCTAGTGTGCACAGGTATCAGACAATCCTCAACCTGGATCAGTCATCAGGACCACAGTGCATACAGTGTCAATTATACCCAGAGAAACACATGAGCATGCTAAACATGCCTGCTGTCCTTGACGCAGCAACACGTGGGCAACGTGGTGCTATACCTTGTTTGCAGTGGCCTCATGGTACCAGAGGTGCAGCAGCTTAGCCAGCGCAGTGAGTTTACCACAGCTGCTGGTGTCACTCAATGTCATGAAGTTGTTATCAGCATCTGCACCACCCACAACTTCAGCATCCTCTCCTGTAACACAATGCACAGCCCACTCACACCAGGCCAGATGGTCACATGCATCAAAGCAGCCACTAGCTCAACGCTTTGTGGTGAGGCATGTTGATAGTTGTGCCAATGCTGACACTGCATGATGTTCAGCAGTGCAGTGTATCTTGTGTTGACGGTGTAACACTCTTCCACATATGTGTACGCCCATTAGCCAATGCCTACCTAACACCAGCTGTGCCACTGCTGTGTCTCTCTCGTACTTGCGATTCTTGATGGGATCGCTATCCTGCTGGTCCTTGGGATTCCCTGCACATAACACACACAGCAGTCAAACTTGTTGAAGCGTGCACCCTACTATGTCACCCAGCCCTTGCCTTATCATGTGCAGCACATCACCATGCATACAGCATAGCACAGAATGCATCGCCTTGAGACCAAAAAGCAACTTGCAGTGCACTGAGCAGGCAAGCACAGTGCTGAGGCTGGCAGCAATGCTCACCATATGTTTTATACAGGCATCAATCAGCCCATTCACTTCATGACAGTTATGGACTCACCTTTCACAAGCTCCAAATGATTGGAGATCTTCTGTAGTACAGTCAGGCAGGGTAACACTAAGCAGAAAGGGCATCTCATTCGACCTGCGTGATCGCCCCCACTGTGCCACTTACATCCCTGCAGCAGAAGCATCTTGCATTAGGATGCCAGCAGGCCTGATCAGCTACACACCACTATAGCTGACTGTAGTCACAGAGTGGCAGCCATAATTCCCAAGTGTGTGCAAGCTTATCGGCTGTTGAATTTGGATTTATGGGATACAGCAATTACCTGTGGGTTGCTGTATGTGTCAAATGGATTGTCACAGCCACAGCAGTGGAACAGGGGCCACAGCACACCCCCTTCGTTGGAGCAGCAGGATGTGAAGCAACAGCTGGCTCGATTTCTTGTGCTTCCACAGGTGCATGGCTCATCAAATCTCACCAGCAGCTGGAAGTCTGGTGAGTCCAGTGTGCGCCTACATGCATCTATGAGAGCCCCTGATAGGTAGTGCATGGCACGAACAGGAAGGCTGCATTCCCTGCAATCTGGATTTGACCAACAGCTGCTGTGCACTGCTTGTTGGCAGTCAAAACAACATGATACCATGCACACAATCTGTGGCAGACCAAGGGCCGTTGTGCACAGAAGCAGTCAACCCTTTCACATGGCAGTTGACGGGTATTTCATCAATTTCTTTCCTCTGACGTGACTCTGCTGCTTTCTGGCTTATCACAGAAGTGTGCAGCAACATTGAGCTGTGCCCTTTTGCCTAGTCTTACTCATAAGCTCGATGCTGTAGCAAGGACATCTCACAAAATACGATGTTATCGGTCTTCTGGGGCAGCTGCTCCTTGATGGTGCTGGTTTTGGTACGTCGCAGCAGAAACCTATCTATAAGCTTATTCAGCTGTGTCTGCCTGTTCCGACCCTGCATGCAAGTACGTCTGTCGCACATCAGTCACACACTTGTTGTCTGCACAAGTACCAGACTGGCAGATAGCGACTGTTGCTGGAATACGGCTTTGCAACTTTTCTTGACCTGCCAATGAGTTGCGTATACACAGTGGCCACAAGGGGTGACACTCCCACCCCTTCATATCACTATGTGCCATGCAGTGAATGAAGAAGAAGATTACGTGTATGCACTGCACAATATAGACTGAGCATCATGCACTGCAAGCCAACAGTTGCAAGATCTTCACACCTCGCTGCAAATGTCAGTGAACAACAGTGCAAGTCACTACCTTGCCAAGGCTCGTCTCATCTGCATCTTTCTTTTGAGCCAATTTCATGGGGAGCTCATAGTAGTCCTGGAAGTGATCTCTGTCACCCAGAGCTCCTGGCACAGCCCAGTTCAAGAGGTTGTACAGCTCATCGTAGTCGTTCTGCACCAGGACACAGCTTATTTGACTCAAGCTCCATGCACATGCATGACTCTTCTGTGTGAGTGCACTCATGCACAATGCTGTTCGGCGCGCTGTTCAAGCATATCTGTGTATGTGCGTTTGTCTTGGTCTGATGTAGCGCATCCATTTACTCAGTATGAGCACATGTACGCATTGCGAAAACTGGAAGCGCCTGCACTGCAGCTGCTTTAATGCCGAGTCACTTCTGTAGCAACAGCAGCAGTGGAAGCAAGGCAACTGAGGCAGCAGTTCGACCTGCATAGCTGTGCCTGTCAGGCCATATCTGAGCTTTGTGTCAAGGCCACAACTAGCAGCATATATCTGTGAGGCTCTGTTCTTCAGCTTGTGTGCCTCGTCAAAGATTGCCACATGCCATCTGATCTTCATCATATCCTCTAAGTTGATCCTGCATGTGAGATACAGATGGCACCTGTGTCTGGGTTATGCATGCATGCTTCACGATATGTGAGCTTGTTACACCAGAGGTAGCGTATGTTGCAGGTACTGCGTGGCCAGCAGGCAAGACAGAACTTGTAAGTCACAAGACTTCAAGAAATCAAATTGGTGACAGGCACAACTTGCAGCCAGTCAGATTTAGTCGCAGCCATGAAGCAGTAACTGTCTGAGTGATACATTCCGATTTACGCAATGGCAGCACTAGGCCACACACTCAAGGTGCTGGTGCTGTGTTGTGGAGACAACAAATCCTTACCTGAAGGTGTCATAGCTGGTGATCAGAATCTCATATTGCCCTGCTGCAGTGGCTTGCAATGTTGCGGCTCTGCTTTGTTGTTTGCCATGGCACACAGCCACTTGGAACGCCCCCCACGTGTCAAACTCTCTGTGCCAGTTTGTCAATACACCGGTGGGTGCCACAATCAGTATAGGCACTCTCCTACAAGCACAAGGCGCACCATCACAGACGTGAAGTCTATACTCATGCCCTCAAATATTGATATGCATGCACTAGTTGTATAAGCGTCGGTATCACCTGCTGCTGTGCAAGCATGCTATGGTCGCCCTCATATGCATTCTCAGATATGCTGCCCTGAGGTCTGTGGTGCAGCAGCAACAACAAGCAAGCTTGTGCAAGCTTGAGCCTGTTGGTCCAGGAAGCGTAGTCACAGCACTAGCACCAATGCAGGCAGTGGGGCCAGGCTTGCTAGGAGGCGTGCCAGAGGCAACCCACTTCCACAATGGTCTGCCGGCGAAGTACTGTTAAAGATACAGGCAACATTGGTCACACTATAGGTGCGCATCTTACTGGCTGCTTGAAGTCTGATTTGTGACAGCATCTTCAGCTGTGCCCTGCTGATTGAGTAGAGCTGCGCAGAAGGCAATGGTCTGGACTGTCTTCCCAAGGCCCTGCACAAGCAGTGCTGGTGACTTTACACACGCAACAGCTTCAGCTGAGCAACTAAGTTTTGACAGTATATGCCATCCAATGACGGTTTGGCATCAAATTAGCATGTGCTCTGTTGTACAAGTCCGCAGCTTGTCCAAGCAGTAGGAATCAGGCAGTTCTTGGTCTGGTGCATTTTCTGCAAAGCTGTGGAGCTGTGCAGCATGCGCTGTGCATAATCGGGAACAATTGGTGTACATGCACCCACATGATGCTGCTTTTGGCGCCATGAGCTTTGTCCTTCACTTGCACATCCTGAGGAGCACATGAGACGCGGTGGCAAGAACACAGCTGCATTTTACCATGTCATCGCCAAGTATGCCCCCACGATTGTCAGCGTACTGACGAAATAGGAAACGGACTCCATCACGCTGGTAGTCACGCAAGTACTTGTTGATTGTAGCTGGCACAGACATTTTCAGCATCACGATCCCTGCGGGTCAGAAACCATGGTACTATAGCCATCTTGCTTGATATGGTGTCACAGCTTACATTTGACCTTTTCACATACATGAATTCATGCACCACAGTGTTCACAGATGCAGCTGACAATGGCAGTAGTGCAACACGGTGCCAAAGCATTGGGCATAAGCACTGTGCGCATAGAAGCAATGAATATGTGAGCAGCAGCAGTTTTTGGTTTCAGGGTAACTAGCAGGCATGTATACTTGCAACTTGGTGTCCCCCTTGTTTATATGTTTATAATTACCATCATCAGATAGGTGTTTAAGCTCCAGGGGTTCGTCTGTTCCGTCAGAGGGCGCATTTGACAAGTTTACTTGTGATTCTGCGGGGTTGGTGCTCCTGCTTACAGCAGGCTTTGCAACATCTGCTTTTTTTTGTCTTTTCCTTGCTGCTGGGGCGCCTTTGTCAGCATCCTGACTGTGTGTAGCTGCTACAACATACAACAAGTGTCAAAAGTAAGCTGCATCTTGACTGCAGAGTTTTGTGATACATACATGCATGCACAAGACCAAACACAACAGGCTACACAGCTGGGTGGAGGTTCTGTGATGGAAACTCACCATGGACACTGCTTTCTGGCATGTGTCTTTTGCGCTTACTTTTGGTCTCTGCTGAAATCATGTCTTCCCAGATATCATCATTGTCTTCAGTCCCAGTGGTGCTTGTTCTGTGGGCAGAAGCATGCGTGGTGACATTTGCCTCAATAGCACTAGCCAGCTGAAGCACACATTTGTAGCATGGACAAAAACCTGGCATGTAACACGCTCCTTGCTGCGGTTTGCAGAAACTGTCTTTCTTGAGCTTCAGGACTTTTGGGTTGAGAAGACTTGTGTGGTTGCTCAGCTGGTTCATGGTGCTGCGTCCTTGCTGTTATTGACTGGTTGACATGACGAAACCGTCTATCCCAGCCAGGTCCAGAACTACGTAAAGTTTCAGTGGCAGATGTAAGTGGTCCAACTGGCTTGGAGGTCACGTCAACACTTGGCTGCTGCGCATGCTGAGTGTGAGCGTCGGAGAATGTAGCCTGACCGGAAGCTTGTCCACCGCTGTGGCAGTGTGTCCTTGGTTCACGCGCACTTGGCAGCATGCCCGCAGCAGCAGACGTGGCATTCGTACTGGCTGTTTGATTAGCACCAGGTAAAAACGAGCTCATGCGTGCTCGCAACGACCCCTGCACGTTCAGGGCGTGTTAGTGCTGATGGGCCGGGGTAGCGGAGTCACACATAAGAATACATTGCTGCCGTACTGCAGAATTTCTTTTCGTGGCAGCAGTCCTAGCCGTGTCTGTTGACACTGGACCCGAAACCGGCAGACTGTTCCGTAGCTGACTCAGAGCATCAACGTCCGTTGATGATCTTGGCAGCCATTGCGACGACATGGGTACGCCTAGCGAGCCTGTAGACCAGCCCGACAATATGTCAGACGTTTGGGTACACCACCAGCTGCACTGGCTGCAAGCAGGTAGCGTTGCATGTCCCGGCAGGGTGCCATGCTATGCGTGCTGTGTTTCAGCATGCAAATGTTCGATCGTTTCCCGGGCCAACCTCGAGAAATCGCTTCTCGTCGGGCTCCGAAACGCGCATCGGGGTGAACCTCGTTCTGGTCAGGAATATTATCGGGCAGCTGTGCATACATTTCCTCGTGGCCCTAAGGCTTCAGGAGGGTGACACGATGATCGTGGTAGTCTGCACATAGCATGTCTCAAGTCGTCTTGGCGACTGCGGGCTACGACCACAACATCCGGTTCTGGGAAGCTACGAGCGGTATCTGCTACCGCACCTTGCAATTTGCCGAGTCCCAGGTCAATAAGCTAGAAATCACAAGCAACAAGCACTTGCTAGCAGCAGCGGGCAACCCGCAAATACGCTTGTTCGAAGTCAACTCCAACAATTCGCAGCCGTTGCTGACGTACGATGGTCACACCAGCAATGTTACATCGGTCGGGTTCCAGAAGGATAGCCGGTGGATGTTCTCCGGCTCTGAGGACGGCACAGTGAAGATATGGGACCTGCGAGCGCCTGGAGTGCAGCGAGAGTATGCTAGCAGAGGCGCTGTCAATTCTGTTGTTCTCCATCCAAATCAGGGTGAACTTATATCTGGTAAGCAGGACTCACCTGCATTCCAAATGATAGTGCTCCCATGGTCATATGGCAACCTGTGTGATGTGATTTGATTTTTGGTGGCTTCCTGTTGGTCCAACAGACCCTATCCAAAAACCCATGAAAATGTTGACAGCGTGCAGAATGTCCTGCAAGATTGAGTGCTGGCAACAATGTTGTTGCACAAGCTGTGTGAAGCAGCTGCATGTGGCACAAAGCTCTGTTGCATATCAACTGTACACGTAACTTCCACAAGCTGATTGTACAGGGGATCAGCATGGAAACATCAGGGTATGGGACCTGACAGCAAATGCATGCAGCTGTGAGCTGGTCCCCGAGGTTGGCACAGCTGTGAGAAGCATCACTGTGGCATTGGATGGCAGCTTGGTGGTTGCAGCAAACAATGTCGGCACCTGCTATGTGTGGCGCATGATGCGTGGANTGCGGTTTGCAGAAACTGTCTTTCTTGAGCTTCAGGACTTTTGGGTTGAGAAGACTTGTGTGGTTGCTCAGCTGGTTCATGGTGCTGCGTCCTTGCTGTTATTGACTGGTTGACATGACGAAACCGTCTATCCCAGCCAGGTCCAGAACTACGTAAAGTTTCAGTGGCAGATGTAAGTGGTCCAACTGGCTTGGAGGTCACGTCAACACTTGGCTGCTGCGCATGCTGAGTGTGAGCGTCGGAGAATGTAGCCTGACCGGAAGCTTGTCCACCGCTGTGGCAGTGTGTCCTTGGTTCACGCGCACTTGNGCAGAAACTGTCTTTCTTGAGCTTCAGGACTTTTGGGTTGAGAAGACTTGTGTGGTTGCTCAGCTGGTTCATGGTGCTGCGTCCTTGCTGTTATTGACTGGTTGACATGACGAAACCGTCTATNAGTGGTCTGGTGCATGCTGCATACACGTATATCATACTTCAAAACGGTGATGCTCCTGAACGACTACATGTAAGCAGCCATATCTTGTGAATATGCTGAGCATTCCAGCTATGTCCNTCACTGTCCAAAGATGGCTCTGCTGCACGGAAGCTGCCTGTGTGCAACGCAACATCCTTGCGCCGCCAGGTAAGGCAGCGTAACCGTATTGACCGACCCTCAGACCGGCAAGCCTAGCAGACCCAAACGACCGCCACCAAAACCTTGCACAGCATGTCGCAGGTTGCACAGAGAGCCGAATATGACTTCAATAGCGCTGTTCAGCTGCTTGAAGTGTGCAGCTGCACATAATGGAAGTATAGCAAGACAGCTTTCTGGTACAAATGGACCTGTCCGCTGTGGTCGTGTACAACGACACATAGGCATATCTGCAGGGCGCTGAGGCATTTGTTGCTGCAGGAACATGTCATGTACGCAGCGCAAGCTGCACCAAAAAACATCAAGTGGGCTCAGCCTCCTGTTGCATGTCAGAGCAAGACAGAGGCCCAGACATCAGCCTACTCCACCCTCGCTTGCAACGTCAGTGGAACCATGCAGCAAACACTCATCTGGGGAACATACAACTCAGGCCTTACAGCAACAAAAGTGTTTGCTGGGTTTGCGATGAATGCCCACTCGGCTGTCCTCACAAGTGGACAGCAAGAATCTCTAGCAGGACAAAAGGCGCACAGTGTCCATTCTGCACCAATAGATACCCATGCCGACACAACAGCCTAGCCAACCAATCGCCTGCCATTGCTGCTGAGTTCAGCAGCAAAAACGAGGGCACCCCAGATGACTATACAGTCAGCAGCCACAAAAGGCTCCTTTGGCGGTGTCAGCTTGGACATGAATGGACTGCAC
>KN805267.1:85346-280302 GCA_000818905.1 Trebouxia gelatinosa | reverse complement strand
CCAAAGCTACGCTGAGTGAGGAGCTCAAGCATGGCACTTCAGCTCACAGTTTGAGTAAGGCCATACAGGTGAGGTCTTCACCCAATCACCGCACCGTTTGTAGTCAAATTAGCTTATTGCACTGTTACTGCTCATTGCAGCAGTCATGGTGCTGTGTAGACTTGCCTGCAGCTGTTTGTCATGGGTGCCATGGCAAAATATTGTACAGGAATGTGGATGAGGTGGACTGACATGTATCTCCACATCTTATGCAGCTCAACTAAGTTTGCTTGCACAGCTGCTGAAAGCGAGAGCTTGGCTGTGCAGGAGGCACATGCGGTAGGTCTCAAAGTAGGGGATGCCAGAAAAGTCCTGAAACTTATGCAAGCTTTAGAGGCAGCTCTGCAACAGGAAGAACATGTAGATGCTCTAGCAATGTATTATCAGCTTAGGGCCAAGGTGGAAGCTGCAGAGCAGGGAGGAGTGCCTGACAGCTGCATTGCACCAGCCAGACCTCGCCTGCTGCAGCTGCTCATGCTGGAGGTAAAGCAGTCGCTGGACGCTGCCTTGAAGCCAAAAGTGGGTCAGCCCATGGCAGTGCGCGCCAGCAACATCAAACATGCTGTGGACAGAGCTGAGAGCCTGATCAATGACGCCTACCCAGCAGGCTCTGCTGCTTTCTTGGCATCAGCTCGTCCATCTCATCACAGCAGATACAGTGAGGAGGTCCTTACAGAGCTGCTAGATGGGTTGTCTGCAGATGCANTAGCGCACCTGCAGGATCAGCTGTGCTGCTACCTTGTCCTGTTGTCTGCTCAAGACATTTTGCCTACCATATTCGTGGCGTTAAAGTCAGCCACGCCCGATCAATGGCTACTAACCAGCACAGCACAGCACACAGCACAGCACAGCACACGAGTCATGCCCTGCTGTGCCGCCTGCGCACATTGCAAGAGTCTGTCAGTGTGTTGCTGTGTGGCTGGTCAATACAACACAATGCCATGCAGGAAGCAGTGGAGCAAGATCTGAGGGATGGCCTCATACCATTCTACCTCATGGCTACCGTCGGTACAACCTCGACTGCTACAGTCGATGATGTCAAGGGCTTGGCCACGCTTTGTCAGCAGCACAATATCTGGTGAGACCTAATTGGCCACAGCTGCAAACTGTTGCTGTAATGCACGTGCTGACTCAACGCCTTTGTGTCAGCACCTGACCTGAAAGGCCCAAACATAGTTCAGCCTGTATGCTGTAGACATCCACACCGGCTTAGACTGCTTCTCTTGTGCAATGTCACCTGTTGTTTATTGCATGCCAGACTAGTGTTGCATGTGAAACTAAGGTTGCACATCATACTCATGTAGAATATACGATAACGCAAACAGCAACTGTGAGTAAGGCTACACATGGGCATCGGAGGAAGCGTTTGTCATACAAAACATGATGCCAAAGNTATTGATACTGGTGTTGCTGTTCCACAGCTTCTTCACACACATGCATATCATGTCTCTCCAATGAAATCATCATGTGCGCACTAAGCACACATGCTGACAGATGATCATGTCACTGCAGGACCTCATGAAAGGGGCCCCTGACACACCCAATGTGGTGGAGGCTTGCAACTTGGAGGGGCGTCAGGAGCGTCTTGACGGGCTGCTTGGGCAGCTGGAGATGTGTGAGAAGGCCCTGCAGGCAAGCACTTTGGCAGCAGCATCCCTATGTTGCTAAAGTGTTTGTGAAGCATCACATCTTTCAGTGGCTTGTGCATTGTGACACTGTCCGAGATAGCACAATAGTCACACAGAAACAATACCAGCTAGGATGCAGACCCAAACCTGCTACCACAGGTTGTGACCTTTCGCACAACCCATGTGAGGGCAGTACAGAGCTTGTGAACAACTTATTGCTGTAATGCAGGACTACCTGGAGACAAAACGTGTCGCTTTCCCTCGCTTCTACTTTGTTGCTCCAGCAGACCTGTTGGACATCCTGTCCAAGGGCTCCAACCCCCAACTCATCCTCAGGTGAGCGCTTTGCTCAGCTTACAGCATCATGTTTCATGTACTATAAGCCTAGATGGGTCAGTCAGGCATACAGAGTACGCATATATACATTGTGAACGACATTGCAGCCTCTCCATCTTTATTTGAGCAGTAGGCCCAAACTTGGTCTGCAAGGTCACTTTGTCCTCGCTCAGGGCACCCAACATCCTGACAACTCACTTCACCCTGTGCTGCAGGCATCTGCCCAAGTGCTTTGACAATGTGCACAACCTGGAGTTCAAGAAGGATGAAGCTGGTGATCCTACTAAGACTGCAATTGGCATGTACTCAGGTGGGTGCTGTTCAACAAGCATTGCCAGCAGCCAATCTCGGATCTGCAACTTCAGCCTCACAGCGTGCCTGACATTTAGCAGCCCTTCCCAGCTTGTCACATGGCTGTGCATGTCCTGCATAAGTCTGTCTATACTTGCTGCATGCTTGCCGCAGCTGGGCGTGAATTGAATTCGGTGGCTTTTGCTTGCAGGTGAGGCTGAGTACGTGCCCTTTGCTGAGGACTGCAGCTGTGATGGTCCTGTGGAGTCATGGTTGCAGAACGTGGTTGATGCTATGCGAGCTGCGCTGAGCCATGAGTTCAAGGTTGCCATCCCTGGCTATNGCTGTCGTATCTGTGGCAGGTTTTGCTGATGCCCTGCTTCACTGCCGCCCTGCAGATAGTCCCTTTCCNCCTGCCATGTTGCCTGTAGGGTCTTGTCCATTCGTGGAGGCTGAAAAGGCACTGTTGCCTCCAGTTGCTGCAGCAGCTTCCCTGATGACTGCAAGGGCCCTCTGCGCGATGCCTGAGATAACAGCTGCTGACCCAATCTGCACGCCAGCACTAGGCCGTCTATTGCAGCCAGAGCAACTGAACCACAGGTGAGGTGACAGGTGACAACTTGCAGGTGACAGCTAACAGTGCCAGCTTTTGAATTTGAGATGTGGCATTTAAAAGCAGTGCAGCCACAACAATGACTGACTGACTGGTCCGATTGAGCCAAGTAGGCTGCACACTTGCATATNATGCTACACAAAGAGCTTGTCGGCAAGCAAGCCTGTATGCTTCAGCCAGTCTTGTCTGTGGATGTCATGAACATCACAAGATGCAGTGCTCGCTGCTCCACTGGTTGCCCATAATTTTGCAGGGACGTTGGATCACCTGCTGTCTTAGCCACTGCCACCTGTCCAACAGTACCTGCACGTTCGTGACACAATACAGTGCACTGGCAGGCGCATATCACACCTGCAGCTGCATGGTTGTGGCTGTTACAGCCTGTCGGCTGATTTCATACCATGACTTTGTGAAGGCTTTGAGCTCACTGTTGCTGCAGGTCATGAGCAAAGCCCTCAAGGAAGCTGGCTACTACAAGGGCAAGGGAGTAGTGCAGAAGGTACTAAAGCAGTATGTTGCAGAGATTAGCATGCTTGATGGGGGAGATGTGTTGCAAGTGGATCAAGCGGAGCTTGAAACAGTCTTGCCACAAGAGGGTGGCACTGTAATTGTCNTGCAAGGCTTTCTGCCTGACTGCCTGCCATGTCCAGTGCAGGTGCTGCACTATTTACATGTCTTGCACCATGGGCAACACTGGTCTTGGATGAGCTGGCTAAAATGAGCTGTTCATCAGCTGCTGTGCAGTTTGGCAGACAGTACAGGCACCAGCAAGCGGTCAGTCCTGTTACTGCTTGCACCTCATTTTGCTGCCCAAGGTCATCAGCGGCCACTGACAAGGGTTTCATTTGGTGGTGCTGTGTGGATGTCAAGGGCTCAAGATTGAATGCAGTGCGTACTTGGCACACTCACCCTGCTGGACCAGTTGAGCGCCAGCCTGGTACGGGAATCTGCGGGCTGGAAGCAGGTATGACAGCAGCTGCAAAACGTGCTCTCCAGCATGATTCTTGACAGACGGACAGGTCAGCCGATGTCGCACCAGAAGTGGAGCCTGTTCTGCCAGCAAAAGCATGGCTTGCTGTTCCAGAGCCACATCCTTTGGGTCATTGTAATGATGAGCGTCTCCAATGTAGGGTTTATACTTGGCTATTGCAGAGTCCAATGCGGGTGTCATTGCTCGCTGTGCTACCTGAGTATGCTCATCAGAGTACTTGATGCTGGCCAGCAAGGATGTGAGTTTGAGGAGCAGCAGGATATGTCGTAGCAGCTCTGTTGACTTGCTACATGGCTGAGGTTTGNAGCCTGTGGTAGAGTCATACTCATGTCAAAATTGGTTGCACTTACACTGCAGCACCGCTGTAATGCAGCAACTAGCAGCTTTGTGTAATGCTGAGAGCCCAAAGCTCATGTACTCACTGGTGGGAGGTANAGTTGCTGCATGATTGCTGTGCTTTGTCTGATCGTAGCAGTCCTGTCAGAACTCATGCTGGCCTGTCAAAAAGGCCTGCAAGAAACAGACACTGGCTTGCAAATTGTCNCATCAGTACAAATGTGCTAGGCACTGTGTCCAGGCTCTCAAATCCTGCACTGCACAGCAATTTGCTTGGTGACCACTGCAGCTAATCGAATGCACAGAAAACAGGTATTGGCAAAGCAGTGTCTCATGGACTGTCAGGCTACATCTCTTTTTCAAGCGCGATGCTATGTTCAGTAGCTTGCATCTGGTGTTTGAGGCCAGCGCATGTGTTGGCAGTCACCCTGACATACACACACATATTCAGCACATGCTCACCAGCAGACTGGTTCGGCTTCAACTACAACACGCGGGGACTGCTATGCTTCTGCACGCAGGACTGCACAACGAGGCATGCTTGCTCATCAACTACAGGGTGCATGCATTCTGCCTGGCCCACACAAGATGCAGGGCATATATATCATGCCTGATGGACACACAATGCATGGCATACATAGAATGCTTGGTGCACTGTGGATGCATGTTACACCTGCAAAGACAGTGTGGAGCTGGTCCAGGGTGTCAGGCTTGTCCAGCCATACATCGGCCAGGACCACCATGCGNCAAGCAGAGGCAGCCTCAAAGCCAGGTATGCTGCAGTTGCAAGCACACACAGCAACCAACCAAGTCAGCGCTAGGTGAGCTTGACTATCTGCCATGTGAAACCACAGGCGCACCAACCAAGACCTTACTTCAAGATCCTGTAGATTTCTTTGCCCTATTCTCGCAGCCATGGCGATCATTTCTGGTGAGGCTTTTGACAGCATGCTCTGTACTAAGTGCTTGCACTTCAATGCTATGCAAACAATCCACAACAATCTATCTGCAGAACAGCTTGACTGTCATGACAATCAAAAAGCGAGTGGAGACGTCATTTGAGGAGGACGAGTTNTTGGTTGAGCTCTCATGCGTTGGCAGGTGGACCTGCGCCTTTGTGTGACACCTTGGTGTCCAGTGGGTGGTTTATGTCGCAACAGCAATCACCTCATGCAAATCAGGCGCTAGGGCACATCTTGACACCGTTTNGCTGTTTTTCATGACAGTCTTCAACACATTCAGTGAAGTCAGTGTGGCCGACTTGATGAAGGAGCAGACACCCACGGTATGACCTCTAACAAATCCTTCAATAATGGTGTATACATAACTCATCAAAGGCATACAGGGTACTTGTTCAACACAGCATAGTGTGGTTTCATATAACAGCATGTTTGCCATGTGAAGCATTTAAGCCTTTGCTGACAGGGCATACTGCTGTCATCACATGCTACTTGTTCACCCAAGCATCTGGAATGCTCTGCAATAAGCATCCGGGTTGCACGTGTCATTGCAACAAGGCTCTGCTGCTGTTGGTGTTGGCACTGCATATGCTACCCCCTGTGGAGCCTGTACACTGATGTCTTCCACTGTTTGTTTTTGCATCATTGCGTTTGGCTTTCCAACAGGATTACGTGATAGCTTACAGTGTGACATGTAAGAATCGTTTTGCATCAGACTCCATTGCTTCCTCTTTTTTCCCATCTGCACCTTTGCATGCTGCTTTGTCTCGTCATGGCTACTGTTCATGGCCATCATTGCACGCTGGTGTTGTGAACGATGGCATTGCTAGCATGGAAGGGTCTATTGATAGCTGGTAACATGCTCAGCCATGATGTGCCAACATTACGGGTCCCACCACATGCAATGTTCCAGGGGGTTGCAGACGATGCTGTGAGCAACAGGCTACGCAAATCACTCACCCNCTAGTGCCCCCATCATGTTGCTGGATGTCTGGTTCTCCAAAGTGCCCTTTGTGTCTTATCACTTGCAGGTGATTGTCCCAGCATCTGCATGTCATGTTGGTGCTGGCACCATGTCTGCGTGTACTGGCATGTCCAATGAGGCCCATGTATCAAGCAGTACATGTATGCAATGCGCACTTATCACAGCAAGAGCACATTGCTGGACTGTAAGATAGCACCACAAAGGCTTTGCATCCTTTGTGTTGGGTGCCACTATATCAACTAATGCTGACATCGCTTGTGAACACTGAAGATGACATGCATTAGGCTTGAANCGAGGTAGCAGCTTGGTCTGTGCCTGAGACAGCAGCAGGTGAAGCAAGTTGGGTCACGGGCGCTGTGGCGTCAGTGAGTACTGTGTTTGGGTCTGAAGCTGCAGCGAGGGTGGCGTCCATGGCAGTACCCACAGGGACAGCAAGCTGCTCTGCAGATGCTGTGGTAGCATCCATAGGAGTTGCCTCATCTGGGGCACCATCCATGGGGGCATCTGCAGGGCCATCTGTCTGAGGAATGACAGCTTCTGCCATTTCAGTGTCTTTTGGAGGCGCTGNCTGCTGGGCTGCCTGCTGGGCTTGCTCCTGTGCTTTCTGCTCGCTGCACAGCTTGCAGATGCGGTCAGATGCCACATGCAGGAAATCAGGATTTGCCAATGCAACGTGCATGACATCTTCATTGAGTCCACCAGTGATGCTTGGTGCCTTGTGCATGCTTGACAACAGACTTGAGGCTGAGGAACTTGTATAGCCTCAAGTATGGCTGGAGCTGCTGCTAGCAGGATCCGGACTAAAAACACATAGTTGCAAGCCAGCTCTACTTTGCACATGACACTGAAGCGCAGCCATTAAATGCAGTGACCATAACGCACACCAGCCATGCCCTGTCCTATGATTTGCAATTGCTGTCGAGGCTTTGACTTGCCTATCAGGAACCATGCCACACATAGACCCATTACAACCAGAACATGCTGCAAAACATACCTGTCAATGCCAGCCAGCTTCTTCTCATTCCACTCAGCTTGCTCCTTGTACTTGCGCACCTGTGAACAGACAACAGCGGTCTGCATCCACCACCAAACCTGGCTTGACACAGTACNGTTGCTGGACTGCATCCGCATGAGTCGCCTTCTGGGTTTCTAGGCGCTGCCACAGAGCATCAATCTGGTCCTGATGAGCCTGTTCGANTAGCTGCTCCAATGATCCACTTTTCAAGTACAAAATGAAACCTGAATGACAAAGTCATGGCTCACAGGCTGTGCATGGCCATCACCATACATTGCATACCTTGGCAGCAACCTCTGCGATTTTGTACAGCCTGTTCATCATGTTGTCTAGCAGCTGCAATTCGTTCTCTGTGAGGCTGCTCAGGAAAAGAGGGCCAGGAGCACGGCACGTCTTGATGATGCTGGGGATGTCCTGCAAGCACCAACGAGTTTCACAGCACAGCAAGAGACAGTCAGCTGAATGAAGTAGGGCTGACTTGCTGATGAGCATGACCACATGACGTAGACCGCATGGCTTTGACCACCTGGTACACCACACACAGACAGGTTCCACGCAGTCAGCAGCGGCCAAATCACCACGGCATGTCAGACACGTGAGTTGAGCTCAGTCGTATTTTGTGTAGGATTTGTGGCTAGAATGAACAGGATGGACTGGTCCTGCTGATCAGTGAAGCAGGTCTGAAGTTGAACAGGGACTTGTTCTGAATGTTAGGCTGTCAGCTTCAGAACAAGTCAACTGTCAAACTTGAAGCCAGCTTCACTGGTGAACAGGTTCAGTATTTCCTGCTCATCTTAGCCATGAAGTTTGCAAGCACCACAATTTGATCAACACCTACGTATTTACAGCCCGTATTNCTAGATCTGTGCCATGAGTGTTTGTGCAGGGCTCTAGTGGGCACGTACATATAGATTTCCTCCGCTCAAAGAGAAGGTTGTCAACGCCAAAGAAGTCGTACGATGCGTGTGCATTTGGTACGAAAGCAAACCTCACATGGCAAACTGTGGCCAGCTGCTAGCTGGCCCCATGTGAACATTGTGACATTCGAAAACCAGATGGGATGTTGCAAAATAAATATAAAATATTATCTTGCTGTATGGCAATTGCTTGAGATAAATAAACTGTACGTGATCAAGACATGCTAGAATTGCTCAACACTGAGCATGACTGCTCCACCTACAATGGACCCTGTTGACAAGCACGCAACAACCAGACATCGGCCTTCACATGGTGGTGTCAGTGATGCAAGCGGTGCATCAGACCCTAGCACACATGTGCAATGCAATCTTGTACCAGCAGGCAGAAACCAGATTGCAGCATGCCTTCGCAGCATTTCTTGACGCCAAAGGTGTTGCANGCTTGAGGGCAATACACAGCTGCATCACCGAACTGACCTGAATCCTGTATAACAGAATTTACTAACCCACATATCACGTGCCCTCGAAGCAGCAGCGNACATGCTTGTCTGACAGCCACTCTAACAGGCGCTTGCACAAGGCTTTGCCTGGACGGTGGCATTGGACACTAATGGGACTTGAAAGTCTTTTTGTGGCTTTGCAGCATGTCAGTCAAGCTGCGATGCACACTGCTGGGTGTCGCATTTAGGGCATGAAGTTACATTGCAGGGTCACNCATACTCTCCTTCCATTGTTCCTGTCTCTGTTGCTAGAGGACAGGCAGATGTATACTCAAAATGCTCGCCAGTCCTTAAAACCGGTTGTTCACCAATCACACCAGGGCCCCTGTGCGTGCATGCACATTGTTCTGGCTTGTGTCATTGAGGCCAATCGCAACTGGCACCAAGGAAGGCATGCCGCAGCTGGCTAAGATCGAGCTAAGTTTTGCTTCTGTGCCATTGTCAGGATCTGTGTCTAGACATGCCNATGCAGCTGGCATCTCAGACTCTTCGTCTGTCTCATGGATGACTGAGGCCTTCCCCAAGATGGGACTCGAACTCAGCACAGGACCGCTCACAAGCTGAGGGGGTTGCCTGCACAACAGAGCAAGGACTGAACAAGAAGAAGAAGATGATGAACATGATCACAAGTTTCAATGGTGCAACGTCGAGTCACATCCATCCTGGCAGATGATTTCCTATGGGCTTCAAACTCTAGATCTGCAAATGGTGGAGCTGAGTAAAAGCTGAACAGGAGCTCTGTCAAGACATGTGTCATGCCTCCTGGCACAGTGCACAGATGCCTCAGCCACAATCTAGAAATGAGACCCTAAATGCTTGATCTCAGCAAAAGCTGAACAACAGTGCTGTCATGACGTGTATCATGCATTCCAGCGCAGCGCACATACGGTGTATGCTCAGCCACAGTGACATCTGAATACAAACATGCAGATATCACAACCGTCATACTGATGACAATGTGAACATTTGCCAGCGANCAGCAACTGGCTGTCATTTGGCCATGCTTGCTGATAGTGTTCTGCCCGGTGGCATGACCAACATACGGGGATATTTGATTAACAGATAAGTTGCATCATACATAAGCCAGGGGCCAAGGTACACAATATGTAAAGTATGCATGCATTTCATCTCAATCACCGCCGATCTTTCTGAGGCACGTGCATATCTTGCATGCATGTGAAATGCAGCAGAGCATAGGAGCGCTGTCCTCTTTGCACGCCTGCGCACAAACTGTCTGTACACTAGCAGACCCATTCAGTACTGCAATGACCAGCAATGGGAGGTTGTACCATAAGACTAGCAAATTCTGGGCCCCATTCTGGAAATCGAGCTGCAATGGTCTTAGCCAGTCCCATTGCCACACCTGCCTGTAGCACATGAGAAGGTTGCAGCAAGCATCACGTAGCATGATAACAGGCACCATGCCTGCTGGAATCTCACTAGGTTCAATGTAGACATGTGTAGCACACTGGCATGTGACACACNAATCGGGCACAAACCTATGCTTGTCATCTCTGACCCCACTGCAACCTTGAAAATCTGCAGCAAGGAAGCCAACATCCCAAAGTGGGCGCCTGCATATGCCCAAATAAACACGGTAAGCACTTACTAAATGTTGCGACTGCACACCATCATGTAATGGATCTGGATACACCGTACCACCGTGCAGCATCTGCTGTTATGCATGTGCCGTCAATAATGTGACTGAGTCATTTTCTTGGCTTGGGTACAAGCAAGCTACATGCTTGTTTGCTAAGCTACATAAGGCTGACATTGATAAATGCCCCTGCTGCAGAGAAGGCCACATCTCAACATTCTGGGTACTGACAACCATGAGGAGTGGAAAAGCATTCGCAAAATGCTCAACCCTGCATTCAACCCAGACAACATCCGCAAGGTGACATGATTTCTATCCAGCCATGTTGAGATTTCCGACAAACCTGCATAAGCAAGCTGCGCTCATATTCAACCCTTGAGAAAAACTGGACTGACACTTCAAGAAAATCACATTTTGATCCTGGCNAGCACGCCACACCTCAGGACTCAGACACACGAAGCAGACACGTCTCTGACATTTCTCCGCATCGCTACTCGAAACACGTTATGGTAGATCGATTGCCGGGACACTTGCAACATCTGGCGGGGCTGGCTCAGATCAGACTGCTAACCAGAGCACCTCAATTCAAATGTGGCAAATTGCCGATTTCAAATCAGACAATCTCATGTGTGCTCAAATTTGATACAATCAAGCAAGCTTATCATGTTGCGAACAGCTGCTCGGCAGGCGACCCGGCATGCAATGCATTGCATCGGACAGAACACTTGAGCTGTCACGCTCATGCAATGCTACTAATTCCATGCCTTGGCGTGGAGGTCCTGTTATGCAGACCTGCTTCTTCTTCGACATCTGTCGTTAGCATACATAAGTGCGCATCTAGCGGAACGGTTGCTGTATCTGCCCGTCTACGCAAGCGAGACAAAGCACGACATTGATGTGCAGCACACGCGTCCTGGCCTGTGCTACACAGATCTTCTAACACTCGCGTGCAGCTCTGACAACACACATGGCTTTGCCAGGGTGTCTACCTGCAACCTCGTGCCGCTGGTTAGGCGTGCGTACGACGTACGTGCAAGCCACATCAACATACCTATTGACGGTGCGGGCTGCAAACGTCCCCAAACATACGTTTGGCGTTTGTACAAGAACCAAGTCGCGCCCTAGAGATCAGTTTGAACGGTGCGCCTAAACACGCTCATCTTGACACCATTTCTGCAGCGACAATGACGGCTTTAAGTTTTGCAGTACCTTGCAATCGAGACGCCCGGCGCGTGCCTCAAATCACGTAGGCGGGACACTCGACACAACAGCCCCGTATTGTTCACAGAAAGACCAGACAGGCAACGTGCATCCCGTTCAAACGCTGTTGACTTCCGCAATTACACTCTTTCTACTCAAACAGGTCATTGACGGCAAAGGTGAGGATTGAAGGCGTTCGGACTGCATTTTCATACCTAGCACACTGGAACTGAACATGGGTCACCTGTCTCGTCTGCAATATGCAGGCATTCTGCTGGTTGGTAGCTGGCTATTGTGTCAAATTGCTCCATGGACTGTGTCCNAGCTCATCGAAGGGGCCATCTCGCTCTCTGACCCCAAGCTTCGGTGCCACCTTCGCCTTTGGCTGGGTTCATGTGATGACAAGTGGACAAATTACGCGCACAATCTGATGACGAACCGTAAAGTTGTTGATAATCGAGGATGGCGGCAGGTCGGCGGCCCGGCTCAGCCCATCTCAAATTTTGCTTCAGGGGCCTGACGGAGGCACCCATTTTGATGGCGGGAGGTCAAGTCAGGGACAAATGGGTCCCAAGAAGATTTCCTACTCACTCACTTTCAAAGCGGGACCAANCGGAGACTGGATTAGTCGCGACCATGTGTAGCTCTGTTACAGGTCGATCAGAGAGGCTTGCAATGCGCAACGAGTACGCCACATGCAGCCTCATGCGAGTGTTTGCGATAGCTGTTCTCGACAAGCTATGCTGNGATGCTACAGCAGCAGCTGTGCTGCTTGTACGTTGCGGAATTTCAGCTCATGTTACAAAGGTATCAGCAGACCAGACCTGAACTCCAGTTCATACTGCTCGTCATCTGCGCGGGCGAACCCTGAGGCATCTGCAATGCCAGCCTTCACCTTGAATGCCAGTCCCTCTGCCAATGTGGCCTCAAACAGCACCTCCGGCTGTGCCTGTGAGTGCCAAAACCGCATGACATTTTTGCTTGTGTAACAAATAGTCTAAAATTAAGGTTTTAGTGCATTTGCCTTCAAAATATCAAGGTTGCACTAGCAGTAACAGCACTGATGTCCACGACATTACCGCTCAACAGTCATATTGCTTGTTTGATGACAGCTCATACAAGTAAGGAACAGCTGACCCAATGAGTCATGCCACTTGACTTGACTGCGGCCAGAACCAGGTGCACCAGTCCAGAAAAATGAGCCATGTACACCCAGACACACAGCCAGCTTCATGCATATTGGTGTAACCGCAAAATGCTACGTCAAAACAACGTCAGGATGCGCTCATCATGGGCTGGACAGACCGTCATTGATGCGTGAAGTGTTTTCTGTTGCTCCCCAAGGAGCAACAGAACTTACCACATCTGGTACAGTGAAGATGTCCCACAAGTAGCGCCCCTCTGTTTGCTTGGCGTCCAGCTGTCTGCTGTCGCAGTTGGAGTGCAGAATGGTCCAGCCACCGCAGCTGGTGTCCAGCAGCATCAGGCCTTGCTGCTTGCCTGCTCCTGCCTGCACACACGCCAGTCAACTGTCTCAGCNCGTGCTGTTCAACGGCGTGCTCTGCAGATTGCTAACGTGGACAACCTCGTGCACACATCAGTTCACAGACTGCAGCGCTCAGACATACTGTCCAGCAGGGTCAGATGCGGTCAATGTGGCACATCATTTGCTGCTTGATGCTGTCCTTTCCCTGCAGTATTGTCAGGCCCAGAGTCATTGTTCATATCTGATTGGCTGCTGCAGACTGAGAAGGAGTTGCAGAATGGAGGGGAGATCAAGGAGCTGGCAGATGTGGCGGACAAGCTCAGCAAGCGGCTTGTGAAGGACACCACGGCCTGGACCAACAAGAAGGAGAGCCTTGCAGCTGATGCTGCCGCTTGCCAACAGGCAAGCTGTTTGCATAATTGGCCAACAATGCATCAAAACACATTGCCATGATAGCACCTGCAGTGTTGACACAGTGCGTCAGCACTCGCAGCTTCACTGTTATGCCGCATCAGCAAATAAGGAGCTGTTGTCCAGCAGCGCAATACATATGACGCAGTGTGTAGCCATATCGTGTATGGCAGTCATGGAGCATGCTCTCACAGCAGCTGTGTTGATTTGCAGCTGAAAAGTGTTATGGCANCGACTCAGGCAGCAGCTGAGGCTGCTGCAACTCAAACCAGAAACGCAGTTTGTGCTACTGAGCTTGCTGGATGTGATGCTAAGGATACAGCACATGCAGCCCATACAGTNCACCAGGCTTGCAATGCTGCTGATGTCAGAGGCCGGCGCAGTGATGGTGACAGTCACATTCAGGCCAGTGCTGCCACTTCCTGTCTGCAGGAGGCGCCGGGAAGAAGGTGATGGGGAAGCTGGCGGGCTGATGTCGCTGACAGCCACTGTGACAGACACACCCGGGGCCAAGGCTGGGGCTGAGGCAGGAGTCCTTGGAGCTGTTGAAACAGCCCCTAGTGCATCCTGCACACATATATGGTATGTGAGATGCAAGAATGGGATATAGCAAGAATAAAATATAGCCAGTGATGTGCATCATGCAACCAGGACTGCTTGACTTGATGCAGCTGGCTCTATTGAATGACATAATAGCCAAATGTCTTCCAAGCAGGTGGCACCTGACCAGTGAACGTGGCTAGCTGACCAATGCTCGCAGCAAAGGACTTGCCAATGATGATATACATGAGTTGAGGGCCTGCTACCGGTGTGCTTTCAATAGGACAATCGAAACTGCACTTAGCCTGATGGAACCCTGGAACTAGGATAGCAGGCACAATGTAAGGTTTTANCTGGGGTAAGCCTACAAATGTCTGTCATGCAAGCCCGTCTTTTGTCGGGAAGCATCATCTCTACACTTCACCCAGGCACGATGGCATGACAGTAGGGGTGGTTCACATATCGCGCCCCGCCNTCTGATGAAGCTGCTGCTGCTGCTAAGGAGACCCCTGGCAGAAGTGATGCCTCCTCTGAGCAGAATCCAGCCTCAGTGAGTTCAGAGGCAGCAGTACAGNGATTAGACAACAGTTTCGCACTAGGCCACAGATGCTAAACGTTATAGCGATAGGTCTTGTGTCAGACGCAGTGGTCGTGATCAGCTCTTGGCGATGAAACGCTCACCCATCACGTGACATAAACTCATAATGACCACGTGAGCTTGAACACNAGAAATCGCGCGGCGTGTAATCCGCTCAGCCAAGTCTCTCGACATCTCGACAGTGGTGGTCTTCACTCATACGGATGCGCTCTCCTTGCACGTCAAAGACGGCGACGAAGCCGTATGCTTGGGTGCAAATCCCAGAGAGTACACAAACGCTCAGAAGCTAGTCGATATTGCCAAGTCCTGCAAGTATGGTCCAGATAGTAATCGATCTTTGCAAAGTGTTGTTCTGGTTGTGTGTAAGAGTTTCAGGTCAGCTTGCTCAGTTCACATTGCAACTCACAATGCTCTCAACACAGAAAGTCTGTGCCCAAGACACTTCCCTGGTCTCAAAGCCATGCTACAAAGCATCTCAACTTGGCAAACATCTGCATGCAGGTGTGATGCAGTGCACCCAGGGTATGGCTTTCTCAGTGAGAATGCTGATTTTGTGGAAATGCTGGAGGCGGCTGGCATTGCATTTCTTGGACCCAAGCCAGATACCATGCGCTTATTCAGCCGCAAGCACGATGCAAGAGCGTTTGCACAGAAGGCAGATGTGCCCATTCTGGCAGGTGCCGGGACATGCAGTGGCATTGAATGACTAATGCATGCTGTCATGACAGANGCTCAAGGGACTTGATCAACATCTTGTCTGTCTTCTCTTGCTCTCCCTTTGATGTCCTACACAGCAGCTTCAGACCTCACATGCAAGTCTGCTGTCATGACAACCTCGCTACACTGCTGAGCTTGCTTCAGACAATCATACAACGGACTCTGTCATCATGTTAGAAAGCAGGAACATACACTGTTGAACGACAGTGCACTCAATGTCATACCGTCCCAGGGACTGCCTGTTCTTGACATCATCCACAGTGAGGCGCTTTGTGGGGATGCCCTTGCGCTCAGCACAGCGAGGGCAGGACCAAGTGCCCTCAGGGAGGTCCTCCCAGTCCAGCCCCATGCACAGCAGGTGGAAGCTGCGAGGGCAGGTGTCACATAGGGCCAGAGGGCTGTTGTCTGGATGATGCATCTGCAAGCACACCACCAAGCTGAAAATGGCAGCACACGACAGGTGTGAAGAAGCACAGGCCTGTGAACACCTTCAGACAAGGTACTTCCAGAGAAGGTGCTTTGCAGCAGCACAAGTGTTTCGTGTTTGTTTGGCACTATGCAAGCTTCCTACAGCACAGCCTTCTGGAGCTGCCTTTCAAAGTGTATTCTGTCAATTGATATCCTGGCAGATCACCAGCCAAGTGTTAAGTTGGTGTTGTGGTGAGGCTGGGGTTGACGTGTTTCAGCAACAAAATGTTGTTTTGTTGAGCAACACAGAAAGGGCTACCTTGAGGCAACGTGTGCATTTGAAGTTGTTCCTGTCAAACTTGGCAAAGCGTGGTGCGGGCTTGGCAGCAGGCTCAGCAGCAGGCTCCTGCTCTTCTTCAGGCTCAGCCGCCTGTGCCAACTTGGTCCCAGGTGTGCTTGGTGGCACCTGCAGCAACTGCTGGCTTGACATAACAGCATTCATGCTGTGCAGCTCGGCGTTAGCTGCATTCATGGTCCAGTCAGACTCCTCCTGCTTGTTCAGCGTCAGCAGACTCCTCAANCTCCATACGCTGCACACACACCCAAATGGCAGCCTGCAAGGTCTGGACCAGGCATTCAAACTTGGTGTGGTGTATACTGGGTAGACTGGGTCATCAGCCCTAGCATGTTGGCTGCCTCAAGACTGCTTTGCTAGATCCTGTTACCAACAGGTTGTCCACTCAACAGCTGGCACATGCAGGGGTCCAGTGTTCAAGCAGGCCAGCTGGAGCAGAGTGTGCTGCCAAAAGGGGGCAAGCTGGTGGGCAGCACCCGCATGAAGAGGGAGAGGGAGGCTCAGGCTGCCCGGGGCCCAGCCCCAACCCCCTGCAGGGACTTCAGGCTCCCCCAGCACCAAGTCCCAGCCCTGCTCATGGTCTGGGAGTTCACGCAGGTGCTGTCCCTGTNCGCCACTCATTTCATGGCTGAGACACATGCATATGCCAATGCTGACAGTACCTTCAAGGGCCTTGGTGCAACGAAATCACATACAGGTACATCATTTCAGGCGTTACATCCATTGAACCAACATCATGTACTGCAATGTTTACACCATGGCTCTTGAAAAACCCCAATGCCTGGCTATGACAAAACATTTTACAGGTAGTCGTAATTTGTTAGATGGGCCCANTCAGCTTGGCTGCCGTCAAACAGACCAAAATGCATGACTTGGTCAACTTGCAAGCCCTTCAGCTTGCATGACCACCAAGACGAGGATGCCTGCTTCTGAGTCGCTCTGGCACTGTGGCAATGGCTTTCTCGTCCCTGACCTAATCACACGATTTGGACTTAGTTGGACTTGCATGTNCATTGAGCTGTGTCATCAACAACAGGTGCTTCCAGCTGAAAGGCGGATGCACGTCAGGTCGCATGCATTCAACCTTCTTGCGCAGAGGGGCTATGTGTTCACAGGTAGAGATCCGGCTGTGATAGCAAACATCTCTCTAACATGCCAACAGTACTGACAGGAAACGAAGCTAGCGTAGGTGCCAGATGCTTTTTGTGATGACTCACCTTAGCTAGCAATGCAAGCACAATCCTTGCCTCCATGAGCGCAAAATTCTGCCCCAGACAGTTGCGAGGCCCTTGGATGAATGGCACAAACTGCACGACAAGACATACTTGGTGATGGCCCTGCTTGTGATGCAGTCTTGTGCGTCTAAGAATGTAGGTGCTGTGTTGTAGCAGCTGACAGCAGAATGAGTCAGTTGATCAGTGAACAGTGAAGGCTGTGAGTCGGAGGATGTTACTGCTTTCATGCCATTGCCTGCATATATGACAGATCTTAGAATGCTTGCGCCAACTCGGCTGCTTGTAGAAACTCTTCTAACGCTTCCTTGGTAGTGTACATTGCAACCACATGCCATGCCGTACTGTGCTGACCATCAAACATAGCTGCAAAGCTTCATACTGCTTCGTCAACCTGTCCTGCATTGCGCCATGCTGTAATGTTCCCATGTCAAAAGGTGCGTGTCTGTGAATGTACCAGTGAATGTATTGACGAATGTATTGAATCACAGCCATGGCCGCACCATGTATTGCCTGATGTCTTCATTGAACTGGTCGTACTCGCCACCAGGCATGAACCTCTCAGGACGCCACGCTTCAGGGTCTGTCCATTGCTGATGTACAGCCTTCAGAGATTGCACCACATGCGAACCGCGGGGTATTTGATGCCCACACAGCACGTCGTCTCTTGCTAGCTCACGCACAACTACTGGAACCACTGTATAGCATCGTAATGACTCCTGCATTCCAGATCTCGATTGTTATCATACACTATGACCATGTAAGCAACACATTACTGCAGGCACATTGTCTGTCTGCTGCTGATTCTGGCATGTGTATCTGGAGNACTGTGTGTGCGCATGTTGACCTGATGATTGACACTAACATGAGGTCGTGAAATGGAAGTTTCAGGTTTACCTGGAACTTGACCAGGGCTGGTCCGAATCCAATGCTGAACTTTGACACATGAATGCCTTGTGACCTGGCTGCTACAAAATGTCCAGCTTCGTGTATTGTGACAATAGCTGCAAGCACTGCTATGGCTTGTAATGTTGACCCCGGCCCTCTCAAATCAAAGTTGCCTGCAGCGCAAGACAGGGTTTAGCAATGCATGCTGCATATGTCCATGAGCAGGTCACAGCTGGTGAAAGGTTGCGNTAGAGGGAGCAAGCAAGCAAGCAACCAGCTGTGTCAGCAACGACGTTGCTACGCAAATGAGCCAACCGTGGCTGGGAAACAAGTTGCTGGACAAGCGCAGACGGTGATCATACCTGTGCGCATAGAATTGAGAAGGCAAATATACAGTTTGCAATGATGCCTGCACTGATCACTAGCGCCCGATCCTTGATGGGCCTGTTCTTCATCAGGTCAGGGTCATCTTTGGGGTACTTGTCTGCAAGCTTTGGGTCATCATCAGGAAAGGCCACAAACCCACCAAGTGGAATGGCTCTGATTGCATACTCTACCTCCTTCCTCTGCAAAGCATTCCACATATGTCAGGTGCATTGCACTGACATCATGCAAAGTATGATAACTGCACGCTTGACACCATGCAAAGTATGTTAACTGCATGCTGGCAACATGTGATAAGCACAGCATAACACACATGTGCTGCAAGCTGGCTGAAACGCTTTGAAGCACTGAACCCTTGTCAAGTGTGGTCAAGTCAGCATAACAGATGACATACTCAATGTCACAAATTTGAACGCTGCTACGCTGAAACTGTGGTACGCTGAANCTGCACACTGCTGCTGCTGCTGCTGGCACGCACACAGATACGGCCAAACATCAAAGAGCACATACAGCACTAGGACCGCTTCATACGGCAAGCTTGGAAACAACAGCACCACTGGCTGTGCTGCAACACATCTGCAGCCACGCAGTCATGCACCCAAAGCTTGTCTGACAGCATATTGGTCCATTNTGAGTCGGTCTCAGCCACACAGAGGGATCTGGAGGAGGCCAAGGCTGCAGCGGTTGCTGCTCAGCTGAAGAAACAAGACATGCACAAGGCAGCACAGGTGCACATCTCGTCTTTCACTGCATGCATTCGATGTGGCAAACGCCCTNCGTGCACATAGCATCTGAGCTGCCACCTTGCATGACATGCAGTGCTTCACTCACAGCTCATGACACACACCTAGCTGATATGTATTGTACTATACTCAGTATTGTTTGTATAGTACATGCCGTACATTTACGTACCAATATACACNAGGGTTTCGGGTTTAGGGTTTAGACACACAGTCATCACGCTGCTGCAATATTGGGTGTCAAAGGCCGCTGGCTAGCTTTTGCTTCATGTGGGCTGACTGCACATGCTTCCTGCACTTGCTGACACATGCTGGCTCGAGAATCCTGGATGTATGTTGNCAGCAGCACGCGCGTACCATATACATGCCAACGCGCACCCACAGCGAGCCGCGTGTGGACATCAGCCACCCGGCCACAGTCGGGCGGTGTCGCACAAGCAAACACGCCGCGCGCAGCCCTGCCAGCAGCAATGTCGCAAGCCTCGATGAACTCTAAACACCAAACACTTGCGTTTTTACGGCCGCAGCAGTCCCTGATGCAAGGAGAGACGCAGCTGGACGCAGTGATCCCCCTGGAGTCATCAGCACAGTATAAGCAGCTCCTGCTGTTCCTGGCATTGTCAGGAGGCCTGGTTGGCATGACAGAACAAGCATCAGCAGTGGACACNGTCAATGGACCAGGTGCATGAGGCGCCAGATTAGAATCAAATTTGATCCTCGATTTCACCGCTCCCAAACCAGTTGACTACTTGCTGCTACATCGACCGCACCGCAACGCGCCCTGACAACGCACTATCGGTGTACGTTACTGCTACAACTGTTGCCCTTGCGACCGTTCTGCAAGTTGACGGTTGTACAACTACTATTGAGCGCTACCGTGAACCTGTGATCCGGACACCACATCACACCCGCGCATTCATCAACTGGCGTCGCTAATGGCAACAATGCTGAGCAGCAGCAGCAGCATCCAGCAGCAGCAGCAGCAGCAGCAGCAGCAGCATCAGCAGCAGCAGCAGCTGGTCCTTAGCAGTACTGCAACAGAAAGAACTGCATTCCTGCAAAGCCTGCAAAGCATGGTAGAACATGANGTATATTGTCAGAGGCGTATTGTCATACATACGCAGAACGTGGCAGGTGTATACAATCGTTGTGACTTTCTTAACCCACAGCAATATTCTGCAGGCTGTGCATAGCAAAGGACACAAGCTAATTGTGATCCAACGCTCATAATGCACATTGACAACCTGTGCGCGCAAGGGTGACAAATTATTGGTGTGAGTTCTGANCATTCATGAGTTGCGAAGACTTGACAGCAGTCTTGGGCACACTGCAGATTTGAACTGTTCCCAAGTGATGTGCTGTGAGAGGGTGCTCTGCCATTGCAGGTCGAAAGTCTAGCTGCTTGCAGCGTGCATGTCTTGGCATTGAACTGCTGCAGTACAACTGCTGTGAGCATGACAGAGGTGGCCAAAGGTTCCTAGATTGGCACAATCCGCAGTTCTCGTAGCCTTGTTGTTTCCGCAATATGGCTCCCATGCGACAAGGCTCTTGCCTGCTTGCAGGAGACTCATTACTAGTCTAGCACAATCATGTGGTCCAGCATTCATACAGCTGTGTCANTTGTCAGCCGTGTCTTCTGCTTCTTCACCAAAGCGGCCTGCCTTGTTCTGAGCCTTGTCGCCCATACGGTCGACATCTCGGCCAGCTTCATCAACCTCACGCTGAGCCTTGTTGCTCCACTTGCCAAACTTGTTCTCAGCCTCGTCGGTCCACCTCTGGCCCTTGTCCTTGGCCTCCTCTGCTGTTTCTTCTACATCCTCTCCGAAGCGGTGGGTCTGCAGCAGGAGGTGCACCTCAGCAACAGGCACGCAATGGGTGTGTGGTGTAACAACATGTACGTTGAGAAGGGGGAGGGTGGGTACAAGAGGAGGGAATCAACAATACCCAACAAGATGCACCAAAATGATTAGTGTAACAGCAGAAGTTGCATCTCAGCTGTGGCCATGCTTACTATGCACCATCAGTCAGCATGGNTGTATCTGCAGCTGCCTGCTGTGCACACAATTTGCCTTTGAGGTGAGTAATCTCAGCTTTGAGCTGNCAATGCACGTTGAGTGCAGACTACTGCAGCACATCAGTACTCTTCGCCTTTGTTTACACTGAGACTTCATCAGCTGCCACTGAACACGCTTGCTGCTGCATTGACTCTGCACACTGCTTTCATTTGAGTCCCAGCACAAATCACGAGACACACACGGGTTCANATTGCTGGGCTATCCTGCTGTATGTGCACAGTAGCCCATCTGCACTCGAACCGCCCGCTGGTGTTGTGGATGAAGCGGGGCTGTGACTTGTCAGGCAAGTCTGACTCTGTGCCGGGTACCCACNCAGCAGCAGCAGCAGCAGCAGCAGAGATTCCTCAAATGTAAGCTTCACACAGAAAGCCCCACAGCCATGCATATGTGACAACTCTCAGTGTACTTTTGGTTAAGACCCACTACAGCTGCCATGCTCACAGTCATCAGCCTTAATATCACATGCACATCTCTGCTGTAAACAATATGGTGTGAGTTTCACCTTCCTGATGCAAAATCCTTTGGAGTGCTTTGGCAAGCACTTGCACAGCTTCAAGTGGACACATGGCAGATAACTCCAATCCAAGAGTTGTAGCAAAAGCAGAAGCTGCTGCCTGCTCGACTGTTGGTGTGAGCCTGCAGCAGGGCCCTGCAAGCAGAAGCATGCCTCCACANAATGTTGACCAGCAGGTAGGGGTACAGGTCACTGTCCGCTGCATGTCACACAAAAGCTGGAGTGCGGTGAGCCATCAGCAGACNCTGCCCCCACATGCAGCTGCAAGCTGCATTGCATTGCACATGCTTCTGATACCTGGTACTCGACAGACTAAAAGCACTGGAAACACTGCGAGGTCAAGACCCACATATGCAAGCTGCAACTGACCAAAGGCTGCACCTGACATGTGACAGAGCCTGAGGCACTGAGAACAATGCCAAATTCTGAGAGGGTGAGACTCACCTGCAAAGAGCCAGAGCAATGTCTGCAGCGTCGACATCTTCCAAGTCCTTGCCTTCAGAGACAACCTTGCCAAAGCTGCTAGCAATTGTGGTAGCTGATAAGCCAATGTTGGAGTAATCTCTGTCACCATAGATGTCACCCACCAACATGTCCACCTACACATGTCGATCATCGCATGCTGAGCAAACCTCAACCCAGCATGTCAAATAGTGCATACGAAGCTTGCTGACATGAGGCCTTCTGAACACAGTAGCAGCAATCGAGCTCATCAGTCCAGATGTNGCAAGCAGGAGCAGCATGACAGCAACAGCATTGATACAGAAATAGCTGACCAATGTTATCCGGACAGCATACAGCATAGTCAGCTTTGGCAGCTGCATAGCTTTCTGGACCAGCAGCATTGGCATTGACAGCATAGCAACAACTCCTGCGCCTGCACAGCACAGGGGGTGCTGTCTGTCAGGTGTTGACTGATGGTTACTCTTGCCCTCAGTGTGAAGCTTTACTGCTNATCTTGCACTGTGGCAATGGCTTCCTCGGTCCTGACCTGTATCACATGACTTGGGCTTAGTTGNACGTGTGCCCAGCTTGGCACTGCGGCTGATCTGGATGCACCAGCCAAACCGGAAAAGGTAACCAGAAGCACTTCACTGCCTCGCTGATCAGCAGAACCCTTTGCGAAGTCTCGGTAGCCACGCGCTGCAGATCACGAATCAGACCCGCTGGGTACGTCCACAGAGTCGGTGGCTGCCTTTTCGATATCGTGAGTGCTTATGGACGACCTCTATTCGTCGGTCCACAGAGCCTAGTGAGCTGCCAAAGTCAGCAGATCAGCTCACAGCACCTGAATTAGGCAAGGTCGAAGAGCTATTAGAGCGTGGAGATACAGGTACTTTTGTCACTAGCTGGTGTGCCTTGCGATCTTGCAGGCATGCATTGGGGACCTGCTGCAGTTAGCAGCATCATCACCAGTCTATCACGTGGGCTACTTGATAGCATGTTGCCTGACTTGNCCTGTAAAACAGAGCTGCCTTCAGCTCAGCCAGCTGGCCGCTGCCAGACTTGTTGTGTGGCATGATCTGATGTAAGTCCAAACGGCTTGCAGCTGTCAGATTTGCAAGGTGGTCATGCCTCATGTCAGGCCTGTAACGCCTGCAGCAGCCTGGTTGATCAAATGCTGGTCATGCATCACACTGTCTTGTAATCAGACGTCACAGCCCGTACACTGACAATTTACAGGTTTGTGGATATGCGTAAGTTGGACATACGACAGCTTGTCCAACATACATCGTAACTTTCTCTCTAGAATCTGACAACCTCTTTGTAAGCTGGGATCTGGACAAGTATACCTTACTGCCAACATCACCTTGACATGTCTATGACAGTGACCTCAAACAGTACCCAGGTGAGAATTGCAGGTGTGACCCTTATTGAGGATGACCTACAGCAGGCAAATAGCTGCTGGCCACCACCGCTGATACCACACCCATCTGTNCTAACAATTATGTGCAAAGCATGGCAGCAGGCGTGGTTATACACACTTGCTGCACTGGCCACATAACGTCGGAGTTCTGNGAGCACCTGCAATCCTGCAGTGCATGCAGTAAGGACAGCGCCAACATGATCCACCCACAACCCATCGCAGCAAACCTGGCAGTGATGTGATTGGCTTAAGTGAAGCAACCCTGTTTTTGGAGATGTCCAACCTCTGAAGTGAGCTTAGCTGCATCTCACACACGTCTGCCTGGACGAGCCTCAACGGTGTGACTAGCTGGACTGAAGATTCGGTACTTACGAGGTTGACGCCAGCAAGTGATGCCAAGTTGTTATACTGCAGGCAAGAGTTGCNTATCTGGGTCTGATGCAGTGCAACAGCAATGCAATCACAGCCATCCAGCACAGCGTTAGTCACGTCTGCCACCTCCGCAGCTGCANAAAGCAAAACTGGGGCATTGGTCCTTAGCCTGAAACTCAGTATCAGCACGACACAACCAAGGCATCATGTACAGCCCACTCAGTGGTTTATGCAGATTGGTTGCATGGGCATTCTTAACCTTTATGCTGGCATCAAGCAAACAATAGCAGGTGGATTTGTGACTATAAAGGTGCAACAACTGTCGGTGGCGGTGGTCATCAGACACTGTACATGGAGTGAGGAGCACCTGTGCTTNGTGCCACTGGGTAGTGAGCTGGTATTGCTTCTGGCACAACAATCACTGTAATGGGAGACTTTGTCATCAGGTGCGTGGACACTGAGAAGCAGCCGCACCTCATCAACCAGCTGGCAGATCTTCAGAAGATGTACAGAGCAACAAGAGCCAGCAAGCACCTCATACGGTCTGAACAAGGTCCACATATTCACACCAAATACACAGTCATTTTAGCTCCTTTTGGCGATCAGCTTGGGGACGGTGCTGTGTCCGTCAGAATCACATCACTGGCACAGCTCAAAGTCGCTAGCAGGTGTATCCTGCTTGCCCTGGAAGATCTTCACGCTGCAAGCTTTGCGCATACTGACATTCAGTGGCAAAACGTGATAAAGTGCAGCAACAATGCATTTTTCTTGATTGACTTGNTTTGCAGCAACAATGCTCCTGGGCTGTTTGGCATTGGCCCTGCAGAAAGCAACAGCCTTGAACATCAATGATGCAACTCAATGACAAGTCCTGTTGCCACTTGCCTTTGTTCAGGCTGCAGCTGCTGGGAATTGGCAGAGGGCGTATGTCNAGCTCAGGGTGCAGCTGGCAGCCCTGCAGGTAGTGACGTTGACAGCCTAGAAGTAATGTCCCCTCTATTTGATGCATAGATTTTATACATGCTTTTATAGAAAATGTCAAACATTCCATAATGTCTCAGTGTACGTTTGGTGTCTGCAGGAGGAGCGGCCTGTCGTGGCTCTACAGGACATCCAGACTGAGGAATACACCCGGGACCTGCAAGCCCAGCAGGAGGCTGCTGAGCGCCAGGCTGAAGAGGAGAGGGCTGCTGCAGCAGCTGCGGCCAAGAAGGCAGCTAGAAAGCAGCAGCGGCAACGCAAGCAAGCCAAGCTCAGAGCTGCTGCAGAGGCTCAGCAGAGCAATGCAGTCACTGATGCCTCCACCACAGAGCGTCGGCTGAGTTCCCATGCTGCTGGTCTCACAAGTGCAGATGAGCCCATTCGCATTGACGAGACCTGCCATCTTGCATCTGCGACAGCGGATGTGAACATCAGTGATGGGTCAAAGCATCTNCCTCAAATGTCTCTTGCATGCTGGTTGATGTCTCCTTATCCTGTAGCCACACACAGTTGTCAGCCTGGTCATGCCTGCAATGCAAGACGCAGAACAGATAGGTTGCTGACTAGTCATCACGTTTATGCCCAGAGGTGACGCGATCAGTGAGCATTAGCTGTGCAATTTGTTTGTGGCGAGCAGCGTGTCAAGCTGTGACGTCAGGCGCCTAACCTTGATCCATACGCCTGTCAGGTTATGTGTCTGTGGATACTTTGGTTGCNCGGAATGAACAGTCACAGCGACGTCCCATCGTCTCTTCAACAGGTGCCGGCATCAGCCTAGCGCTTGCATGTATCAGCTGCTCGCGCACCGTCTGTAGAGGCTCTGCGCACGCCATGTTGCTGTGCCTTTTGCCTATGATGATGATGCTGCAGGCCGTGCTACAACCGTCAGCCAGCTTGCCACAAGGTACAGCTACGATACGCGGCTATGACTTCAACAAAGGGGCGGACCTAGCGGGCATCATGGACTCCATGCTCACGACTGGGTGCCAAGCCTCTGCTCTAGGACAAGCTTGCAATGAAGTGAACAGGATGGTAACCATACCTCTGTGCCTCAGCTTGTGNGGTGCCTGAGCTGCTTGCTTGCTGCAGATGATAGCAATGGCTACCAAAGCTTTGGCGGAGGTGGTCAAGGTACACGCAGTCAAAGGGATCCCTTCTCTGCTGGGTATCAGCCCCCAGCACAGAATCCATTCACTCAGCCAGCAGCAGGCTCTCCCACACGGCCTGCACAGCATCAAGAAGGAGAAAGTGCATGAAGCTGAGCTTATGCTGCTAATGTTGGGCTGAGCATTCATTATGTTGTTGCCACAAGGGCATACCTGTAGATGTTGTGGAGTAGTACTAGTGGTGATGCATAACACATAGGTTGCTCGGTTGATGCTAGTACGTCCAAGTGGTCATGGCCTCAAGGCTCGCATNTGCAAGCACTCAAGTGCGCTATATCCTGATCTCGCCAATTACCTACTGACATGTCAAGATTGTGTAGCGCAGACAGCCCTGTTAGCAACTGTACCCATGTGCTGTGAAAAGCACAACGCTGTATATCAAGCACCCGCAGATCAGTCAGGCTAGAAAGGACATCAACTCCACCAAAACTTTGAATGTTTAGGCAGCGCGCAAAGTGCAGTTCCTGCAACCCAGTCAAACCCCTGATTGGCTCTAGGCTTGAAATGGAAGTGACATCTGATACACTGNCAAAGGCTAGGTGGCACCTCTGGGGGGGGACGTCATGTGACCTTCAAAATACATACCGTCATGTGGGCTTTATGGCAAACTGTGCTGTTCGGTGTATGGGTCACTGTTGCACAAAGAAGCCACCTACGCACTGCCTGCTGGGTCCGCCCTTTGATTGATTGGATATATATATTCCTTGAAGTTGAAGACACACTAGTTCACATACACGTTGCATAGGAGCCTTGGACGGTTTTGGCTACAAAATGTCTAGCACACAAAGCGTACAGATGACAGTCTTGGTCAGTCCAGTGTGACACAAATTGCACGTCCAATACTGTACATGGCTGCTCAGCCATCACGCAGCATGTAGCTTAGGGCTACCAGACTGGTCAAACATTCTGTCAGTTTTGAGCAGCTGCAGTCCTTTGTCTATCCTGTGCATCTTATCTTCGCTNGGTGCGTTGTCCTGTTGTTGCTCATGCTGTTCTCACACAGGACCTGCTCTCCACCCCATGTTGACAGGAATGTCGTGTTGTGAGTAATGCACAACTTGCCAACATGGACATCACAAACCCAGCTTGGTGATACCTGGTGATTCATCGTCCATTGTTCCACCTGCTTTCCTCACGTAACACCTGGTGTGTCTGCGCTATTGTTTTGTGCCAAGACAGTGAGATCTTGCAGGCAGTCATGCACAACTTCCGAACCTGGAGGTGTCAAACCCAGAGGATGCAGACACTGCTGTCTTCTATTCCATTTCTTCAACCCAGAAAGGCCTGGCTGGGGTGGACCTGGGCAACTTCCTGATCAAGCAGGTTGCCCAAAAGGTGCTGGCAGAGTTCCCCAGTGTGCAAAACTTGGTGACTTTGTCCCCAATTCCCGGCTTCAGGAGTTGGCTCCTCACCCAAGTTCAAGCTGGGCTCAAGCGCCAATCACAGGTGACCTGGCCTGTGCCATTTTGCCATCTGCTGCAGCTAACATAGTGCTGCAGACTGTATTCCCCATCAGGGTTCTACCGGGATGTTGCAGTACCCATGCTCGCAGTGATACAGTGCACTGNCGAAACCTGTTGTAAGTCAGCCGCTTGGGGTACCTAGCATTTGCCAATGGGGTTGCTCTTGCATCGTCAAGGTGGCAGCGTGCAACTAGGTCAATGCAAGTGGNATGTTGGACCTGATGACCTGTTTTGCACCACTGTTGCAGCGTCAGGCGCTGATGTGCCAACGCTAGCAGACACAGCTTGAGAAACAGAGAGAGGGGAATGGGNCACGTCCGTATGTGCAAACTACAGGACCTATGCCGAGACACGCTCAATCCTAACTCCGCGTGCAACACCTTCCAAACCAGACTCGGGAAAAGCTTCCAAAATGACACCTTCGCCAAGATCCTTCTTCTTCCTTGCATGTATGTAAAAGCTGGCAGCATGCTAATGGCATTCTGCTTGACATCATCTGTACCATGCTCACACATGTACCAAAGCTAGCTCGTAATGTTGGCCTTGATGTCTCGCACATCCTATACCTCCTTGTACAAATATTCGAATTGTATGGAACTGGACACCAAGCTTTTTTTTCTACCTACAGTGAACAGAGTCCCAGACTGTCAGCTCGACCCTCTCAAGTACCCTGCACTTGCTGGCGCTCGTGCTTTGTGAGGTCATGAATGGTGTTGGCACACCAGGGCTATGCATGCAGTGCATTATGTTATTGCGTTTTAGAACCCCATCCCGAGTCAACATCGCCACTGTGCCTGCAGGTAGCAAGTGGAGCGCAGCGTTGGAATTGGCGGACCGTGATCAAGCTTACCTACAGAACAGTGTACGACATAAAGTAGGCAGCGGTTTCACCCTTCACTCACACTGAATCTGGCGCCTCAAAGATCCAGAAAGCTGTTTACCTGTCACTATACCTACGCACAAACAAGGTACATAACTTGCTGCACACACAGTACAGCCAGGCGGTCCGAAAAGACGTGAACTGTCAGAGTTGACGGCCTGTGCTCTCAGCACGTGACTCCACGTCGCGAGGCCATTTTCGCACAAAATGCCAGGCACCCCCAGGCTGTATTCTGCAGCCTCAGACGAAGGTGATCAGGCATCTGCCCAGACACAGTCAATGGGGGGAATAGATGTTCCTGCGGCAGAGAGTCCACTGTGGTTCCCACAAGTCGCAAGGACTGGGACTCAAGGCCTTGCTAGCAGTCTACCTAAGTTTGGCCTGACAAGTCCACAGCAAACCATTAAAAGGGAGAGAGACTTGTACTCCACAGAGACGCTACCACCTTTAGAACAGTATGAGCTGCCTCTGCTGAAAGCTCACAAGGTCTGCACAACCTTGCCTTGTACTTCAAAGCTGTGTTTATCACCAGCACCGCAAGGCATGCCAAGGCATCTTTGCATGATATAGATGCGAAAACATTGTTTTGTGGTTCAACAGGGACATGCTATGTCCCCCAGCAAGGGCTCCTCTTGGCAGGTTTCGTCCAACTTTGCAAAGTCAAAGACACAAAAAGCTGCAAAGAGCCTGGAAAGGTCTGTGGAACCTGGGGACAGAACAGCACCCCCAGGAGAAGTAGGCATACTGCCCAGTGTTGCACCAACAACNGCCCTCTGCATGGCTGTGCCACCTAGTTGCCGAGACTGGCAAGCTTGCAAACCCACACCTCAGCTTATGTTGGACATAATTGCAGAGGCCGGCCAAGGAGTGTGACAGGTACGAATGGCGCTGTGGCAGCAGATACAGGCACCTGCTCTCAAGTAGGCCTTGACATACTGCAAGCAGGGGGCAATGCTGTAGACGCTGGAGTGGTGAGTTGTCACAGTTCTGTATGTGTATGATGACTGACGCTCCTGCACACCATCCAGCGCATTGCAAGCAGTGCAGGCAACAACATGCAGGGTGGCATCAGGCCTGTACTGTGCTGTGCTCCACAATGGTACAAGGGAACAAAAACATACACAGCCTACCACATAAGCTGACCTGAGTTTGTTGTAGACAGCATGCAATATTGTGCTTAGCTGCTGGGGTCCATACAAGCGTGATGCCCTTCTTGTGTCTTGTGAATGCTGGCAGTAATGGCACCTGCAAACTTGCAGCAACATGTAGAGCACAAGTCCACAGTAATAAGTGTTCAACCAACAAGTCACAGCAGTGGTCCTGCTGATGTGCAAGCTCTCTTGTGCTTGTGCATATCAGGCTGTTGCGCTTTGCCAAGGGGTGGCAAATCCAGAATCCAGCGGTATAGGGGGCGGGGGGTTCATCATGATCAGGACCCCCAATGGGACATACGAAGTTATAGATGCCAGGGNAGGCTCTGCTGCAGCAAGCTTGGCTTGGCAAGCTTGAGAAGGTCTGTGCATGGCGAGGGATCAGTCTCAAGGACGGCATCATCGGCAGCAGCTGCCACCACAGGAGCCCCGGCAGATTGCTGTTGTACCGCAGGACTCTCAATGACTGTGGCCAAAGCACGTGCATGGTGGACTTTGNTGCTTCTACAACTGCCGGCTCTTCCAAGGTGTGTGCTGAGCATTTTGCTGCCAGATCTTGATATTGTGGTATGTACACTTCATCAAGATCTGCAGCTCCAGGTGCAGCCTCAGCATTGCAGCTGAAAGGAGCAATTCAAGGTACAGTTCAAGGTGCAGTTCAATGCGCAGCCTCAGCTTTGCATTGCAGCTGACTGAGCCGGTCAGTCCAGAGTCGGCAGCTGTCTGGAGCACCACTGGGTAGAGAAGGCTTGCAATATATGGAGCACACTCACCGCACATTAGAGGCACCCCAACCCAAACATNTAAGTGCCACAGTGCAGTATGTAGCTGTGAACAACATGATTTGTTTGGGTTGAGTAGTATGTCGTGAGGTATAGGCCACTGGTGTGCTGGCTGAAACTGCTTTACCTTCAATTGTAAGATCGCCAACATATCCCAGCAGTAGACGCATTCGTGTGACGTCACATTGAATGCTATGCTTACAGAGGGGATTCCGATGTTTGATCTGAAACAATATTTGGCAAAACCTAGCCCAGCAGGTCGAACCCTAAACCTGGCTTAGAAGGGGAGATGACGAAATGGGCATTGGGCTTAACGAGCTATCAGAAGGGTCAGTATGCTGAAACCATGCTGAGCACATTAAGTGCGGATCAAACCTGCCCAGGCTTACTTTGCAGGCATTAACAAACAGTGGTGCCGCATATACTGGACAGACTGATGATCACATGTTATCTATAACTTAAGCCTACATGAAATCTACACAGCAGCTGACATTTGCTTTCAAACCAGGTGTGACGCTGTGTTACAGTTACTAAGCTTCTTTGACACAGAAGGACACGTCACCATGTACCTACACAAAATGCCTGACAAACTTTCAGCAAGAACCAGCTCTGCATTTTTATGCATCTGTAAGTCCATGCACAAAACCGGACCGTGAAAACAACATGTAGTGGCTTAAGAACATCAGTTACAGAGATACAAGATCAGCGCTGCCTGCTGAATGGAATCACCTCCAAAAGATTCATTTGCTGCGGGTTTCGTGCATTGNAACACTGCTAGCGCCCAGCAGACTGTGCACCCTTGCTGTATGTGAAACGATCTCCCGCTACTCATCAGGCTGGCCTGCATTGTTTGCACATGCCACCAGTCTGGCCTGCATTTGTTGCACATGCCACCAGTATGACATGTTATCTGAAGTTCATGCATCTGTGGACAAGCACAACAAGACCAATGTCATGCTGGCAAGTGGTCTGCTGCAAAGAAGCAGGCTGCATTGCGCTGCCACCGTCACCTATTCAACCCTTACCATAGTGCACAGTGGCGCTCTTCCTGCACCAATTAGTCAAGTTTGCTAACACTGGAGACGCGAGATGCATGTGCATCAGCCTGACTAATGCACCCAGCAACAGTCAAGCCGTCATCACAAAAAGCCTTGAATGGTGATGTGGAGGTAATGCATTGGCGTGGGCAAGATGGTTTATGCCAGAAGCGCAGTGTCAGGAGTGNATGTGTGGAGGACTGGCAACTGGCACGTGCACCTGCTCAAAGCTAGGGGCTGAAGTCAGCATTAGATTCTACACCAATGCCAGGCATCACTTGCTGAGGAGCTCCCATTCTGGCGCCCTGTTGTTGTGTACAACATTCTTGACATACCAAGAGCGTAACGCATTCAGGGGAAACAAAACGCTAAGAAAGANGAAAGCTGCGTCCCATAGCACCATGCCAACAGCTTGCCCACGGCATGGTGCACCAGCACGCTTGAACTTCCCATGGTATGTATACTTCCCTTGATCATCTCCTGGAGGCCGTCCGTTGAGGATGAGGAGGTTGCTCCCACGGCAGAGCTCCAGGAGTTTAGGGCCCCATATCGAGGTGTCTGGTGGGTGCTTGTCACAGTTCTGTCTTGAATGGATGACGACTGGAAGCTCATCAACATCACCTGGCACATCAATGAAATCTTGTAAGTCTGCAATTCTAACATAATCAGGCTTTTCAGCCGTCCTAGCATTCATGTCACCGCAGACCAAGATCTTGGGCGCCCATGCTTGGGTAATGCATTATGTCACTCTGCAAATGCTCATACGATGTAGGCTCATCAAGCCTACCCCTACGCTTAGGGGTCATGTAACAAACACATAAGTACAACAATGGACAACCATGCACAGTAAGCTTTTTTCACGATTGTTACCTTTTTAATATTTGGTGCTATACATGTTTTCAGCAGCACAACAGTGCAATACAAGTTCCAATGTCTTGCTGTGTCAGGGCTGCATTGTTCTGCAGTATGTGAAGCACACATACTCACTGCGTCAATCATGGCGTGCAGTATGCAAGGGAAAGCTCTGGCAGACTTTTTCTGTTCAAACATGTTTGCTTATGGTGGGCATCAGAATTCAGGCAAATGCTTACAAAGACAGCAGGTACCATCAGAGCACGNCCAGCGGGGCAATGGAGCGGTACTACAGCAACGGCACCCCTGCTGAGCGGTACTGGTCCACGCCAGCTGCTCAAGGCAGCAACAAGCGGCAAAATGTCAGCAGCATGTTGCAGAGCATCTTTCCTGACGGGCTGGCGCCTTTGGCTCAGAAAGTTGCTGCCATGGAGCGGAGAGAGCAGACAAAGTTGCAAAGGCAAGCGGCACGCAGNATACCCCAAAGTCAACGAGGACTTCTTCACCAGAACATTTTCTGGTGGTGTCATCACCATCGTCAGCAGTATTGTTATGTTCTGCCTCTTTATTTCAGAGTTTGGTAAGGCTGCTGAACCTTTTGCCCACGTCAGTTGGTGTTGCAGTGTGTACTCATTCTGCTGCAATAACTGCAGCTCTGTACCTCCGCATGACTACTATCAGTGAGCTGTCGGTAGATACATCGCGTGGCGAACTCATGGACATCAATGTAGGCTTGTTGCTAGATTGGATGCTGTGATGGTATTGGCTGCCTGTTACATGCTGTATGTCCACTGCAGTTTGACATCACATTTCACAAACTTCCTTGTGCCTGGACTTCGCTTGATGCTATGGACATCAGCGGGGAGATGCAGTTGGATGTGGTGAGTAGGTTGAATGTCAAAGATACATTGCAAGGCAAATCATGATGCTTGCCAGCTTATGTGCATGCAGATGCTGCACAATCTGTCCACAACACTCGCAGACAAAAGTAACACAGCATGCCTCTGTGCAACCTGTCAGCACGACAAGCCTCACTGTTACTCTACTCAGTGTTTCATTAGTCTTGCATCCCTTGCATCTTGAAGCCTTCAGCTTGCTACAACTCTTGCACTATTCATGTCCTTTCTGGTTGTGTGATATGCCTACCATTATTTCCTATCTTCCTATCTGCTTTTGAGATGTGACATCTCTGGTATATGATGCAAAGCGAGTTACCTGCAGCTGAAGGTTCAAGGCTCGGTNAACATGCAAAGCTCAAAGGCAGCAATGGCCGTGAGGCCTCTCTGCTCTCCTGCAAAGGAAATTGGCCAGTCTTCATAGACTCAATATGTCACCATTGCAGCTGACGGTGACGCTCCCAACAGAATGAGGAATTACAAAAGAGCGTGCAGTGTGTACATCTCATGTGAGCAAGCAGCTGGGAGCGCCCTTTCTCCCGTCGTGATTTCACTGCCTGCCCAGCATGTTCTGTTGGGCTGTAGGTGCCATGCAGTTTGTTGAGGCGCAAGCATACCTGCCCATGGGTTCAAGTGATGTTGTGCAGATAGTGATGGACAGACAAACAAGCACAGTGGGCAGCGTTTGATCATGCATGCATGCATGCACTATGGTAGGCAATCCACCACAAACACCAACATGAAGATGGCTGTGAGCGAGTGTAACGGAATGTTGCAAAATGCACCAGAAATGCAGCCAGCACTTATGCAAGTATGGTCACACAGCATGGTACATGTGTTCACCGGAATGTGGCGCCATCCCTGGGTTGTGTTTGGGGTGTGCTGGTAGAACCCCTTCTGTCCCAACAAATCCATCACCATCCCTTTCTGCTGGCTCCGCATGCGTGCAAATACTGTCACNGGTAGCCATGCATATCCTGCTGCTGATCATCAACAGGCTATGAAGCCAGCTGTCTTGTGTACATACACAACACAGTTTCAGGATATTGCCAGTGCTAACCAGCCTGTTGTTGCCGGGTGCTGGAGCAGATTTGACAACTTCCCTCTGTAGGTTAGCACTACATGTCACAGTGTCCAAATGTGATGTACTTGCTCAGGGCATCAGCTGTTTGCTTGCACATTTGATGTGTCACGAAACATGGAGTCGCCGTAATGCCATAGTCCCCTGTCACATGCATGACCCGGCTTGTTTGTTAACATACAGACATGTGCTGGTCTTGCGCACAGATTGACTGATCAAGATTGCCTGACTTGGACATGTCTACATACCTCATCGCATGTATTACAGCATGGCTGGTTAGCTGTCTGGGCACCGTAACAGCTGCCACATACTGTACCGTTCTCAGTCTTCATGACAGTGGATTCATCAATGTTTTCAGGTCCAATCTCGTGCTTGATTCCCTCGTCAATTGGGGTGCCATCAGCTCGTAGGCGCTTTTTGTACACATCATNACTGACCGGGCGAGTGCCATAGACGCATTGGCGAGGACAGATATTCCCCTCCCTATTTAACCCACCCAGAAGTCTGGAAAATCGGCTTGTTACCATGTAGACCAAGAATGGCTAGTATACAGCTATACAGCACTCTGCCACTCATGACCTGAGTAAAACCAGTCAGCTTGTATATGATGAGGTAACATTCAGGTGTGNAAGGGGGGAGCGAGGGGGTGGGGGTAGGAGGGCAGCAATGAAGCCAAAGCCTTACCAAGCACGTCAAGCTTGAGGGTTTTGGCCTCGACAAGCACGCCCAGCGCTTGCATTGCAGCAGCATCTTTTGCTACACTGCTGCGCAGTCTATCCACCTCACCCATGTATGCATTCAGATGTGTCCAGTCACTGCTGTGCTGTNGCAGCTGGATCAGAAACCCAGCCTGCTGTCGCGAACTAACACTGTACCTACAGCTGAGAGCGCCTCTGCAGCAAATGCAGTTAGCATGCAGCCTTCAGCATTTGCGTCAAAAGCCAGCGAGACTGATGCAGGAAGCAAAAGCGCAGCAGGCATGCTTGGACGTGCGCATACTGTTGCAGCCATGGATCCAACTAAGCTTGCAGCAGCTCTTGACAGCAGTACTGCTAAGCAAGCTGTGCATACCAGCAGTACTGCCTGGAAGAAGCAGAGACCAGGAGCCATGTCCTTTGAAAAACTGCAGGTATGCAATTTCTCGTGCATCCGCCTGTCATGGATGCAGCGGAATCTAGCAGACGTTGTAGTGTTTAAGATCTCTTGGACAACTCAGCAAAAGCGTATTTTGCTTGGCGTTATCATTCTGCCGTTTTGCTGCCAGGGGAGCATTTCAGGGGAGCATTTCAGTTGTTTGCCATGACTGTGATCAGGTTCAGCCTAGCAGATTATACTGACTCCGGTGCAAGTGCCGATGCAAGTTGTTTTGCTGTGCCAGGTGAAGGTTGAGGTGCAGGCATTTTTGACAATGCCANCATCCTGTACCTAGTCAGCAGCAATAGCAGCGTTGTATGAGATAACATTGGCCACGCATCATGCTGCTGACAGCGAGGCTTACTCATGGTTGCAAACGAGTGAGGAGTCTAGCTTGCCACATTTGCACCTATCCAGCACGCATGCATGACAGACAGCTAGCATGCAGCACCCTTCATTCCAATATTCCTCAGCTTCATTCACCGTTCTCATAGCAACTTGACATCCTGCAGTAGTCACTTACAGTCCCACTGGGGCATCATCAAGATGCATGAAACCTCAAGCTCTAAAATATAATATGCCACCACACACTCATGCAGCAAGTTGGCATGAGCAACATGTGCCCATGCAGTATGACAGGCGAAATAGCCGAGTTGGGTTTGGAGCAGCCCCTTGCCAGGGCATTGGGTCAGGGCAGTTAGTGCTAGACCCATGCGATCCCTCCCTCATACCAGAAGCCAGGTGAGGGTGGTCTGCTCCTGTGACCCATGTATGCATTGATACAGAATGCTGCTGCACGTGTCCTGCACCTGGCACTGCAATGCTCTGTCATGCGTTTGCAGCTGGCAGCATGCCTACTAGACATCACACAAATGATGCCTTATCGTCATGCTACTCTTTGCTGCTGTCCGCATGCTACCGATGCTGGCTGTNGCTAGCAAAAGCACATGCGCTGCATGTGCCAGCAGATGGCTCGACAGCTGTCACAAAATTTGCATACTGTCAGGACAGATGCAGTCTGCATTCCATGTGTTCAGTCGAGAAAACAGCAGCTGACATGGCAGAGCAATTGCTGTGGCCTGCATCGGAAGCAGCATCTGCTGCACAAAGGGGCTCATGCATATGACAGAGTGTTGGACAAGGCATCAGCTGTCTGTGCATCATCTGTGCCAGTCTGTCTGTCCAGCTGCGGCTTCACACAGTCTGTTGATGCNCTCATGACGTTTGCATGTCTGTCTGATGTCAAAAGCTGCGTGGGGATGCACGGGCCCTTCAACATTCCAACCATCAGCACTTGTTCTCACAAGCCTATTGGGCTTCAGGTCTATGCTGATTGCTGGAGTTGCATTCCTTATTGGCTGTGTATGGCAAGTGGCTGCCAAGAAGTACGTGGGTTTGCTGTTGGTTGGGCGTATCTTTTGGGGAGTGGGAGTGGGTTTTGCCGACCAGTCTGTCACGATCTACAATGCCGAGATGGCACCCCCCCAGTGGAGAGGGCTGCTGCACATTCTTTTCCAGACTGCCACTGTCACAGGCAAGCATGCAGCCTTCGCGCTAGCTTGAACATAGACTGTTCTGTGGCACCAGGTTGTGTTGCTGTTTCATGTCAGGCATATGCCGTCGTCTCTGACAAAGTTGAGTTGTAGGGTGCTGAGTCTACCAAAGTCAGCCTGCCTCTGTTTCTAAAGCTGTCAGCGTTACATCACTACGCCGGACACATAGCTTCCCATGTCTCAAAGACACTGCCCGACCTGTTGACAAGAGTGCAGTCATTGAGCATGCTTCAGCAACGGTCTTCCTGACATGTATATTTATATATTTCTGTTCTATTAGACACATATTTCTGACACACATATCAGCAACTCAAACTTGATTTGCTTGTTGACTCATCACAGTGTCGTCTTAACATTGCTGTGTGAGCACAATCGCCAATGGGACACACCATAAGGTTGCATCATCGTGCATTTGCTATCCTGCTCCCAATGCTTTCAGCATTTTGACAGGTTGTGCAAGTTCATANTCAAGCACAGATCAGCAGCTGACCAAAACCCAGAACTGGCAACTGTAAGTAGTCTTGTGCACCTGCATGGTTGCTTGCATGAGCAGTGCCCTCGGTTGCAGCTCTATCACCACCTTCAGAAAACATAGATCATGCTGCATCAAATTCAGCCTAATGCAGCCAGTAGTACAATGCAGCATTGTACAAGGTCGCCTGTGCTGCAGGCAATTCTGCATCTGGTCACAGCCACTGCAAGAGCTGCTTCAGGCACAAGACTTATGGATGCCTCCAGCAGTTCAATGCCATTGTTACAGAAGGGGCTGGTGGGCGCAGCAATATGTGCTGCATGCAACCACAAAGATGTTTCCACAAGTGCTTTATCATGCCTGTCAATGATCATAGGTGGGACACTTGTCTAGCATACCTACTGCTTCTTTTCTCCACCATTTTGGACCCTACTGCTGTCTACGTGGTCATATTAAGTGCTGACTGGTGCTCAATGTCTGCAGATAGTCNCTTAGGGTCTTCAGGTACAAATGCCCGTCTGCTGCATTACACACTGTGACATTTGCTTGCTGAGTGCAAGTCTGACTGTAACGCACTGAAAGAGATTTGTCACGCGCCGCGACACTTCTAGACTGTTGATTTCTTCACATGCATAATGAGGTTTGCATGTTGTGCCAGTCACAGCCAGGTGGCGTGTATGATGTGTGCATTGGGGCAGTTGTACAGCAAAAGTCTTGGCATGCAGCGTCTTGGCATGCTGTGCATGCTTGTCAGCACAACGATGAAGCTGGCAAGAGTCTTGACATCGCCAGTCACTGCTGATGTCACTGTGCAAGTATGTGCAACTTGACTTTGTGGTTTGACTACAATGAAGCTTGGGCCGACTGTTCCCATCAAAGTGGCTGTGCCAAGTCTGCATAGCTGTGCCAAGTTTGCATTGCACTGAAATGCTGGCAGACTGCAGGGATCTACGTTTCTGGTGGGCANCAGGCTGTTCAGCATCTGGGAGGTTTGGCAAAGCAGATTGAGGCTGAAGAATGCAAATTGCAAAGCCTTTGATCGGCCAACCAGCGAGCACATGGCCCTGCGTGCGCTCACCCAAAACTTGCTCAACACCTTGCTGCTCGCTGAGCTGAGGAGGCATTGCAGGGCTGGTGTGCTGCTCATGCTGTGAGATGTCTGCTAGCTTCTGTTTGGCGTCACTAGACTTCAGCACATGCTCATCACAGTGTTTGGGCCCACCAGCATCAGACACCAATTTCAGCATGGAGCCTGTAGCAGCATCTGTCTGCTTGATGGCTGTGGGCGTCGAGGCCACATGGGCTGAGCTTACTGATTCTTTGTAAGGTGAGCTCGTCAGTTTGTTATGGGCTGCGCTGAGTGAATCCCGGTGGACTGAACCCATCACATCTCTGTGGGCTGGGCGGGCAAAATCACGATTGGCGGAGCTGAAGCTCATGTAGGCGTTCTCAACAGTTGGGTCAGCTGTGCTGGATTTGACATGGGATGCAGTAGTAGGCATGAACGACATGTCATAGCAGGTGCAGTCTGCTGCAACCTCAGTTGAGCCATACAGGTTGAGTAGCTTGCATCCAGCTGGCAAAGCTTGCTGTAGAGCATGTGCAAGCTGCAGTGATAGCGGTTCTCCGCTACTGGTCAAGACCTTCAAACTCAGGAGCNACTGGGCTGTGACAGGTATAACATGGTCAGCAGTAATGTGCATGATGCGCGCAAAGCAGTCACCTCGTAGCCTTGTGTACTCATGGCCCCAGTAGCTATAGTCAGGGAATGGCACATCTTCGTGTGCAGGATCACTATTATAGCCAAAGATGGGGGGACCTGCGGGTTCTTGTCCTCCTGGAGTTGCTGGTATGCATGAGAAATCAGATGTGTGCATGATAGCATCAATGTCAGGGATCTGCGTTGGAATGTTTTGTCANAGCAACTGATTGCATACAGGTATTGGGCCAGCGATGCTGTCATACTAGGTGTGAGGCATCTGCTATGTTGTTGGACTATGCACACATGTCTTAATCTTATGCTGCTGCCTAAGCCGATGTAGTTCCTTGCATGTTCTTTCATGGTGTTGTCTGCCCTACAAACTGCAACATGAAACATGCATTGCNTGTGCTGTAGATGCTGGGGCATATGTTGTTTGCATGGAATATCAGCGAGTGTGATGAATGCAACGTCTGAGGATGTGTGCTTGAAGGAATTGTGAGGAGCGGCACCTTGGGTGGCTCATTAGTCATTTTGACACCGTTCTGGAGGATGTTGACAGGGAACTTGGCAGAGGGGTAGGAGGTGATCCACAAGCGGAAGTCTGCAGGGACTGTGGCAGGATCCAGCTCTTCGCAGATTCTGTCCAATGCTGGCATCCAGCTAGGAGCCAAATGGCAGTTCTGCAGTTCACACAGTCAAATTTATCAACATGACATGCTGCGTCATTCCATAATGTCATGATACTTTTGGTTACATATGGCTTACAGCAAGGCCAACAACAACAGCACAAGCATCAGCACAGCACAGCACACAGCACAAGCATGCACAGCACAGCAGGCACAGTACAGCAGCTAAGATGCACAGGAAAGCCAAGCATGCGGCAGACGTGAGGTGTGTGGAATGTAAAGTTCAAGCTGTCTACATGTTCTGCCAATGTAGCAGTCTGGTTGATACACAAAGCACCAAGCAGTCCTGCATACTGTATCATGGCAACAAGTTGTATACAGTGTTGCACAGATGCCATCAAAGGTGTTTCCATGTGTGTCTTGAGCAGCAACACTGCTGGACGTGTTGCTATGTTTCTGAGCTGCTGATCTCAGTCTCGCCTGGCTTAGGCAAAAGGAGAGGTAGATCAACTGAGCAAGCTGACACGAGATAGGTCGAACCTCGCTTTCGACAGTGCCACTGTAAGTGACTGTGCAGTGAGTAGGCATCTTGTGTGCTTGACGTACTAATAAGCTGCTGCAATTTGTACCGAAAGGTCATTGAGCATGTCAACTATTCAGCTTGAGGCATACAAAGGACCTGCAGGCTGACATAAACAAAATGGCAGATNGACAGTGTCTGCAGCATCTTGCATACAAGTCACAAATCATTGACTTGTGCAAAAATGCAAAGCCATACCTGCAACAGTTGCTGCAACAACTGCAAAAGACTTTGTTGGAATTCAGCTGAATCCTGCATGATTTGAGCTGCCTGTTTCAATACTCCCTGGTTAACTCTGAGCAGCTGCATTTGCTGCTCTGCTGTGCCGTGCTGGGCGAGCAGAGCCAGAAATGCTATGTAATTGCTAAGAGTCTGCCCATTTGCTTCTGACTCTGCGTCTCCAGCAAGCACAAAGCTGACAGCCTCTGTCACCATCACCTCGCCATGCTCCAACCAAAACTGCGCCTCATTGGCCTATCATACCAAGGATTGCATTAGTGCAACTTTGCTTGAGCTACAGTATGGCTACGTAGTGGAGAGTCACCTGGGCTGAAGGGCGATCTGCTTCAAATGTGTAAGTCAGGCTTTGCAGGATAGAGGTGAGCAAGCTTGTGCTAGTGGAGGAGTGTCCCAGTTGCTGTAGTAANTGGTTGCAGAATGGTCAGGTCAGAGACCTAGGAGCTGGAGACCTTGATGCTGATGCAAGACCTTNAGCCTCAGATTTGCTCAGTGCTGATGCACTGCACACAGACCTGAGGCTGTAGCTGGGTGCCCAAGCCGTGAGGAGTTGTATCAACCATTGCATCAACAGCTCTTGAGTGCTGTAGCAGTAGCAGCCCACAACCTCAATGTGCAACATCCCCTGATTCCACACTGCCACAAGTACATAGCAGACCACAATCCTCAGCAACCCAGAATTAGCATGTTGGTGAGACGGAAAAATCCTATACATTTGCACCTTTTTTGTGAAGCATTGCAGGCCATCCACACCAGAGATGCTTTGACAAACTATTTCTTTGTTGCGGGAGGCTCGTTTGAGGGAAATGAAAGGCCTGCTGAGGTGCTGCCACTCTCAAACCAACAGCCCTAGTCAGTGTTCACTTTAAACCTGGCTCCCATGGTTCATACATTCATCCATCCACTCACCCGTTCACTCATCCATTCACTCAATCACTCTTCGGCTGTACCTGATAGCCTTGGCCACAATGCACTCAGTGTCCTCCACAATGGCGAGGCCGAGCTTGGAAGCCACATCTGTCAAAGATATCCGGCTGTAGGCCAAGCTGATCCTGCGCAGCCCGGCTCTGATGACATTGTGCCTCAGCCGCACAATGAGGTTCTGCACCTTGTCTGCCTTGAATGTGCTGTCATGCTGCTCAGCTGCTGTCCTGCACAGGCATGGGAGGGATCATGAATGCTTGGTGGACTGTTGACAGCCCTNAACTCTGTTGATCGTGCTGTGCTGCCTCTCTGACTTGTTTGCATCTGCGTTCTGCACCGAGATGCCACTCCTGATACNCACGTCTACAGTCTCTGTGTGCACCTGACTATGCAACCGAGGTGTGCGCAGATGGCAACAAGCATGGCTGGAACAAGGAAAGGTGCTCCTGTACCAGCATGCAGGCATCACACTGCTAAAAGCTCACTCCACGAGGTTGATGCAAACTCAGGGGTGACGACAGAAGTACAAGCACTGTAAGTGTGCATCTGTACAGAAACAGGTCACACAGGCACACGAGGTAGTGCCACATACCTGTGGATCATCTGCTCTGATGCGNCCGCTGACTGCAGGTTGCAGCGCCTATGCATCAGCTAACTGGTTGTTGGTTCTTGGTAGCACCTGAGTCTCTTGCAGGCCCTGCACCTGTGTTGTCTGTGGCTGGAGTAAAGGCTTGAGGTTGCTGGATGACCGACAGAACCCTTCTGTTCCAACTGTGTTGACAAGCATATTCAGGCATTGCTAGAATGTGCGTGCACTAGCTTGGGCGAGGCACATTTTTTGACCCTGTCTGTCACGCACTACAGGCAGCAGATCTTTGGGACCTACATGGATGCTCTGGTGAAGCTGGAGGATGCTGCAAGGCCCAAGCAAGCAGCTGACTTCAGGGTATGCACCTTGCTGCTTTGCCTTTGAGCGTAGGCGCCCCAGCTGAATGGGTACACAAGAAGCAGCAGCTGCACATGAATGCAAGCAGCAATTGAAACCTACGTCATCTAAGAGAGTGTGCACTTTGGGAGCTTACGTAAACAGCTCATATGTGCTTGCAGGTTGCTGGACATGACGCTGACACTCTAGTCACGACAAGTCAAACATCAGCACTCGTCCGTACAATTGCCACATGACAATGTTGTGATGCAGTATGTACCCAGTCTGCTTGTGACAGGTCATCCAACGTATGCCACTTGACTGATTCATGCTGGATTGTGACATTGGTTTGAATTACCTCAAGTTCCATCTCCTGAGGCAGGGGGGATGCTGGCTCAAAAACGAGCTGGCACCATGCTGGACTGGCACTCTTGTGTAATACATGAGCTTCACTTTATTGTCGTGCAGTTGATGCTGGCTCAAAGGAATATTGGATTGGAGGACAGCTGGCTGAGTGTGGCGCCTCAGCTGGCCAGTCTGCCTGCATTCCTTGCAGTCAAGTCTGAGCTTGACAGACAGGATATGTTTCAGGAATACNAGCTCGGAAGGGAGAGTATCTGCAGCATGAGACCACTCAGAACTGGAGCTTGATGCTACAATGATAGACACTTACCTTGCAAAGGCAGACAGCAGGTCTGCAATGGCCAAAATTGTGATCATGCAATTCAAGCGCTGCACCACAATGACAGGCAAGGATCATAAGCACCCAAGAGCTTTGACCGGCAGCCAGGGGCATAAAGGCAAGAGCTGCGGTGCAAAGAACGGGGCACAAGTAGACACAATAAAAGAGGGCTGCACCTCGACATGGCTGGTCACAGCAACAGGGATGAGTGCAGTCATCTTTGCAGTAGTCATTNCTTCATCATCAGAAAAGGCGCTGTTTGCTCCAGTGGCGCCTCAAGCTGTTTGCTAAGAAGGGCACTAAATGCAAGAGGGAGCAACTTCTGTAGCAGCACTGACTTTTTGTTACTACAGCACACTTGACACATGTACAGCTGGGCAAGCTTGTGTTGCTAATGTGCCAAGTCCTGCTGTTACAATGCAGGACGCCAATACAACCATACACGAGTAGTATAATTAGCCACAGGGTGAACATGCACTGGACACATACTGATATTTCTCATATCCTGTAACACATACCCTCCGCATTTCCGTACAAACTAAACCAAAATTTGTACAGCAGGCTAAACAATGCGACGCCAGCTTTGTGCACGGGCCCACTTGCTTGTGGTCTGAGCATGCGACTGCCTGTGGTCACATTTATACCTGCATGCTCATGTGATTGATAGCTACTCCACTTGCTTATGGTCCAAACCTGACCTAGTGCCTGTGGTCACATGTATACCTGCATGTCTGTGTGATTGGTAGCTTGAACTTGCAATTGCACGTATGTTGCTATGCGTTACCTCTTAGCTTTGCAACTCAAGCCATATGAGTCAGCCAACAACCAAAACGTGACACACAAAACTCTGCAGNTTCTGTACACACGGCACAGCACAGCCAAGGCACTGCTACATCAGCCCAGAATCAGAGACTGGCACCAGAATTCTGACTCACCCTACTAGTTCAGCAATGTGTAACACATTACCAGATTGCATGCATTGTCTCCAACCAGCACCAGAACAAGAGCAGCCCACCTGAGTGTCGGGGTCCTGATACGAGGACAAGTGTGGATAGATGGCTGTCCACAGACGTTCAGGTGGCAGAGACGCCCACAGCTGGCACAAGTAACTGCGCATGTCAGGGTGGGCGCCCTCATGGCTTGACAGCACGGGGCTACGCAACAGCGCATACACAGCTTGTGGCAGGCCTTGCAAAGCTTCAGCCTCCTCAAACAGAACATCCACCTGCAGTCATGTCTGTATACTCACACAAGCTGTTGAGGAATGCTCGACTAGCACCTCCTGTCACCAATGATGCCAGCTCACACCGCCATCATGCTCTCACAGGCAGCTATGCAGAACCATGCCTTATGGCATTGTGCAGTTAAGCTTATGCCTGCATGACACCTGTGAGTCCCGTTGACCAATCGCTGTGCTCACCTGCATAGCATCTGTGCNATCTGAGTGGTCGTGAGCTACTACTTGTCGCAGCTCTCGCCAACCCATGCTTGTGCTACGCGCGATGCAGGCGTCGACATCGAGCGATTAGGTCCGGCATCATGCTGCCATCAGCGCTGACAACACCTGCTATTGAAAAGCAGAGTCCGCTACGTGCAAGCGTTACGCGGTTGGGTGTTTGCATTCTTGTGGCTTTCCCTTGCCGCAGGTCCGTTAGTCATGACAGTCATGGCTATAGAAAGCTGCAATCTCCTTCTTCTTTTTGGCTGCGCTGCCCCACTGGTCTTCTTCATCGGCGTGACAACACGTGCACTTTGCCACGAAGTACGTCGTCCATGAATACAACGCTGCGGAGACAACAACTTCGAAACAGGCTCCGGCAAGAGAGTTCATGGCATTTGTAACTCAACTCAGTGGCCGGACGATTGCGCCATCGCAAAAGTGCAGCCGCGCCAAGGCTGCAGACCGGGTCTCTCGGCTTTCTAGNATATGGTGAGAGCGCACCAAGGGTGCTGCATGATCTGTGGGATACTCATCCGCTCTGCTGGGTCTCCCACCAGTATGCGTACCAGAAGATCTTTGCAGCTGTCTGAGATATCCACTTGGGCAGGGAAGCCATACTCTACATTGAGAATTCGCTGCAGCAGCACATGATTCAGCAGCTCGTGCTGGACTCAACAGCTGCAGTCATGCTGGTGACTGCACTGTCTGGGCACTCATTGTCTCAGGTACACAAGGTGAGCTTTCACACAGCTTCAGATCACAGCAAGCAAGCCATTGTGCTACCACAAGTTGTTTAGCATGTCAGGAACATGGCATGTGTGCCGAAGCTCACCTGTAACATGACATGCATTCNGCGTAACTACAACATTTTGCATGTTGCTGATAACCTCTTCAGGGCACCCTTGCTGGAACAAAGCAGCTGGACGGGTCAGATTGCACCTCTGCAGGACGTGACCAGTGAAAATGTACAATATGATGCAAAACACCAGCAGTTGCTGGAAATCCGAGGGCTAGGCTGTCCTTTGCCAAAGGAGTTGCCGCACATCAACCCATAAGCAACCCATGAGCTCGGATTTGATTGTACATGCCCGGANAAAGAAGAGCAGTGTATGACAGCACGTGAATTGTAGGAGTTCCAATGACCAAGGATTTTAGCTGCAAAGGATATGCGCAATGCTCAGAGGCGTGGCAGACCTCTGCAGGAATGGGCTGCCCATTCTTCTTGGTCACAGTTGGACCTTGCAAGTCAAACCAGCCCTCTGTTTTCTGCTCTGAAACTACTTCCGCAACAGGGATTACCACAGAGCCCAGGTGTGGTGCACCTGTACAGGTGCATGCATATTAAGTCAAGTAGACTGCTTGGCTAGGCCATGTCCTGATATCTGCAAGCTGTGCAAATGACAAAATTTGATGTGTATGACGGTGTGTATGATTCACAGTCAACACTTCAAAGTCAAGAAGGGTCAGTCACATGAGTGCTTCAACTCATGATATGTATATATAAAGGTAGCTATGAAGTCATGCTGACTCCATGGTCTGTCATGCTGATCTTCAACACACAATGCAGCAGGACACTACAGTGCAGGGAGAGCACACGGCTACCTGCAAGGATGCCACTGTGATGCAGAANTGAGCTCTTGCCTGAGTGCATGGCTGTACTGTATGTGAGGCTGAGCCAAGTAACACTGCATTGTCAGGACAAACAGCAAATCGTGACAAACAGCAAGTTACGAAACATTGAGCAAAAGACACATGCACAACAGGTAACATGTGTTGACTGCGTTGCGTTATGATGGCAATTGCAGAAACAGATGAGTCAACTGTGTAGCATGCCAAATCTGGCATTACAATGGACCAGGTGTCTTGACAGTGTTTGAGCTGCAGAGCAGGCAAGGTATGATAGGCAGGTTGGTAGGTGTGATAGATGGGTACGATACACATGAAAAGCATGAGTTCACGCACGGGAATGGCTTGGGCGCATAGCCATGCATCTCCAGCCAAGTGCCAATGGGTCTGCCATCATGCTGGATGCGCACTGTGTATTTCCACTTCTTGGAGGCTGCCATGCCTGCAAAATACAGGGAGAAATGCTGACAACAAAGCTACAGGGAAACAAGTGGCCAGGCTTGCAAGCCAGTATGACGGCCATTTTGGCAACTGTGACACGTGGGCGTGAAGCAGCAACCATGCATGATGCACCAATCACACTGCACAACATGTGCATGAAGGCGTATGGCAGCGGCTGAGGCAGAAGCAACAGGCACAGTGTCTGGGCTGTGTTGGCATATGTATNGTCTGCATCCCAGGTTGTGAGCAGTCTGCGGAATGCGTGACTTTTGGTCATTGACATCGTTCGCAATGGTTGCTCATGCTGTACGCTCCAGCGGATCACGCACTGTACTCACATGTGTTCATGGTTTTGTGAGTATGGTTGTGATTGTCTGCATAAGGCAGTAAACTCCCAGGGTAGTGATGCAAGACTGGGCAGCAGTATTACGAACTGCTAAATTAAAGTTTGATAGCATTGCACTGCAACTTGTATTGACAACATTGATCAACTTTCAAACACATCAAGCCAACGACTGCCATGCTTCACCGTTTGTAGCATTTGTAGTCATGACAGCAAGCAGGAATATTCAGCAGCATTTCACACACCAGTATCCAACAGGTGTTGGCTCTCTTTCAGTCCTGACAATATGAAATGACAACTTGCTGCTGTTAACGTCACAGCCTGCAAGGCAGTATGGAACGCATATGGATGTTTGACAAGTCTAACTGTACACTGCAAACCACCTGCTCTATTCTAGCAAAAGGTCCCATTGCAGGAATCATTCCTGACCTCACGAGCTGCGGGGAAAAGCCTTCTTGTTATCCCAATCCTGGATGTGCAGGTTTTGGGCTGAATCAGCATCGAGGTACCAAGTAAGGTTGCCTGTCTCTGGCTGGACTAGCTGAGCTGGCAGTGAACCTGGCAAAGCCTGTACTTCCAAGGCGCGCTGGATGATCTCAGCCTTGCCACCACCAAAGGCCACAATGACAATCTGCTTAGCAGCATTGATGACTGGCAGGGAGAATGTGATACGCTCTGGGGGTGGCTTGGGAGAGTTCTCTACTGGGAGAACGACGCCTTCCTTGATGCCAGTCTGTTCCTTGTTAGGGAACAAGGAGGCTATATGGCCATCAGGGCCAATGCCTAGCAAAATTAGGTCAAAGACTGGGAGACGTGCTGAGCCCGAAGACTTGGGAATCACACTTTCTGGGAGGTGGAGGATCTGGCCAGCATACTCTGTAGCTGCGTCTTTGACTGATAGACCCTCCTTGATGGTGTGAATGTTTTCAGAGGGAATTTTGACCTTGCTGAGAAAGGCTTCACTTGCACCCTTGTGTGTGCTGTCTGGGCTGGAGTGAGGTACATTTCGCTCGTCCACGTAGAAGATGTGCCAACTGGACCAGTCCATGCCTTTGATGCTGGCCAAAGGGGTCCAAAATCTGCTTGGCTTGACTTTCTGCCTCAGCGTAATAGTCCTTGACTGACCCAATAAGTTATTGACTGGCTGCATGGGGTTTTGACTGCTTGTTATGACCATTGCAATTCAGAACACACCTGTAATGCAGCTCGAACAATTTATCTGTGCACACATGGAAGGTGATTACTGACTGGTGCTGGGTCGGTTTTGTTAGCTTGAACTGCTGTTTCACTCATGTATACGACCTGGCAGGTACAGTTATAGCTCACGAGGACAGACCTGTGATCACAAATCTCTAAAAGCACGTTCCAGCGTATTGCACTACGCTGCACTGCCTAGCACAATGTGGCATGTATCACCTACGCTGCCTTGCCTGCTATGATCGAGGCCACCGTCACGCTCTCCTATCGAGATCATGCACCAACAGATCTGGCTGGAGCATCTCACGATTTCGCACTGGAACGCTCTGGCAACACTACAACCCAATGATGTGGCACAAAAATTGCATAAATGTCTTCAAGCTGGCAACGACAACAAGCAGTGAGTATATTACCTAGTGATCTCAGCCCTTACATCAATCATGTGCTGATAATTGAGAAAAAAAGATCTGGGCCTGCCATAGTACAGTCAGTAGTAAGCTGCAATCACTAAGCAGCAGTAACAGCAGCGTTGCTGAGCGTGGCATTGCTGTCTGCCTCTGTGAGCAGGTCTGCTGACCGATCCTTTGGGATGCAATGCATTGTCATGATGTCCTTGGTTGCTTTGCGCGCCACCTCTGTCTCTAAAATGACTGTCTGCAAGGCACATTGCTGTGTCAGGTGTCGTTCAACCGATAGCAGAGCATCGAATTGTCGCAATTGAGGATGAGGCCAGCAACAACAGAGGTGACATGTGCCATGTGTGATACGGTGACACGCCAAAGTACCTGGTTATATTCCANCCTTTGTTGCTGCACTGCATGAGCTTGTCAAGGCTGTGCCTGCCAGTAGCAGCGCTGACGCTTTCAAGGCACAAGAAGCTGTTGGGACTGTCATGGCATNATAAGTGTGTCGCACCTGCAGTGTGTGAGGCAGCTGCAAGGCACACAATTATCTCAGCTCAGACTCTGTGCTCAGTAAGTTGTCTCATGTCAATCAGTGTCTTGCTTCAACCTTGTTACCCATTCTGCAGAAACCGCCTTGGGGTGGACGGAGATTACCAGAAGTGTCTTGAGTTCCAGAGGAGGCAGTTTGCTGGCGAGTCTCAGATAGTATTGCCTGGCACTGGAGATGTGTTGCAAGCGGTGGCCTACAGTAGTGCAAGCCAGCAACAGGTGCCCAGCGCTACACAAGATCTCATCTGCACATGTGTACAGGCTTCTGACAGATTGTTGCTAGTGTTGCACTAGGACTTCTGATGTTGCAGCCTGCCTACAGCAGCAGGCATTGCTTGATGTCAACCGCGTTATTGAGCACTTGGACAGTTTTGTACTATCTGCTGACCTGCATCAAGCAGCATCTTCACCCCCAATCCCTCAGAATATACTGCACACTCTGTCATGACTTGAAACAAGGTCAGTCCCCGTGAAGCATACCTGTTGTAGGCTTGCACTCGTCAGAACATCTACATCCTTAGGAGTTCTGCCCAGAACAAGGTCTCGAACTGTGCCACCAACAATAAAGGTGTCGTGTCCTGCATTACAACAACTTCATTCATCCTTATACTGTGTCTCGTGCATTCCAATGCGGTCTGAAATCTTGACAGCTCTATACCAGCTAGCTTGAGGTCAAGGAGCACTGGCCAAGCATATGAGGGGATATCTTTGGCTGTCAGGGCATGCTGACTGTCATCCAACACAGTGGCCACACTGGCCTTGTTCAAGCTTGACTTGTTAATCTGGGATCTGGTGCTCGACTTGGCTGTACCGCCAGGCTCAGCTACAGCAGAGTCAGCTGAAGCTGGTGATTCGGTGGTATAATTACGTACCATCTTTTGCAGCTGCGTATGCAAGGTGCGCTCTGTGTCGCTGATGTATGTAGCGTAAAGTCTCGGCAGTACGCTGCGTGTGCCAAAGTTGCCCCCATGGTGCTGAGGCAGCTGTGCAGGCTTGATGTGCACAGCATGCTTTGCGCACTTCCGAAACAGCGCCCAAGGCGAGAATGCGCAGCTAGCAGCATGTTGCATAAAGTATTGCAGAGTGCAGCGGCAATGTCATTGATGCTTCGTACGCTCCGCAGCACGCGCAATACGTCTCGACATGAGGGCACCCAGCACTGTTGAATGGCTGCATCATTAGCTCAAAACCCTAAAAATGACAATGAAAGTCACTTCAACATCTGAACGTGTCAGAAACAGTGGACGAGCTGAGTAAATCCGTGAGACNGATATCGAGACAGGACAGGCATCAAATGTAAATAAGCCCATAAGCGTGCACCAGCGTCAGAATCACATGCAAGCCTGTTGAGCGTCACTGATACAGCAGCATGCAAGAACACACTACCGTAGTGTATTCAAAGATTGTTTTTTATGTAAAGGTCGGGCCCTGCTGTGATTAAATTTATTCGACCTTGATTAAACACACTGCTGGCAAAGTTGCCACATGTAAGCGAGCTTGCTGGCATGGGATCACATATCGTGTGCATATTGCAGCGGGCGGTGCACAAGGGTTTGGCACGGATCAAACATGACCGGTTACTCTCTAAACACATTTGCAACTCTGCATTCCCCGATCCACTATTACAGCAGTACGGCAGCGTTCACAATGCCTTACATGCGCTACCTACCCAATCAAAGGGTGCAGCAACAGGCAACAGCGATTTCAAACACATTCTTATGCCTTATGCGCAAAGTCAATGCCCTTCTGGATCGAGCTGCCAAGCTCTGGCATGAGAGCCTTAAGAGCATCTTGTTCGTATGAGCTGAGCCCGCTTGGAAGTGGATGAACCTTTTCTACACCTGCACAGTGATGGACCAATGCTCACTGCAGTGTGGACAGCAGAGAGCATACACATTAATATGTGAGCACACGCATGGCGTACATATGAACAATGCTTGCGATTGAAGTAACATACATAGAAACCAAAGACCACGTCTGACTACGCAAGATGTCATCAAAGAACATGCCTGTATGAATGGCTGTACTACAGTTGCATTTAGCAAGGGCTGAGACAGGGCTCACCTTCAGGGCCTAGGTCCACTCTGCTTGAGAAATAAGGGACATCAGTGACATCTGACTCAACATAGGAGTAGTNGTCAAGCAGTCAGAGGCAGCAAGTCAGAATGGGTCAAGCAAGCGGGATGAGCGGGAAGTCAAGCATGAACCATACAAGCCAGATCCCAAAGCAACATACACTGACCATGGCACATACCGTGTGCCAGAAGACCAGGTGAGCAAATGCATGCTGCCTTTGGCACACTATCGCTGGGATGCTCACATTCTGCCGCAGACATGCTATCACTGCTTAAGTGTCATGAGCCCTGACCAAATCTGTTGTTGAGGACTCTGTCAGTCATATCTTGCAAAAAAGGAGCCATTTCTGTCTGCACATTTGTCTGCACATCTCTCGTGTGATTTTGTTGTGATTCTGTTGTGATTTTGCTCAAGTGTGATTCTGCTGCAGATAGACAACATTGGTGCCCTGATGGGATATCGGGGTGCCAGGATAAAAGGGATATGCTACGTGTCCAAAGCAGAAATCATGATTCCCAGGGAACGGGAGCCAGGACTTCCTGNTTCCTATTGACCACCGCAGGTGTCAGGGGTAACACCCTGCCTGTCAGGTGAGCGCCTAGTCTGGCAGCGCATGTGTGCAGTGATCAACACTGTGGCATGATCCCATCATGAGAATGTGACCTTTGGTTCACCGTGGTGCATATTCGCTCAACACACTCTGGGTGATGTTTGCATCACACTTGTCTCATTGACATGTGCAGGTGGACGCACCTGCTGTGTTTTGCCGCACAGAGTGATTTGCAGTGTAAGGCTGCATGGCTTGATCGTCAGGTGCATGCTGCCCGCTGTTGTGCACAGTTCAGATTCCCATCTGCATAGCCTGCAAGTGACCTTTTATGCTGCGCAATAGAAATCAGCAGAGAATGTCTGAGGTACCTGCAAGTGCAATATGAATGCATGCAGCAGGGTGCAATCTGTACGCCGCCCATTATGTCGCAATGCATGCTTGGNTAACAGGTGCAGTAGTAGGATACATCACTCAATGTGTTTACCAGCTGCTCCAAGAAATGACATGCATGCTTGTCTCCCTAATAGTCATGAGCAGTGGNGGACATCCTGACTGCGGTGATGTTGCTCAGAAATCAGGTACACTGTCGTTTAGATTGTGCTGTGTGCGCTGGTCATGCTGTGTGGGGGAGCTAGTTGGCAGAGACCAAACTACATTGACAGTGAGCACACCAACAAATGGTCTGCAATTGAACCCTTCACACTTTACACCCCACATGGACCCTACTCAATCTTCAAACACCCTTGCAGCATGTGACATGTACGCTGTTCATGGGAATGGTACAAGCGCTGTCTGCATCTGTGGGCTTATAGTAATGTCCACTGACCATTCGTCCACTGACCATTCGTCAACCTGTCATACAATCAGCGCATGCCAAGGAGTCTGGCTGACGAGACTTGCCTCCACTAAGCTTGCCTGGAATGTGTCCTGACTGTGACAACATCTATATTAGTACTGTACACAACAGTGTACAATGCTATTGATTTAGATGCCCCTCTGCCTGACTTTACACCTTAGTCCCCACTCAATTGGTTTATCAGGTGTTGTGACAGGATTTGTGTGCTGCATTAGCAAGTGTCTCAGCTATGCCATGCTTCACAGATAAGTCTTTTGGCTCGCTCAGGTTTTCAAATCCATCTGCATTGCAACACATGCTTTTGTATGGTGACATGTTGCAGCTAAAGGCATGTGTCGTGTCTTGGGCGCATGCCATCTACACTGCATGTGTGAGAAGGTGCAACCTGCCTGTGCTTCATCTTATGTGATAGCAGCAACACTTGTCGTATGAAGGCATAAGCGGTCTGCTATCCCAACGATGCATGTTGTGGCAGTAGCTGAGCTTGGCTTGAAACTCCATTGTGTACACACAGACATCATNTCATTGTAGCACGTCTCCACTATGTGACCGCACTGATGCAGGCATGTCTAGTACAAGCTCTCCGCAAAGCATCAGCAGGTCTGCAAGAACAAGCTGCCCTGGAGTAGATAAGCCTTGCACTAGCTGTTCAAGAAGCTTTGACATCGCTGGAGCAGCTTGCATCTTCACGTCATAAGCTTTCTCCATATCCTGCAGCTGTGTCTCCGCCCACTGGANTGGATCTGTGTTGTTCAGCTGTGTGTAGATCTCCATGGCATAGTCAAGCATGTTGGTCTTGTTGAGAAGGTCGAGTTTGCCCTGCTGTATCTGATCTTCAGGGTACAATTCCTTTGCTGACAACCATTCTAGCAGAGGGAAGACGAGGTGCCTATCCATGCTCTTGGCTAGCTTCGCGGTCAAGTCATACTCCGCCATATTGAATTTGGTGCTTGACGGTACGTTAGCAACCGTGATCAGCAGTGTTACATGGCTTAGTGCGCAAAATAGAACCGGTGGCGCAAACCTAAGTAGGGTTTTAAGCGGAAGCATTTTTGCGGGGACAAAACCGTAGACTGGGATCCCAATTGCCAGGAAGAAAGGAGCTGACTCAGAACCCGCTAGAAAGTCAACATCGTATCAATGCACGCAAGTTTACGACAGNATGGGCACTGGTGCCTGACCAAGCAAGACTGCAGTGGGTGGCATTGCCTCCTGGACTATCTCATCTGCTGAACCCACTACAGCCTGTATAGACAGCACGAGCAGTCAGGCAGGACATTTGTGGTGACATGTGTGGTGTGTGGTAGCTGCCTAGATCATATGGCACAGCGGACGCCTGTACTTTGTGTGTGTGGCTGAAGCATGGTTCACTGCTGCGGTTTATACCAGAGATCAGTCCACACAAGAGCACTATGTGAAACCAGGTGCACACACGAGGACCATGTCTTACATGACATGTAAGTAACATGCAAGACATTGTGGGCCCATTGCAACAACAACAAGTGTCACTGCCTGCCAAGAGTAGCAAATGCTGGGACAAGTGTGCACCTCTGCTGAGGCAGTGGACTGACGTCAAAGCAACACACTTGTGCAATTGCAACCGCTATCTTTGGAGGCTTGGCCAAGCAACAACGCAAATGCAATTGCTGCCCATGCTGGTACATGTGCACTGTGGCTCTACCTGAGCAGCAAGATCCCCATTGTTTCTGGCTGGCTCTGTTTGGTGCATGTGGATGTTCTGCCCTGCAGCTGCATNTAGCCTCTGAGGAGACAGCTTCAACACCTAGCACTGTCAGTCTGGGTCAAGTGGTGTGTGTCAATCCAGGCAGGCTTACAAAAGGCACAGCGGGAGGTACATTTGCACGAATCCAGATTGCTCCATCGCAAGAGGGTAAAGCTGCAGCTGCAGGCAGGCCGCCAGCAACTAATGGCAAGCTGTTGCACGCTGTGNGTCAAAGCAACATACATTGCAGCTGTGAGGAAGCTATTGCCTTGTTGCTGTAGGCACAAACCAGGGAGCAGTTGGCAGCAGCTCAAGCGCAAGGAGACAGCCTGAAGGCGCAGCTGGAGGCTGAGGTGAAGAAGAGGAGCAAAGAGCAGAAGCAGCTGGTGGCACAGAGGGAGGAGGTCAGATTCCTGGCAACAGCATCAGAGAAGTGTCACATATGGGTTATGTTGCAATTGCATCGCGATTTGATTTGCTGGGGGTAGCTGTTCACAGGTTCGGAAGCTCACCTGCATTAGTTAATGACAAAATGCTGTGCGGACGTGGGGCCAGTGATTAGCTTGTGTGANGTGTCTGCTGCTGAGCATGCTGCATGTGCTCATGTGAATGGTTGTAATCAAGGGCATTCGAGTGGTGCTGCATTTGCTTTGGCTGCTGCTGTACAAGTTGCTGAGCATGCTGCATGTGCATTTGTGAATGGTGGTGATCAAGTGCATGTGAGCCTAGCTGCATCTGCTGTGACTGCTGCTGAATGCCCTGTTTGAACTGCCCATCATGTAACGGCGTGGTTCCCAGTAGGTGAAAGCGTGGCACATGGCCTTGTTCCAAACTGCNCAGTATGAAACAAGGCGCGCTGACATAGCAGTGCATGGCACTTGCATGCTTTGCTTGTAGGGCACTTCAGATGCATGTAAGGAACGTTCATGCAAGAAACGTAATGTTGTACCTGTGCACTGCCAGCAGGCACTACCGAGTAGGTGAGCTCTGGTATGATGGCCAGATTCGCTGTGTTGATCTGGGCGTGGTTGTATGCATCTTTGACCTGATACCTGCATGTGAACGTAGAGTTGAGCNAGAATCACCTGCAGACAGTACTTGCATGGCACAGGTTCATGAAAAGTCAATTATGCTGGCGTTGCTACCTGCCAGTCTGCTGGCTTTTGAAGACCCTGCGCTTGCTGGCTGGCTGCCAGTATGGGGAACACTTGGCATGTTTCCTCTGCTCAAAGCCAGGGCCCTGTTCAAACACAGGATGCTCATTGCATTCACAATACATCTTGCAGTGCCGTATCAGCCCAGGCAGGTTGGGACAGTGGTGTGAAGTGTGACCAAGACTGCATCCCAAGGGGACTTAGCAAACACCACAGTTAGACAGAGCAGCCTAGTATTTGGCGCTGATGTGATTGGTGTTCTCGGCAGCCCTGAGATATGCCCTTAGGTATTCTTTGACACCATCACGCAGCATTTCTCGGTGTCCGTAAGAGTGGATACCCATGTTGGCCAGGTCATTGTGATCCATGTCCAACAGCATGTGCAGCCGAATGTGCTCTGACTCAAACTTGTGTACATATTCCTGCACAGAGACATGCCAGCTTTTGCAATCAGTTTGCTCAGCAATCTTGCTTTGCAGGTAAACAAAGGCANGTTGGGTGGCAAAGCATGTGATAGCTCAGGAGTGCTGACGGCACAAAGCTGATGCAGATGCAAGAAGCAATGCGGCCACTGATGCCGTACAGACTGCAAGTGTTGTTGCTCTTGCATATGCAGCAAGCAATGCACCATAAGTTTGGCTCTGCAGGAGCCTAGCTCCCTGTTTGTAGCATGATATGTTTGTTGCGGTGTGCCTGCNCTCGGGGTCAAGCTGTCACCAGCCTTGTCACAATTATGACCACAACCCAGGCAAGTGTGAGCCTGCTCTTATCTGAAAAAGAGCTTGAAGTTGCTCGACTCCGGGAGCAGGCTTTGACAAGTTTGGAGGNCAGCTCGTGAAAGCAGCAGCGGCCAGGCCTGCAGCCAGTTCCATGCTGTCATGAAAAACGCTGGCCTCGAAGCGCCAGACGAAGAGATTGTCTCCATTCCTGAGCTGCTAGGGTGCTCCAACGCAACTGCGGCACCAGGAGCTTCAGAGACACAGTCACAGCAGCCTGGCACTGCAGCTACTGCAACACCTTTACGCATCAGCATGGATGAGGTCAAAGCAAGGCAAAGCTCCTGCCAGGAGGCCTGTACCCAGTTTCATGCAGTCATGAGGAATGCAGGTCTCCAGGCGCCTGATGAAGAAGTGCTGTCCATCCCTGAGCTTGTGGGGTACCAAAAGGCGCCCCTCCTNGCAGTGATGCTGTGTAGGCTGCTGCCTGCTGTAGCACTCAGCGCCTGCCGTTTTCTGCAAAAAGGCTNAGAGATGGGCAGGCATGGTGAGCTGTGCATGTTGCCAATGAAAGTCAGTGGTAGGCACAGCTTAGGCTTGTGAGGCTTACATCATAGTAGTCACTCCAGTCTGAGGCATCCACGGCAACAAGGACTGGCTGATTAGTCAGGGCCTGCTTGAGGCCTTTCACAGTGGTTGGAACCCTTTGCACACTGACAAAGTCCGTTCCAGACATGGCTGACATATTCTGCAGACAGCCACTCATACTTAGACATGGTATTGCTGTCTGATAGTCTTCGTTAGCAGCCTTGCCTGCCTTGTTGATAGTTGGGCAAAATTTGTGTCTGGTCAAGCTTTTAAGCTCTGCGAGCTATGCCCCCATGATCACACGCAAATGGGGTGACAAACTGCCAAAGAAGCTGACAGTGGCGGTGCAATGTTTTGTCAGCTGTGCGCTGGCTTGACAAGGCTTGGAGCTGCACAGGACATGCACAGGTTGAGGTCTGCGATAGCTTACCAGCTGGATACCTAAGGCATGATATGAAAAGATGTNTTTCTACCATGCTGCCATGTCACAGCAGCTATGCAAAACGTGGCTGCTGTCGATGAGAAACACTGGCTACAATAGTGCTCATGCGTTTAGTTTGCCGGTGCACAGCAGCAGACAGCTAAAGTCCAGGGGCTGAGTCAAGTAGNGTGTTGACACAGCAGCATGAGGTTCATGTCTTGGTGCAGAGTGTTCATTGCAAGCTATGCTCCAGATCAATCCACCCAAGCCTTTTACTCGACATGGTCCTGGTAAGGCAGCCTACAGGCTTTATACACCTCCCTCTGCTTTTACACCATACAGGTTGTGGTACGGTGCAAGTACGCTATCAGAGCCTTCTTCAGGCGCATCCTGAAAACTGTCAATGCAACTTTCGGTTGCAATGCAGATGCCACAGCAGCACACCAGGCAGCAACCCCTCCCACGGCCCTCCCGCAAGGTGCGTCAGCGATGTCATGCAACTTCTGTGACACATGCAAGCATATGACGCCCCAGCTGAATGCCATGCAGATAACCTGCTTGTCATGTTCTGCTTTTATGGAAGTTGTAGTGGTTTGCTTGGGNGAAATGCAGGAGCTTCAAGCTGCAGCTGCACCCTTTCTATAATTCAGGTCTGTGTTGTTGTTGACGTTCTGTGTAGACATGCCTTTTGATCTGTCATGTATTGTATGTTCTGAACAGGTGTGTTCCACATTNTGTGGCATGTTGTCACCACTGTGCATGCATAGCCTGCCGTGACATGCACAGCACATTTCAAAAGACCAACAAATTGAGGAAACCAGCACAAGCATGATGACGGCTGTGAGTGCGCTGGCTGCTGAATCAGGCTACCGAAGCACCTTGAGCTTTGTGACTCTGCTAGCCCTCTCTGCTCTGAGTTGGGAAGCCTCCAGAGCTTTCTTGACTTGCACTTGTTTCAGGGCATCTTTGTGTAGGGCTGCAGCTTGTGCATCTGCTGCCTGCTCTTCTGCAACCACTTGCATTGCCCTGCAACATCTTCTACAGTTTACACATTCTGCTGACACACAAAGACTTCACGACACACTTCTGAGCAGACGAGACAGACTAAGCCAATACACATTTGGTCCAGGCTCACAGATAGACTGGTGGTATAGTACCTTTGGAACGTTTCGGATGCATACATGCGCGTCTGCANAGGCTTGAATGCTGTTGCCTGTTGAGCAGACAAAACACTTGCGTGACATGACATGCCATAGCCTACATTTGTTCCAGGAGTCAGCACAAAAGCAGCGGAGCCTTGTTGACCTTTNACCTCAAAAAAAGTCAATCAAAACATCAGATGTTGATGCTGGTGAAAAGTGCCAGGGCAATGTGAAGCTAACATGTTGCATGGATGAGCAGATATAGTTGTCACAGCTTGGAGAAACGTGCAGAACATGAGACAGTGATACAGTATTGCAAAAGGATATCAAAGATGGCACTGATGTGTTTCCGTGCAACATGTTCAGTAACTGTACAATCCTTTCACTAAATCATCTCGCCTCATCTGCTGTATTGTGATGGTCAAGACCCATGCGGTGAACATGAAGGGGCATGACAAGCAGCACCAGCATACAAACCTGCACGCGCCGCTGAGCAAGGTCTACTGCTGCAATGACTTCACCACATAGCCTTTGCAAGCTGCGGCTTTGATACTGCCAGCTGGAGCTGTGCACAGCCTGATCCAGGGCTAGTATGGCCGTCAGGGCAGCACCCAGGACCTCACAGCACTTAGCTCTATGCGAGGTTGCTCCTTGTATGCTGCCTCGAAGCTGTTGTACCGCTTCTTTGCATTGGCTGATGAACTCAGAAAGCTGTTGCACCGGATGCTCCAATGCAAGTTGCGCAAAGTCTGGATGTCAGACCAGCAAGGTGTTGAACATCCTGACTGTTGTACAGATATAAGATCTCCAAGTGTGTGCATCACAAGAGCCTACCTGATGCAGCAGCTTGATCTCCCTCTGCAGATGCCATATCTGCCTAGCAATATGCAATCGCTGCCACTCAACATTGGGACACCCAGGTTATGTACGCCACGACGTGAAGTGACGAAACTACACCTCGTGGCGACCAACCATACATGTCGACTTGAGTGGCAGGTAGCACGCTGCTGAAAAGGACTAATGAAAATGCGAAGGCTAGAGCGCTGCAATATTTGGGGAGCCGGGACTCGTGAAGCCTGTTCTGAGCTGCACGTTGACTTTGCAAGCTTGAGCAGTGCGATACATCTACGGCGTGCTGCTGTTGATACCAACTTGCACTTCGCAACTAAAGGTGTCTCAGGCTATGCACGAGGCAGACTGTAGGGACGTGGCAACGGTGCGTAGCTGGGAGATGCTTGTTTGCTGACAGCGGTAGCCTGTTCCGGCGCACCTTCTCCGAATGGTCGCTACTTGACTGAGGATATGCATCCGTTTTAAGCTATATGCTGTTCTGTGTGTTGTCGTCGTTGTTTCGCCAAAGCTATGTTTCGCCCGCTCAGGCGACTTTCCGTTCCATTGCAATTTTATCTCCCCCTGTATGAGCTCCAGTTAAACCCCACCAAGATTGAAGATGGCATGTGTACAGCGTCTTGAACATGGCGTCTTCTCAGGTTGAGGCCTAAACTGTAGGTCCTNTGCTTGGCTATGCTCTGTACTGTTTCCTCTGGCAAGTTCTGGTCATCCTCAAGGATTTCAAACAGTTCGCCTGCATCATCTCAGGGGGTTCACAATACTGGCATGCCACGGCTGCCGCAGCCCAGACGTTACTGTAGCGCTGAGCGGCAGGGTCACCATGAGCAAATTCTGTGACGACGCAAAAGTCTGTCTTGGTCTCAAAGGCATCCAGCATCTGGATGATGTTCTCATGCTGAAGATTTCTGAGGATCTCTATTTCCTGTCGAAGGTTTCGAATGTCCTTGTCGCTTTTGCCATGTTTCATAATGAACTTCATTGCAGTAATTTGTCCTGTGAATTTTCGCCGCCCCTTGTACACCTGGTGCAGCAACATCAACCCCAGTCAGGCCAGGTGCAAGTTCAGCAGGCTCAAATCTGCATGCTACTTGAGTTGTGCTGCAGTTGGCTCTTGATGTCCTCACTGAAGCACAGGCTAGCAGTGATCTTGCAGTGATCACCTTGCCAAAAGAGCCTTCACCAACCAAGTCANTAAGCACAAACCTGGTCTCGGAGCAGTTGATTTTGCCGACAATGAAGCTGATCTCCTGTGCAAACACCTGTTGACTGGCCGACTGGTGTGATCCCTAGCCTATACTACCAAGTACGTACGCCTTCAGGTCCCTGCTCGCTATCATCACTGTCCAAAGATGGCTCTGCTGCACGCAAGCTGCCTTGACCATACATGTGCTTTGCTGGTTCAGGAGGCAATTGGACCCAAGATAGAAGCTGCTTACAAAAACACAACACTGAAGCAAGAAAGAGGCAAGCAGATTGAAGCTATCAAGCAGGAAGCACACCAACTATTCGACTCTGCCTCAGAGCAGGACCTGCCACTGCTGAAGACTGCCGTTGATGCGGTGGCCTCCAGTTTGGGGGGCCTAGGTGGTCTCGGAGCCTCCACCAGCAAGCCAGAATTGGCTCCAGATNCGCTGAGGAGAGCATATACCTGCAGGAAGGGCTCGGGGTCGAAGGGGATGCACACAATGGGAAAACTGTGCAGCATCTGAGTCGCATGAAGATCAAGCCGCTCCCTGCCAATCTTAGACAAGTGCACTTGATCCACTCAGAGTTATTCCAGGAGCTAAAGGAAGCTGGCTTCACAGTTCAACCTCTGCAACTAGGGGAGAATATCACGACGCAAGGGGTGGACCTCTTGAGTCTGCCGACTGGCACTCGTCTGCATCTTGGACAGCAAGCTGTTGTTGAGGTGACTGGCTTGCGGAACCCATGCCCACAGATCGAAAACTTTCAGCTTGGTTTACTGGAGAAGATGACCAGCCGCACTCCTGAGGGAAAACTAATACGTAAGTCAGGTGTGATGGGTGTGGTGCTCGCTGCTGGTTGTGTCAGATCTGGTGATCAGATCCAGGTGCACTTGCCGCCAGAACCTCACTGCTGTTTGAGAGTTGTCTGAGGCTGGTAATGTATTTGACCTTTCGCTTGTCAGTTTTCATTGCAATGAAGCGCTGTCTTTTGCTACCAGTAGGACTTATGTTTGTTGTGTGAGTCACGCATTTGCAGACGGTGTCAAGCGAGACTGCCTCNTAGGTGCCTAGCATCGGCTGGCACCCCTGCCAATTAATCACTATTAGTATTATCATCATTGCCCTTAAGATTACAATTGTTGTTATAGTTATGCGTGTGCCCTCTGTCAAGCATCAGGGCATATTGTGGTGACGGCTATAGGGCGATGCTGCAATGCATATGACTGATGGGGAGCACAGAATATGTAAGCAGGTACAATCATCACCCTTGTCACAAGCTGGTAGCTCATTGAGATTCCTTACCTCAGAGGCAGCTCCACTGCAGACAGCGGCAGTTCTGCTCATGACATTGGTCAGCTGCTGCCTTGCTTTCGCAGCATCAAAGTCCGCCCATTTGGCCTCCATCCAGGCGTCTGACAAATCAGCAACATCCTTCAGACACTGCCACCTGCTTCGCTGCAGGGCCAACTGTCTGCAAAGCACACACAGTCAGCACCTTAGCTCAGCAACTCTCCATGCTCACGAAGCTGACAGCGGCATGGTACTGTNACATGGATGCACTGTCTGAGATGCGACATACTGTTGGCCGGAGAGCCGTCTACGATGCTGTCGACGATGGCAACCTGATCAATACTGCAAAGTACGAGGCTCTGTCAGTTGCTGTGTGGCACGCGTTTGTGCCTGGAAAGTACAAGGCAAATCCCCGGCTAGACACTGCTGCAACAATTTTAGTCACTGCCAAAGTGATACGAGAGAATTGGCGCTCACACGGCTGCCTGTTCGTGGAAAGTGACTGCCACCTAACCACGGCTAAAACGCGTTTGGACAACGTCAGACGCTTCAGTGAGGAAATAGACACGTATGCAGCAGAAGGAAGCTGCCCAACCTCCCGGNTGTGCCTGGGACTGCAACACTGTTCCAAGCCACATACTTACTTGTCAAGCTGCACCCCAGATCTGGCAAAGACCTGTTCGTGGAACTCAGTAGGAACCCAGATCTCATCCATGGCATTGCACCTTCTCTGCCTATCTGGACTCAGCCGGTCTGTCTCAAACATGGTCCGGCCCACTGTGTACATCTGGGACTTGGTGAGGCCAGGAGGGGGGCAGGCATTGGGGCTGGGCCAGGCCGGCTGAGGCACAGACCAAGCAACTGCAACATTGCAACAGACGATTTTGGCCCAAGCCTTGGACAAGGACGGGTGTTGAGCAAGGCAGCAATGGCAAGGTTGGTCAGTAAGCATTGCCACATGTGTGTTCCGTCTGCAAGGGCACAAGTTCTGCTGTTGTACTACTGGTTTGTGTGTCACGGGGCCACCGATTTGGCTGCAAATCTGCTCAGCAACATGAGGTGTCTTTGGAGAACAGGTGTGTGCAACTCTTGCATGGCAGAGTTGCTGCTGTGAGGTTGGGCCAGTGGACCTACAGAGTTCCTTTAGCAAGGGTTGTACTGTTCAAACCGCTCAAGACAGCAAACTTTAGCTCAGCAGCAAGTGAAGACTCAGCAAGAGGACATGCATGTATCGACNGTACGTACAGACTCAATCAACTGCCTCCAAGCAAGACTATCGGAGGAACAGGTACAGGGCTTAAAGCCTCAACACACCATGACAGTCGNTCTGCCTCTCTTGCATGTAAAAGCACACAACTTGCTGCAGCAATTTCAGCTGCCAAAGGTCACTAACCGCAGTGATACTGTCACTCAACAGGTTGACAAGAAGTAACCTAAAGTAGGCAGAGGTCCTGCCTGCACCAGCTGCCCTGAATGTATGATGACTTAAGATTGGCAGCTACAGTATCTGAGCCTGACTGAGGTGTATCGCCATACAACACAGGTCCTTACCACAGCACAGCTTGGCACACTTGGAACACCGGCTCTGAATGATGTCACAGGACTGAAAACATTACATTGCCAAGCGTCTTTGTAGCAACATGCTGATAGCAGGGCCAGTTTTCCCCTTCAAACACACACACACAGGCTGCTGCCACTGATGTTTGTGTGTGCTGAGATGAGCTGTCAGTACAAGACGTTGATTGTATCATCAAATAAACGTTCATCTGATCTAAGACAACTTGATCAAATTATATCATGGTCATTCTCTCGTTTCCATATAAGTCACAGCTGAACTGGTGCAGGCAGGCTGCATACAAGCAGACGGGATGCTGCATGCAGCAGAGCAGCGGAGGTGTACCTCCAGGAGGCGCAGATCCTTGCCAAAGCGCAGGCGGGCAGCTGTGGTGTCCAGCNGTAGCATCTTGCATGCCTGCAAACAACAGACAGTAATCACAGCAGGCATACAAAGTATGTGGATGCACAACAGTTCATTATCCCAACATTGCATGAAATAGTGAGCATCAGAAGTTACTGTGTGGCACTCACACACATGTCAGCTCAGCGTCACACCACTTCCACATGTATTGCACAGATCACAATGCATACTTCAGTTGTGACATGAGCAGGCGAGGTTTACACCGCAGTTTTTGGAGCACTGACGTCACCAGCATGGCTGGTGGCATCAACCATCAAGCACAGACATAACGAGCAGCGCAACACTAGCCACTGCACTGATGAGCAGGGCAAAGCAACCTGGAAAGGACCAACCTTGCAACGGCACAAGCCTCACTAACACATATGTATGCAATCAGCAGAGCTGGACCTGGTGAAGCTGGTGGGGCCATGTCAGGCCTTCTGTGACACCACAAAGCAGGGCATGTGTCCAGGCAAATGCGTTGTCACTCTGGGCTTTGAGTGCAGTGCTGACTGGAAGCACAGCAATGAGCCGCCACCAGTCTGCTGCATTCAGTGACGCCACAGTGACATGGGATGGCTCCAGTAACCTGCTATTGTTACAATAATAGTACATTGGCAACTGTGTTTAGGTGCTGAGGCTGCCGATAAAATCTGCTGGGCACAACTGCTGCTGGCAAATGGCTGTGATTGGCAACTGGCCACAATGCATTGATGATACAGAAGCTGATGAGACACCNCTCCTAGTGATGAAGCAGATCTTGCTGAGGTTGCATGGTTTGCAGAGGCTGTTGCAGCTGAATGCATTAGCAATGGCATGGCTGTAGACCTAGGTTGCCCTGTTTTCAAGAGAGCTTGGCAAGATGACCCCACCACAATCATCTGCAATTACTGACATATTACACAGATTGCATGCTGGCATGCAAGCATGACATCACATCACATCACACCACACCACACCACATCACATCACATCACCCATCTGAGAGGCAGCATTCTGACATGCCCACATGCTTCACAGATTTCAGCAGGGCACAAAGCTTGGGGCAATCAAGACGCTGAAGGCCATTTCAGTTGACGGCGGCCGGGGAAGGAACTTCTGGGGGCGCCTGCTGCCCAGAAGGCGCCGTAGTCACCCTGGACAGCATGGCAACAACAGAGTCTGGGAAAGTAAGTACCCCNTACTCGACAAATGTCAGCTTCAGCTGCATTATTCTCGGTCAGCTTAGCAACCTGTGTGACACAGGCTCCTCCTGATGCCATATTAGGTATTACAGAANTGCATTGGAGACTGCATGGCCATGTACTATGTTTCCAGCAGATTTGTGGCATACCATTCAGCTTCAGATGTGATTTTAAAAGTAGGCACTGCAGACTGCAAGCAAAGCATGCACAAGCAGCTTGCCGGAAAGATCAAGCTCTAAGCATATGCCATGATGTGCTGTTGAAGGTTGTGTGACGCTTAATGACACGATGTCTTGTTGCTGTAGAGCTCATGCAGGTCTGACAGCGGGCGNTGCCAGGAGCGCAGCCCCGCCAGCTGTATCGCCTCACATGCAGTGACAAAGATTACCTAATGGACGCCCGCCGCCAGCTGGACAGACTCCTCAGATGTCTAGTGTTCAAGCATGAGCACGCTGGCCACCTCTTCAGCCACTTCGGGCGCCACAGGATGCAACAACTGGGACAGACAGCAAACAAAGAAGGGCATGCTACTGTGCACCTTCACTGGGACAACAGCACTCGGCAGATTCGATTATATGGGATACAAGCTGATAAGGACTGGATGGAGAACCAACTCAAGGCTCTGGCAACGGACCTTGCTGGCTTGCAGCAGTATGAGTATCCCATTCAGGGCNAAGGTGCCAACTGCAGGCTACCCAATACCAACGACTCAAGCAGGGCACTTCATGTTAAGCATAGTGTGCTGTCAGGTTAGCCTGCACGCTCTGCGTGGACGAGATGCAATACTCCCATGCCTGCCGGGCTTGTGAAACTGTGTTGTCGCGAAGCTGCATGCAGAGATGGTGAAGCATGCTGGCCTGGGGTTGGACAGCCGCGGAAGGGGGCCACAACTTTCGCCGAGATGACTGCACACCCATAGCATATGCGCTTTGGCACATGTTGCGCTTCGGCCACAGCCACCCATCTACTGTGATTCATAGCAATGTAGCCCTGCGGGTCACTCGCACCATGTAAGCTGTTCTCGAGCGGAGCAGAGCCGTGCAATGATCAGCAAGAGCAGTGCAGAGCCCTTGCAGGTGCAGAGAAAGCTGGCGCAGAGCACAACACAGCAGTGGTTACCAATCGCAGAGCAGTGCACAACGGTCGGCAAACAGACGGCACCACGCTTGGAGTCAGCCGTTGTGTTGCCGAGACTGAGAAGTCTGACGGCTTTTGTTTGTTATATATTTCAAAAATTGGTATACNTGTACTGCACTGACAGCACTCATCTGTGCTGCATGGTAACACGCTCAGAATGATGAAGCACACTTGACTCAGATGAAACAGCACACATGTCTTGTGTGGGCAGGATTAGGCTGTGGCAGGCAAGTACGATACCTGAGCGTCATCTGCAAGCATCTCAGCTTTGGCTATAACAAGTCTTGTCCTCTCAGCTTGAGGATAACCACCCCACGCCTTGCATGCGATTTCTGGCATCTTCTTGATCACTGCTACAGCATCTGTGATGACAGGAGGAGGGTAAAAGTCAGTGAAGACCACCTCCCAGCTTGCGTCCGCTCTTTGCGCCTGGTCCAAAATTCGGGCAACGTCATCTCTGCACTCAACAGTCACGCCGCGCAGAAGCTGCTCCTTGTCTTTCTCTCTCGCCGACNTTCCCGCTGCCCTCACAGCCTGCAACAAGCCAATGAATCGTGACCAGGGAAAGAATGCCAAGGGTCGCGGGCAGATGCAGTGTAACGGTTCCTGGCACCATGGCCGATCCTGTCTTGAGAACTGTAGCCAGAGCCGCCTTCCCATTCTTGTAAAATGTAAAATGCCAACTCCAAAGTGTCCAAGGATCCAGTTCCTGGTACATTCCTCCCCCTCAGGTTTCTACGTGTCTCTACGTGAACATGTNTGTTCTCCCGATCGCTGGCAATGCTTGTGAACACATCACTGCGGTGTTTGTTGCCATGCGAGACAAAATGGACCTGGCCATTGGGGTGGCCCTGGGCTCCTCCATCCAGATTGCAATGTTTGCCATTCCTTTCATGGTCATCACAGCCTGGATCCTTCACCTGCCATTCTACTTGACATACTTTGAGCCATTCGTAACCACCATGCTCACCCTGTCTGTGATCCATGCTTTCTTTGTATCATCAGATGGCAACTCCAACTGGCTGCTTGGTGTGCTACTGATAGCCACCTATGTGCTGATTGCCCTTATGTACTTGTTTCTGAAGTGAGCTTTCATGTGCTAGATTGGCAATTGCCTGTTTGCAAGATTGCTTGAGGTCACACGTGAGTGCTTGACACCGTTTTTCTGTGACCACTGTTTGAGCAACTGGTTCACTCGATGAAACTTGACAATGACTTTCCATGATCTATTGTGGATGAGGAAGTACGGGCACAAATAGTGTCCAATGTCTGTGTGGCTGCTGTGACTGTACAATGAATGACAAAGTGACTAATATGTGTTTGCAGTCGTTGGTATGGTATAGTAACGCTTGTCAAGTTCAAAAGAAGATGGCGGGTAGTAATATGTTGTTGGCAGTCTACCGGTATGTTTACATTTTTGTCAAAGACGTCTGTAAGGAATCATTACGTACTTNGCATGTCCTCAATGCTGCACTGTGTACCGGGCAGGCTCTGGGGCAGTCTCTTTGCAAGTGCACATGCAGGCGCGTGTCCCTCAAAAGTTGCGTGCAAAGTGTCACCAAGTCTACTAGGAGATGGGGCTGGCTGCATGATACCTGGCATACACAGCATAAGCCTTGAGGTGGCGGCAGATGTTGCTTTGACAGTGCAGGCACAGCGACAAAGCCAGGCCAGAAGAAGGGTGACGACTGGCTGCCAAGTCTCGTGATATTTCTGCTCACACATCCAAAGACCAAGGCTCTCAGTAAGGTACACGCAGCTTGGTGGCATTTCTTAGACTGTAAAGTGATCTTGTTTTCACATCAGGAAACTGTATGAAAAAGGAAAACGATCCCGTTCACAGTGCTAAGCTCAGCCCACTGCATAGCCTAGCATAGCATACCTTGGGGGGGCTGCATGCTTCAAGTTGCTGGATGCACATTTGCCTACGCTGCTGGCTTGGCTGTNTGTGTACAGGAGTAGGGATGCCTCAGACATGCTAGACAATGGGGATATCACAAGCTGTGATCAGAATCAGCATGCTGTATGCACACTCGAGTGCTGAGTTATCCAGTGAGACTTGACTTTACCTGCCCACAGCATGTAGCTAGTTTGATTGTTCTGAAACNAGGATGGGTGCTGCAGTTGAGGCTGCTGCATCAGTTGTGGGGCATAAGCCTTTTCAGCCAACAGGAGCTTGAGCATGTTGTTTTCTNTCAGCGGTGCAGTCAGGGGCAGGGCAATGGCTGAGGTTGCATGCCATACATGCATCCTTACTTTACTTGACCTCTTCTAGGTGGTTGCCCTTAAACTCTTTCACAGCCATGCATGCCAACACAGCAGCTGTTGAGCATGGGAGCACCAACAATGTGTCAGGTAAGATAACTGACTTGTCTAGATATGCATTCAGGTTGTGATGTGACGGCCCTGCAGGTCTTGTGCAGCCAGCTGAGCCCCAGCACCATTGTGGTGCAATTGACATGCCCTGGGTGTAAGTTGTGACAGCAACACAGCAGCACACTATGCCAGCCTGCAATGCTGTGTGCTCTGCACATGTGGAGGCAGTTCATAGATCCATGTCAATGGCTGCCTCAAAAAAGTCCTGACCTGCAGTACCAAGCCCTGGATAGCAGAGCCAGGCCCCACGCTGTAGCCCACCCCATCAGGTAGGGTCATCGGAGGGGCGTTCTTGCCCCACCCGTACAGCACCCGCTCAAAGCCGCCATTGCATGGGCTTGACATGTGGCAGCTGTAAGGTTCATTTGGGGCTCCAGTGCTGCCACAGCCTGCATTGCAGCAGCTCAGCCTAGCTGCCTTGTTCGCTTCAGCTTCTGCGGTACCAATGGTCGCACAAGCTAGCATGGCCGTGTGAGAATTTGATGACAATTTCATTTGATGAGACTTGATGCAAGATTTGATGATGATTGTATTTGATGAGATTTGATGAGATTCTGATGACATGCATATGAGGCTTGCAGATGCTGTGTGTTCTCTTTGTTCACGAGGNTTGCAGCCCAACATATGCTGTTTATCCGGTTATACCAAGTTAGGACTTACAGCTGTAGCAACTTGTGCAGTCAACAAGCAAAGAAAAGATCAGGCCACTTGCAAGCATATGCTATTGCACTCTCAGTGCGGGCTTTTGCTACTTGTGTAATCACACAAGCTGTGCTTGAGGTACTGGCCACCTGTCAGCTCANGCTTTGTCCTGCCTGCGCTGCAGCCACACCCGCTCAGCTGGGCTCAGGCATTGTGCACCCGCCGGACTTGGTGCTAATATCACCTGCATTTGACCAAGTCTTGCAGCTTTGTGCATGCCTGCTGAAAGCAAGTCCAGATGTAGGCGCGCAGGATACACACAGGAATGGGCNAAGTGCCAGCACTTGCAGCCTCAGCAGAAGTCATTGTCATGAGCATCATGTAGTCATGTCACCAAACGTGTTTTGTTGTGCATGCTTGTGCATTGGGTTTACTTGACACCGGAATTCTCACAGTCAGCCTGTGAGCGTGTGAACTGCAAGCATGTGTAACATACAAAACAAGCTTGTCTTGCAAATTGTATCACCTTGATCATGGCTTCTATGAGGGGAGCCCACACATAGTCGAGCATCTGCTTTACATACTGCATGTCAGCTCCATTGGCTTTGCCCTCAGAGACAGCCATGTACACGCTCTTCAGCAGCTCTGGAACCGCTTGCACCGCAGCTTGCCGTACTTCTTCGTGAAAGTAGAACTTCAACAGGGGGACCATGATCTGTGTCACCTATACAAAAGATGAGGCGGGGTGCAGTCCGTGAAATAGCGCATTTTGTGGGACATTCCTGAGTCATAGTGCACCATCACATCACTTTAGTTGCTAGGCTGCAGGATGTCCATCGGCAGACAGGTGAGTTGCCCAGACTGGTTAGAGCATAGCAGTGTAGTGGCACCCTTGACAGGACAGACTTGGCTGATGCTTTGAGCACATGAGCGACCAGAGGACATGAAGTAAGNAGTGGAATACCGCATTGACTTCAGTCCCGCAGCATATGTGTACCCTGTGTTCCCAAATGACTTGTGCACTTAGTATCTAATACATGCGCCACACCACATGCTCGTGAGCAGAGCCAACTGACTGACCACATACTGCAACATATTTGAGCAATATGCAGGACCTTGATTAAGGCTATGCAAGAGTGCCACGTAAAGTAAATGTAGCTTGTTAACAATCTTGCTGCTTTCTTACAGTGACTATGACACATGCATCCATGCAGTAAAACAAACAGAAGGCAGCTGTTTGCAAGTCGTAGTGATGCAGTTGATTTGGTTGTTACCAATGATAGCCTGCATTTGCTTCCACATGGAGTCAAAGGTAGTGTTGGTGCCAGTCTCTGCAGTGAGGTGCTGTTTAAAGGTTGACATACTGATTGGCTGAGAGGCCTTGCGATCCTGTGTCCATAGGTTGACAATATATTCCTGAACAGCAACATGAAACCACCATATTCCCTACAGANAGTAAAAGTAGCAAGTTGCAGTGCTCAGCGTCAGTCTGGGTTCAGTGAGAGGGCTGACCTCTCACCAGAGTGCATGTGGCCGCAAGCTGCATGCAGCACCTTCTGAGAGATGCCCTGCACCAGGCGGGGAGTGTACTCATCCCTGGTCCTGTGCCACAGTCTTTTGCTGGTAGGTGAGTGGCCAAGCCTGCCATTTGTGCCGTACCCCCAGCTGAACAGCTGACCCTCCTGGGAGACTGCCATGGAATGCTCCGCCCCTGCAGCTATGCTCACAATGCCTGTACCTGCAGATATCAAAGATGATTTGTGATGCTTGCAAGTGGCTGATGATTTAATGGTACCTGGCCAAGTCCGCTTGCGGCTGAACAGCCTGCTTTGTGCAAGGTCTGCACTGCTACATCTTCATTACACACAAGACAGGCAGAACACATGATGAGCGATGTTGCAAGGGTGTTAGATGCACACTTAAGCTGCACCTGTGCAGTGGCAGTGTCACGGCCAGATGTATAATGATGTGCAGAGCTTGGTGCCAGTCGTGCACAGGCTCACCTGCCAGTGCCTCTATGCGATGTGGTGTGGCCGCAAAGCTGCCAAACTTGCCACCGAGCCCGAGCTGGCCCCGGCTGTTACGCCCACATGCCCACACACCACCAGATCTTGTCAGAAACAGGGTGTGGTGGTGCCCAGCAGCGACCTGCTCAACAGGGTCTGGCATCTGAACTTCTTGCGGAACCTGCATCGCGATTGCCATCACCGTTCAAGCCATCATTGTTCAAGCAAGCGTACTTGACGCATCAACCCGANATATGTTGCACTCTCAGGCAGACACCCTGCTCCAGTTCTGAACAATCCCAATGTAGCTCTGCATGTGTGGCAGCATGTGTGTATGTGATTGTGTCAGAAGCATGGCCTAATGAGCAGCAGTTCCAGGGCATGGGCAGATCACAGAGGTCTGGATTATGTGCTTGCCAGGTATGGCGGAGAGCACAAGGCAAAGGAGCTTCAGAAGGAGGCTGTGTACGGACTCACAGAGCTGTTCAGAGATGAAGTCAAGTCTGCCAGATTAGTTGCAAACCCAGGCTGCTATCCTACATCTGTGCAGTTGCCACTGTACCCACTTCTGAAGGTACCCTCCAGCACTGCTCATGCTAGGCCACTTTGACTCCATTGATTCTGTATCTGCTTCAATGTGGGCTGCTGTCTCACTGAGCAGTAACGATCCTGCTGTCTGTGCGGCTCAGGCTGACCATGCAGGTTTTCCCTTGCCTATTTCGATCATAAGTTAGGCCTACTTGTTTCTCTATCTAGGTCTTCACGTGGACCGATTTGGCTCCATCATCAGGACTTGCTTTCTAGCAATGGTTATGCAAGCTTGTCTATATGCATGCAATTTTGAGATGTCTCGCTATGCTTCCCTGACGTGCAATATTTGTGCACACATTTGTGTGACACCTGTTTAATTTGCGCAGGATTCACCACACTGTGACAGTGCAAAATCAGGGGTCAGTATGACTGCATCTCGTGTTTTGCAGCTCTTCACACTTGCGTCGTGCTATACAGTCAGGACGGCTCAGCCGAGCCAAGTCATCACGTTGTGTCATCACACAGTGACACACATTGATCACGTAGTATGGGTGCATCACAACACGCAGCTGTCACGGACTCTTGGGCAATGTAGGCAAGGCTTACTTCATCAGAAGACAAACAATCAAGCTAGGGCAGGTCTCAGTATAGCTGCATCAAGACATGCAGCTTTATGAGACTCACTTTGTGCAATGCAGGCATTGCATGCTGTATCAAAGGACATCACAGCAAAGCCAAATGTCACGTTGCAAGCACTACACACTTCGGATGCTGCAGTAATCAAGGCTTATACTGAACAGCAGGTCTCAATGACGAGGAAGTCATCGGCACAGCTGCACAGCATATCATCATCTTGCCAAGACTTGCGTCAGCNCCTCAAGGTAGCTGTTGCACATAGGCATCAACACAAGCTAGTTGTCAACATCAGAGTTTCATCATCTGGTGTAGCATGTCAGTGTGTAGGCATTGCTGATGTCGCCATAGTTACGAGTTTGTTGCTGATACGGTCATGTGACTTTGTGCATTGCAGTTGTGCTTCTGACTATGCCGCAGTGCCGTCTCTACTGCACATTGAGATCTGNCCTTCTGCTTCATACAGAGGAGACGGCTACAGCGACACCGAGTTTGGCAAGGTGAGGTGGGCTCAGGGCGATGTCTTCTCCCTGCCTGCAACCAGCGATGTGACTCACCATGCCAGCAAGGAGTCAACAGAGCATGGGGGTGCTGCCTTCTACTGGGTCTCTGATGAGCCCCTCTGCAAGTATTTGGGAGTGTCTCCAACCGAAAAAAAGTTTGAGCCTGCTCACTACACCCAGAAGGTACTTGGCATGCTCACCTGGCAGTTACCCATTGCAGCATCACAATGCGCCCATGACAGGGGTGTCATATGTGGTGGCATGGGGCATAGTTGCAGGAATGTGTGGTGTTTTGTGCAACATGTGTCGTGTTTTTGGACATTAGTGTAAGACATGAGCCTGCATTCTGCACAGCCCGCTGTTGCAGGTTGCATCCAGAGGTAAGCAGTCAAGTAATGAGGCTGTACAGGCATGAGCGTGTGGTGCCAGACCAGCATCACTGAGTTGTGCTCATCAGCAATGTGATCTGAGCCACATAGCCTGCCTGCCTGCCAAGCTGCCTTATTATACTGTGTAACATGGCTATACATAGGCTCAAACTGGCCCTGATACTTGTTGCTGTGCAGTCTCTCAGGGACGCTGTGAACAAGTTGAGGTCAGATCCGGAGTCTAAAGGCAGTAACAGGGTTGGTGTTCTCTTTGGCAACCATCAGACCGCCGAAACCAAGACCATCACACATACTCTCTGGACGCTCTTCAACATTCTGCCTGCCCACAGCGTTCAGAAGCCTCACCGGCATACGCCTACTGCGCTTGACCTCTGTGTGTCAGCACCAAAAGAGGGTAATGTTGTCATGATGCATGTAATACAGTGTTACGGTACAAAATTGACTGCATGTCACCACCCCATGCTGCAAGTGCTGTGACATATCAGCGCCATGCAAGTTCTGCATGTTGGGCAAGCTGTGCTGCCTGCTTCCTTTGTGTGGTATTCCTACATGTTTAGCTTAAATGCGCTTCCGTGTTCTGGAGCTACACATTTCATGTGAGTGCTCAGTACAGCTGCTCATGACACTGTATACGGCCACCGCATGCATGACTACATCTTGCCGCTGTGCATTGCGACAGCCCAAGCAGTCGCCTTGCTTGATGCATGCAGGTTGCTATACAGCCATGGCACAAAGCATTGACCACAATGGCGAGCTTGTTGACCCCATCAGGGTGCCCTGGTCAACAGGGGGTGCCTTCACCACGCCCCCTGGCTGGTGGCATATCCATGTGAATGAGACTGATGAGGATGCTTGGGTGTTGCCTATACAGGACGCTGGACTGCTTACACATCAGGTGTGCCCACCTCTACATTTAGACACAAATGGCATAATTGTTCACCTTCATTCTTACAATTGTGTAATTCTTGGCGAACCATATCAGTCACATTCAACAAATTATTACTTTCTGTTAATACTGTCTCTGCTCTGATGCATGNTCATCACTGCTATACAGGCAAGCAGTGCTCCATCTGGTGTGCACTGGCAATCAAAGCTCTTGCCCCTCCTGCATGGTCTGCTTTCAATGGTCTGATTAATGATGGTCTGGATGGGTGCGCTGATTGGTGGGCTCTAGTCACAGTCACTGCAGTTCTGTAGCTGCTGTTCTTCAGCTGGTGAAGGATGCTGGGCCCGTACGTGCGATTGGGAACTTGTTCGGCACCTACTGTGTCGTCGCAAGCTGTACACTGCTGCGCTCCCGCTCTGCACAGAGTCTCCGACACTGAGCGCTAGCGGCCTGCTGAAATGGCCAAACCACAAGTCGAGGTCTCGGAGCCATTGTCTCGGATCAGTCAAACTTTCCGAGACTTTGCCTTGTAGCAGCAGCATAAGCTCCAGCTCGTCAGCGAGGTGACTGTTGTTTTGTGTGGCGACAGCCGCATAGCTTGNAGCTCCAAAATGATCTGCAGGAAACATAGGTCAGCCAAGCCTGTGAGGTTCCCTGGAGCAGGCTTGCACTCTCACGCCCACCCTTTCTTTCGCAGATTCCTTTTTGTTGGCTTGCGGTGTGCTGTCAGTATCAGGCTGTTTTGAGGGAACCAGGTCAGACTGCAACCCCAGGAACACCAGCAGAAGTATGAGCCCGACAACAAAGGGGCGCGATATGCCCTGACCACCGTTGATAGGTATGAACATGCTCACGGTACACTGCCATGCATGCCAAGTGCCGGTTTCCCACGTCACAAGTGTGAGATCATAGCTATCACACGTGGTTTTCCCAGGTCTGTTGTGAATGACAGACTGCGGGCCCGCTGGCTATCAGGTGCCAGTCGCACAGGTGATGGACAGCAACGCCTTGGCGTTGTGACTTGTGTTGCAACACTCTCTAAATTCCGAAGTGGTCAATAGGTCAACGAGGTGTTGTGTCACCGAGCGTCNCACCAAGCAGAGCCCTAGACACAACCATTAGATCTTGCGCTTACCTGTAAGCGGGTGTGCGTGACGTAACCTCAACATTTTCTGGACCCCCGAAATGTACGTCATCACTTGCCGATGCAACTTCGCTCGCAAACTGTGCAGAGGCGCAAAAGCTCGTCANTGGCTGTCCGTGCGGCCGAAACCCCTGACGGCCTCCGTAAGTCGACCGCTAATTGCCGATGACTGCAGAGCCGAAAGTCCTCATGCACGAAGAAGAACAACACGACATGTTTTGGCCAGCCAACAAAGCCAACAAGACTGATCAAATTTACCAGCGGTACATGACTAAACGTACAGTGCGCGCAGACCATCTACCTTACCCATATACACAAATATGTCAACATGCATGACACCAGGCACAGGGGGTGTCAGCANTGCAGTGAATTCGTTGATCAGAATGGCTGTCTGGAAGTAGTGCAGTGGATTCATCCAATAAATCCTGCACACACGCAAGGCAAAGCATTCTTGCAGAATCCTAGAATCTTGNAAATTGAACCCGGTACTGACAGCACTACCCCCATTGGATCTCTGGAAGCCCAGCACTGATGCACTGGCAGCAGCGCTGCTATTGCTTGACAGTTGAAAGCCGCCAGCAAAGGTTGTTGCTGCATTGACCGTGACTGTGTTTGTGCTGCTGCTACCAAGTATGGTGTTGCCACTGGCTGTTAGAGTACTAGTGGGGCTGGACAGGTTGACAGAAGCAGTAAAGGTAGTGAGGCCTGAACTATCAATGANTTGTATAGCTACATCAAACAGCTGCAGACGAGCAGCTCACATGTTAGCTCAGCTGTTGCCATAAATTTTGCCGTAGCACACCAGCACGAAGTCTAGGATGTTACAAACAGGTTTGTGGCCTGCTGTGTAGTGTTGATGTTCTTCTGTCAGCCCTGATGTCAACCTGTGATGTATGGCATCCTGCTCAGGATCACACACAGCTATGTGCACCGATAGCTATCATTGTGAACTGTGTCTATGAACATCAGGCAGCAGGCGACGTTGACTGCGTACAGCAAATCAGACCATGCTGTGTCAACAGGCATGCAAAGCCAGCAACAGGTGCATACGTTACTGAGCTTACAATAAGCATGTTCTACAGGAAGTCAGACTGGGACATAGACTGTGTGGTTCCAGTCCCTGATGGGTCCCGCCCTGCAGCCATCCAGATTTCCTATGAGCTTGGGCTCCCCTACAGGGAGGGTCTGGTCAAGAACAGATATGTAGGCAGAACGTTCATCATGCCAGATCAGCGCACCAGGGAGCTGTCTGTGAAGCGGAAGCTGAATGCTATGCCTGCTGTCTTTGAAGGCAAGAGCGTTCTGCTTGTGGATGANTGAGATGCACAGAACAACTGCAAGCGCCACGCAATAGCAATTCAGTGTACCCATTACAGGGGCCAGAGCAACACTCAAGTGCAGGCAGAAAGCAAGGTGAGCACTCACCACAACAACAATGGTAGCATCTGAATCATGTAACACTTTCTCTGGATGTCGCCANATAGCCGCAATGGAGACAGGTGAGGAACCCCACATGAACAACAGCCACAGTACTACCAAGCAACAAGTGTGGAGGACAGTGATGCTGACAGCATACAAATATGACAAGGGTCAAGTATACATGCACAGCCTACAACAATATGCTAAGCTGAAACTGTCATTTCAACAACAATCACTGTATGCTAGTAAGCTTACTTGTCAGGGTTGGCACGCTTAGCTGCACCAGCTGTTCGCAGCACAGACAGGATGTTTCTGAGCCCGAAATCATAGTGGGCCTGCTTGGATAGCTGCTGCTCACAAAGACCATACAGTACAAAGAACTTCTTGGACAGAACATCGTTCTCCTGGAACCCACAGGCAGCTAGCTTGACCTTCATGATGATCTGTCTGTTTGGCACCATCATGGTGACACCACGGAAGAGAGCCTGCAGACAAAGTCACACTTGTTGCACATGCCAACACCACATATCTAATGCTTGGCAGGCAGTCAATTGCACTTGCCAAAGTTCAGCTGCACGTGGTGGTGCTGTATCACAGGAAACAACCAGCAGCATGCAGCATGTGAGAGAAGCTGGCAGACTCAGCGCAAGTGTTTGTCATTGCATGTCACAGAAGCCTACAGGTGCCAAGTATCTTGTTGCTTACCTTCAGGTTCTCTGGCAACTCCTGCCTGCCAGCGTAANGGACTATAGCAGGAAGTCATACAGCAGCAAAGATTTGAGCCAACAGCAGAATCTTTCCGCTGTCTGTTGAGCTGTGCATTCATGCCTGCTCAGCTCAGAANGGTCGAGCAGAGTGGCGTGCAGAGCAGCAGACTCGGTGCGCTTGCTCTTGCCGTGTGCGCTGTGACACCATACTTTCCAGTTGATTTTGTTCGCACCGTCGTGAGCTGCGTCTTGCTTCCCTGCGATCGCTTGTGTACACTGTCCACATGGCTGTGCAGTTGCCGCAACCAAGTCTGCCTGCATGCAGACGGTACGTGGCGCCCTGCGGCGCGCGACGCCAGATTGGGCGTGCAGCAACATATGTTGGCAGTTGCTTTCACCAAAACAGCAACTATACCTAGTGCGTTAATACGCAACTTGCTCAGCATGGCAGAGGAACTTGGCGGTGAGTCGCAATTGACCGGCATTGTAGAGGAAATGGGTTACAGCTGCACAGCAAATGAAGCAGCCTTCAAAGACGTCCTTCAGCAANATTATTATTATTATTATTATTGCTATTAACTTGGTTGCACGCATGCCAGTAGCACTGGTAACGAGTACCAAGCCTTCACCCGGTGTCCATGCTGATATATCTTCCCACATGTCGCACAGCTTGTGACAGGCTGGTCTCGAAGTGCGATGTGCACATGCAGTTTGCTCCAGATGCAGCCCTGGATGCAGCTTTTAGCATGGCTCATGATGAAGAAGACTCGTTCGGGCGATTTCTAATATTTGCTGTGTTATTGCGCATGTCGCGCCTGGANCAGCATAGAGTGTGGTGGTCATGCGATCAGTGTCCACAAGACTACAAGCACGAGTGGAGGACGAGCGTAGGCNAGGTGTAATGTGCTGCTGCTCATACATTCTCATGTCCATCGTACGTGCTTCCTGACCTGTATTGCAGCTGTGACAGCTGCCGAGATTTGAGAGTGCAGACACATGGCGACAGTTCCGAGAAGTGCCAGTGCCAAGGCTTCCAGCATTACGCCAAGTCGCAATCGGACCTGAAGCCAGGCTGGTGATCGTCATGTGATTCGCATGTTGCTGTTGCCACCGTCACTCCTTCTGGCGTCCGCGCGCGAGTGAACGCACACTGATCACAACGGGCACTGGCTTGAACGCGGCCTGTCGTGACAACTTTGTTCCAGATCGCGTGTCATGCCACGCAGCTGGTGCTTATGGGCGTCAAGCGCGGCGCGATTTGGCACCAGCAGGCTGCGAGTGTGCAGCATCCGATCTCGTTAAGCTCACTGGTTTCAAACCATTCATGCTTTCACCGCATGCATCGTTCATGCAGCACAAAATATGACAAGATCCTTGCTTTGGGCAGGCTTCTCAGGCTTTGCATNGCACAGAACTTGCTGCATGCATGCACAGGCTAGGGCACAGCACGCACCACAAAGCCTTCAGAGACAGCATGTCTGATGTTGACTTTGCGGCCATCTCGGTGAGCTGCCCGCACCAGCAGCCGGAAAGGAGGCTTTCGNTGCAATCAGTGCAACAGCAGCATAGATGGAAGCCCAGATGCTCACCCAAATGCGGTGCCACCAATGGTGTCCATAGTGAACCCAGCCAAAGCCATATCAATCTGCACTGGCTGGTCTGCTCCCAAGGCAGACAGCTTGGTGAGCATGGCGTCCATAGCCTTGTTGGCTACAGGCACGTAGGTTTGCAGCTGTTCTGAGTGGAACAGGGGCTCACAGGCAGCCCTGATGCCAGTCCAATATCTTCCTCTGCAACAAATGCAAAAGCAATTGGGCTACTGAGCACAATATCAGCAGCATTATACACATGCTGATCAATGCTGTCTGAACCACATGTTGCTTTGTTGCAACTGTTGTTGGTGGTTGTGAAGTGCAAAACATGTGATTTGTGTCATGCCACAGTTTGCCGGCCTTACGTGGCAAAGAGAATGCCCTCATCCACAACACGCTCCCCCACATTGGCATTCATAGCCGGCCTGGACCTNCAATCAGTGGAGCATGTTGCCAAACGCAGGCAGTCAGTTGAAAAAGTGACATGCGTGATGTCTTGCTTGTGACCCTGTAACACATTGCAGGTGTCAGCCAGACAACATGTGCATGCTTGGAATCGTCACGAATGGTATCAGGCACACACACCTCTGCTGTGTGAAGGCAGCAGACAAAGCACTAACAGGGCAAGAAAATTAGGCTGGAATCCTTTCCATAGTTACTCAGCCAGTCCTACCTCACGGTCAGATATGCAGCGACTTTCATGCACATACTGATGCAACAGGGCAGCATGACTGGGCAATCAAACCATCAGCACTGGTGGTAGTCCTTGGCCGCATGCTGACAAAACGCTGAACTGACCTCGAAGGTATGCAACAGGCGGCCAGTCCGGATATCCCACAAGTGCGCAATGTGGTCAGCAGTGACAGTAGCTGCTTGGCGGCCATTTGGGGCGATGCAGCCCCGCACTAACTGATGCTGATGCTGCAACACAGCTAGGCAGCGGCCTGTCTGGGTGTCCCACACCCGTGCAGTCTTGTCATACGCCACAGTCAGCAGCCGGCGCCCTGTGCTGTCTAGTGCACCCATTGCAACACTGTCCTCATGCCCTGTGATCAGCACCCTCAAGGTGATCATCCACAGCAAAACCAGATCATACTGAGCGATGCAAAACTGTGGTGCAACATTATGAAGGGCTGCATCCTACGGCTACGGCAGGTATGGCCCGCACTGTGTATGGGCTTGCGCGAGCCTGGATGTGAATGCTTCAATGATGGATGTGGTGCTCGCAGCAAAATAGCTGCATGGCTGCAGCATAGATGCGGCATTGCAGTTTGACACATGCAAGCAAGCAGTTACATGTTGTGCAGAGCCAAATTTGCTTTGGCATCAGACATACCTTGTAAAACAAACTTGCACTCTGCTGTTGCGACATTCCAAACACGGGCAGTGTGGTCCTTGGATACAGTGACAGCCCAAGCACCATCTGGAGTAAGGTAGGCAGCGTTGACGCCCCCACTGTGCACCCTGGCAGCGTCACGATCACCCCAGNCTGATGCCTTGCATGCAAGCTGGTAAACACAAAGCACAGCTTCATTGAACAGTACTTCTGGCCGGACCTGTGCCTTATAGTGCAGTGATGATGTGAAACATGCCAATGCAAGCCNTTTACAGCTGCAGCAGTACTTCTGAGCAGACTCACGCAGCAAACTCTCGCTTGCTGAGATGGTTGTTGCGGTCCTGATCCAGGTGCAGGAACATGTTTCGGATCCTCACTGCAGAGGCTACGCTGAACCAGCCCTCCTGGGGCTGGTCTGGATCTGGCCCTGCCCGTAGCTCCATCAGCTCATACCACGTGGGGCTCATCACAAGGTCCCTGATGCNACGGAGACCTGCAGCACGCAATGCCAGTCTCGACCCAAGCTGATCACTCCGGCACCCTTACGAGAGTAATGCCCGGCATCAGACAGCATCATGTCAACATCAGACGCCCATTCACAACAGCCCCTGCTTCCAAAGCAGGAACGCATTGCATTTGTACTAATAGATGGACTGGCGGATATCCAAATCCCTGGCATGGCAAACATGACACCTCTAGCAGCAGCTCACACACCAACAATGGACAGTGTCTCAGGTCTAGTGTAGCAGAATTTGACGATATTGCACTGCCTCTCAAACTGTTGATGTCTGCTGAGGGGTTGTATTGACGCAGCTGCTGGCCTGAATGGCTTGTTAGATCCTGTAGAGCCAGGACTTGCTTGTGGTGGACTGCTAATGCTGGGCGTGCGCAAATAGGTTGTCAGATGGGTATGAGCAGCTTTTATGACATCGCAAATGCGCGCATGTGCAACAACAAAACATTAAATTAAGCTACAATGCATATCAACATTCTTTGCATCAAAACAGGCAGGACAGCTGCCATTGTTGTGCTGCAGAAGAGCAAGTATTCTTGGGACATGTTCATGACACAAACCCTTGATGTGGGACCACACAGTATGCTTGCTGCTTGAAGAAGCATACCCTTGACTGTTGCTTTCTGCTCTTTACTTAACTCATGGGTAGCAGCTGGNGGAGGACTACCAACGCCTGCAACAGCTGCATCCAGCTTCAGGCCGGCTTCACACACACATCCGGGCAACAGCAGCCCTCCCAGATGCTGCTGACAGCAGTCAAGCAAGGCAACTGCAGCAAGCTGACAAAGCGAAGGGCACAGTTCCGCTTTCTATGCCGCCTGGGCACATGAGCAACATAGGGGTACGCAAGTCAGCTGTGTTGCAGAGTCACTCCAACAGTGGCTCAGTAAGAAATCTGCCATCAGGTGTATCAGTCAAGGGCCCAAGGTCACACCCCAAACAGGCTGTGCCCGGTGGTCATGTTCGTGTGTCAGCAGCTGAAGGGTCAGCAGCCCAGATGGTGAAGCAAATGAGGAAGAGGAAAAGTGCTCAGCAGGATGAACCCTTTGTACAAGTGTATACAAACTTCCACACCCTGTCCAAGGTATCTTGCTGTTGAGCATGGGCATAGTCGCATAAAGTTGCTACAGAATGTCGTGAACATCATTGCTAAGTTGTATCGATGCTTAACCAGCAAGTGGTGCGTACAAAGAAGCAGGAACTACAGTGTGTTCTCCCAATAATTGCAGTGGTACTGTCCGCCTTGAACATCATCAATTATAGTCACCTGAGTGCTTGGAAGGCTGTATGTTTCTCAACAGAAGCAGGGTTCAATTGTAATGTGTGGTGCAGGAAGGCCCCGCTCCTGCTCAGATCGACAATCCAGATCTTGCCTCAGACGCTACTTCACAAGCTGCCCTTCATGCCGTCACCATACCACCGGCCGTTGTGCAGCAAAGCTCTGACCTTGCAGATGAACAGCATAATCTGCAGTCACCTGACGCCTCTTCTTCACAGCAGATTGCAGCTGTGCAGCCTGATGCACCAAGGCATCAGACCAGGGGGGCTTCATTCACTCAGCATCCAGTGTCAAGCAGAGATGCACAGGCCGNGGAATAGAGAGCAGGATCTGCAGGACCCTGACTACAGACGAGGCAACTACAGGTATTTTGACATGGTCTGCTTGTTGCCAGCACTACATGCAGTTGGTATATGTGAACCTGTCATTGCTGCAGTTGTGACATATGCAGTGACCTTCTGTCATTAATTTGTGCTCTGCATAAATCAACATTGTAACTGCTGGTCAATGACTATGTATCTGGTGTGTTGACACAGTGGTGCTATGGGTGCATGTGGATTAACATGTGCCTGGCTTGTTGCAGTTTCGGCCCCAGATTTGATCCTGGTTATGGGGAGATGCCTGGAATGCAACAAGGCATGTACATACGCCCAAGCTATAACTCAGAGGTGAGCCTGATCAGCATCAATGTATCCGCTCATACCACCAGTAGCTGTGACCTTAGTTGCTAGCAATGCATTTGGCAGTCAAACCAGTGACTATATTCACTAGGCGCACCCATGCAGTTTATAGACTGCAGCTGATGTTCCTGGCACTGACTAGCATCCTTTGGTGCCTTTGAGCTCTTTGTGAACCACACAACTTTACATATACTGTTGTCCAATTGCGTCTCTTCTCTCCTANCTGCTGGCTCAGTGTGCACCGCATGCAGTGCCAAACCAGGAACTGCGGTGGCTGATGCTGAACTTCTGGAAGTGCCTTGAGGGGGCGTGGCAGAAGCAGTCGCTGACAGGATTTGGGTGCTTACACCAGCCTGGAAATCTGCTACTGATTGCCTCAAAGCTGCTGTAATGCTGCTCTCAACCATAGGCTTAGGCATTGATGAGATGCTAGCTGAGACGGTAAGGAGCTGGCAGGTGTGAGGCGCTGCTGCTATAAACTGTGGGGTGCAAGCAGTGAAGGTTCCTGGCACAACGGACAGTGATGTGGTGGGCATAGCTGTGGGGGCTGCTACCACAGCTGAAGGCACTGGAGGCAGGTTGACCATGACACGACCTGCTGCCTGGGATGCTGTGCCACTGTAGATTGCCAGAGGGGCAGTTCTGCCAAGCAGGCCTGGCACAACAGTGCTGACCATCCACCTGTCTGCTAGAGGTCTTGCCACTGACATGCCATGCAGATTGGCTATCACAGTCAGGTGCTGTGCCACCATTGCGGAAGTCGTAATGGGATCAGTGACAGNGACAAGCACAATTCATATAGCATCCCTAGACAAGGTCTGGCACCACCCACCTGCCAGCTGGTACTAAAGCATCCTGCTGGTGGGTGGGCATAGATGGAGTGGGGTCCTGCATTTCCTGGAGGGCTGCTGGCGGAGTGGGTGGTGTTGANAACAAAGAGCTTCACCTGCACCGAAACCTCAACAGTCAGCGGCGTGACCTGCTTGGGTATGCCATTGGCAGTGTGTCCGACTGCTGATGACAGAGAGTGATTCGCAAGTCAGCAAGGGTGCGGTTCCTGCATGTCGCCTGATAAGTGCATCACTCGCTTTATTGCGGAGCGGGTTCAGCGCCCACGTATGCCAACGACATTTGCCTGCAGTCATCGTTCATCTCAAGCCTACTGGTGGAGCTCCAATCCTGAAAGTTCTCCGCTTCAAGGTTCTTGTCCTGCTACAGGCTTCAGGCTTTAGCTTCGACAAGTGATGCCTGTCGTTTACGCTTTCCCGACTTATCTCAGGTACCAGGAGANTGCCAGGGTGCGGCAAAGATCAGGGGAGACCACGAACGTCGTCGCATGTTGCAGCTAGGAAGAGGCAGGACCAGAAAAGATTCAGACTCAGAGCAAAGGTCTGCATGCAGAGTTTGCTGATCTATTTTGAGACCGCCTTATAATGTGCATGTTTGTACTGCAGGAGCGCAGTCTTGCTGCTGACTCTCTTCTCGCAGATACACAGCTAAGGTTGCACCAAGCAGAGACACAGCGAAGTGCAGTGGAAGCTCGAAACAGAATTCTGGAAGGCTTTGTTTTGGCCTGCTCAAAGCCATTAGCAACACCTTGCAGCGCTTTCACTCTAGCTGTTCATCAGGTGAGGAGCTTCACTGTCCAGCAGGTCCCAGTCCAAGGGCATGACAAAGAGCTCTTACTGCAGAATCACCATCTGCAAGACACCTTCAAGGGTGTTCCAGAGATTGTACAACAACTGCTATTCCCCAGTGTGAGACTGACATCCAGTACAGGGAAAGTACATTACATGACTCCCAATGACATAGCAACTCTGCCAATCAGCAACTTTGCAAATCTTTATACGGTGAGCTGCAGTTCTTGCCTATGTGTGACCTGTGAATTCAGCCGTGGCTATACCACTCACACTGCTTGTAATGGTCACATCTGCAAATGTCTGGTGGACACNGCCAAAATACCAGCAGCATTTGCAACAACAATGGACGCTAACTTATTTTGCAAATGTGTAGTTGGCTTAACCCCACTTTGCAGACAGACACTGGCATGGTTCTAAAGCTGAGGGCTAAACGGAGCTGAGCACGAGCACCACAAACGCCTGTGACAGGGACGACCAACAAACTTTCTGAAGCAATCTGGAAGCCAGAAGTGGGCATGCCTGTCAGGAAATTTAGGCATTAGGGTAGACCTTGACCCTAAATAATAATTAACNGCGGGTGTTATGCATGGTGGTGACTCACCTTTGACACCATAGGTGGATCATATATTCAAGTCACCTGTTGACAGCCACAAGTCAACTTGCAATGCCCTCTCATGCATGTGCGGCTGCCACAGCTTGCACATCTGTGTGTGCATGATATGTGCAGGTTGTACTCGGCGTGCTAGGCTGTCCCAACCTGCCACAGCAACCCATACAAGAAGAAGACGGAGCAGCAGGTGTGGCTGAGCGGGTGGGCACTCAGGGCATTGGCTGCATCTTCACTGCAGTCAAAGGCCAAGGCGCCTATGTCAAACCCCTCAATGGTCAGCACTCATCACCTGCATGTCAATGGTCTGCCTTCCCATTGTGTGTTCAGCTTCCCTTGCCTCATGTGGTACAACCACACAGTGAGGCTGTGCTGGGCTGACACTNCATCAGGCACAGCAGCAGCAGCTGCATGGTCGCCCTTTGGCAGCTGGTGGAAGGTTTGCAAATTATGTGGGTTTAGTCCAGGCGTCTGTTTTGCCTCCTGAGGCAAGTCTCACAGCTTGGTCAAAACCTGCGCATCAGCCTTGCCACAATCATCATTCCCTTCACTTGACCTGCAGCGTCGACATGCACTGTGAATTGCAAGCTGTAGCAACCCATGTCAAGATTGCAGCTACAACTCACGCCGCTTACTTTATCTGACTTGATGCCTGGCTTAACTGTGTGCTATTATTCTCCTGGCCATGTGTCTTTTCTGCTGCACTGTAGCTGCATGCTACCTGAGACACATGGTGACTCCTGTTTNGCCTAAACAACTTTCATTGGGGCTGATTGTGACTCCCTGATAGTATGCAGAGCGCCTGCCCATAGGCAAGGAGGACATCATACAAGGGATTCCCGCCAGCAAAGTCCTAAAGTTCTACAAGCGCTGGTATCGCCCTGAAAACATGGCAATTGTTGCCGCTGGTGACTTTGAAGATCCTGACGCCATTGTGGCAATGATCAAGCAGCACCTTGGCAAGTGCAGAGCCCCTGATCAACCCGCAGAACCTATTCCGAGGTTTGCTTGTCACCTGGAGGCCCTGTGCCATATGCAAGAATCAGCTACAAGCGCATTGTACCGCTACATCTGCCTACAATGATGGCCATATCTTAGGGGACTGCAGACCACTACAACATGCAGATCAACACCATTGTTGCTACAAGCAANGATAAAGTGTCACACATGTGGGTGTATGCTCTCGTTGAGCAGCATAAATATCTAACCTGGACAGTTCCAGCTTATGCATCCTCAGCCTGATGCCATTGCTTTGCCAAAAGCCTAGGCAGCTGAATTTGGCTTCATCATCATCGATCTCTCTCTTGCTGCAGAAGTTGGGATCACATGTAAGTTTTTCGCATGGCCTTGACTCTGACTTGTCTGCAGCAGAAGATGCAACGTCTTGTTGCTGAGACTGGTCGTCTTGGTAAAATGTTTACACAATTGCATTACACAACTGCATTGCAAGGTACACTTTAGATATCTATTTTTTCAATCACTTGTAACAACAACACAATTGGACTTGTGCCTGGGGAGGTGTACCACTTTGCTACCGAGCTTTGGTGGTGCCCTGTTGGTGGTACCAGCACACTATTTAGCAATGCGTCAATAAGAGACTTGCAAGTTATAGGGCACACGTGGTATCACAAGGATATCGTAAGTTTTGGCTGCCCTGGTTGCACGATGCATGAGGAGGTTTCCACACCTGGGAGTACTGGCAGAACTATCACAACAATTCATCACCAAACAAGCAAGTGGGGCTACACGGTCCACAGCAGACCACTGTGAGTGCCTTGCCCCTCCAACTCAACAGGTTGCATGCCGGGTTGCACGAGAAAGGCACTGGCAGTGCGCCTGCCGTGGACTGGGTAACCCGGCTTGCTTATTCTATGGTGACTTGCCTGATGGAACATGCTCTTCGTTCTGCNCCCCCTGGTCCCCCGGGGGGTTGGTCAGCCCATCAGCTTGAGCCAAGTCTACTCATGTCTCGCCACTCANAAAGCACACAGGGTACTCATCAAGGTTACCTCAGCAAAGACAATGCAGATGAGCATCATGGGACAGCTCACTAAGCAAGCAAGCAGCAACAAGTGCTTGAACACAATGGTGTTTGCATGTGGCCAGCCACATATTTGCAGACATAACTACATCTTTGGCTGATAGCAGTGCAGCTGATTGCAAGCAGCCAAGATGTCTGACGTAGCTGTCAGGTGATGCGCATGGCAGAGTACCCATTGCTGACATGTGGGTTCATGCATGTTGCGATGTCCCACATACTATCTGAAGGAGCAGAGGGTCTGGACAACGCAAGCAGTCTGAGGGCTGCTCTATCATACAGCCCAGGGATCTACAGAAACTTGCTTTTAAGATTTCCTGACAGCAGTTCCATGAAGCCAACCAAGCAACTCTGACAGCTTTGCATGACCACTGAATGTGAAAACGCAACCTGAAAAGTGTGTGCCATGAGCATCAACATGCGGATCTCATGCTCTGTACCTATGGGCCCCAGATCAGGCAGCTCAAAGTGGCCTGAGAAGACCTCCAGCACATAGCCTCGAGCAGCAGTGGTGCCCTGCAGCCCCATCGAGAAGCGCATGCCCCGCTGAATGACACAGATCTCCCCTGGTACCACATCTATCAGACCAAACTCTGTTGTGATTCTCAGGTTGCCTGCGAAAATAGCAGCAGAGCTTAGACTGACGACATCCACAATTACATCTTAGGGCAAGTTGGTCGTCATTGTCATTGAGCAGATGTTGGCTTTAGGGACCAGGCAGGCCAACCAACACTACTTGCGAAGTTCCGTTCTGGCATGAATGTGTTTGCAAATAGCAGCCGCAGGCACTTGTGCAAGTGCGGAAAGTGGCTTACAGCACATCNTTGTGCACTGCATGCCTGGCATCATTGGACACTGCATAATTGACCGTGCATATGGCCAGACAGCATTGCAGTCATTGACCACAGGGGCCTTGCGGTGTTCACACGGCGTATCATCAGACATGTGAACAGCAGCCATAGTCAGTCATCCATCATCATCATCATCATCATCATCATCATCGTTTATCTGATGTAACAGCCTAGAAGAGGTATCTTGCTCACACANCGCTGTGCTGTGCTGTGCTATGCCATGCTTTGCTATGCTGCATTGCGCTGTCCTTTGCTGTGACCTAATTTTGGACAGTGCTTTCCCATCAACACGCTCATGCGTATGCTGTCAATGACCAGATTAGCCATCAAGGCAATCCTGCGAGCCTGTGCTGCGCTGCTATTCAGGCGCTGCCCATAAAAGGCACATATTCAGAAAGGCTCGCAGCATCACACTTGCTGAAGCAGTACACCAATGCCCTGGCAGATCAGCTCAGTCGGCATCAGCATGCTGCGCATGTCTTGCNGCGCAGCAGCTCTGGCATATCTCAGGACCAGGCAGCCTCAGCTCTGCCAGCAAAATTCCAGCCCCTGGAAGCATTGGCAAATGCAATGCATGAGGTGCAAACTACCTCACATAGAAGCGAGGCCCTGGTACAAATGGTCCTTCAGATTGATGAGGTACATGCTCCCTGTGTACCAGTCTGGTTGCTCGCTGTAGGTCATGACAATGAACTCGCATGCAAATGGCGTTCCAAGTACATGCAGTCACGAGCGCTGTGCAGACATGCTGGTCCTTGTCAGCTATCGGGCTGCAGTGTTGACAACACTGTGCAGATCTAGCCATGTTGCATNAAGCGTCTGGGTGCTGATGCAGGGGTTGACTCTGGATGCCATTGCAAGTCAGCGAGGCGTGCAGCTGGGCACAATCCAGAGCTACATTGCANACTGATGCACAAGTTTGCTCAGGTGAGGCTCAGTGTGCCATCACCTGCCAGGCACCATTGCGCATGGTTGCTGGGCATGGAACAGCTGATACACATATCTCTGACAAGCATGCAGTCTGTGTCTTGCCATGAAGCTGTCACTCATAGTGGGCTGTGACATTGCAAGCTGTCTGGAATTGGATGCCAACCAAAAGTCTCTCCGATGATGTTTGGGATTGCTGAATGCCTGCAAGCACCAGATGTTGCAATGCTCTTCTCCTGAACTCACTGCAAACCTGCAAGTTGCTGCCACAAGTCAGCAAGAGTATGCAACCACTTGCATTTTGGGTAGTTTCAGACTCACAGATGCTGACCCACTGTGTTGGCTTCTGCTGTGCAGCATAAAAACATGCTTGTATCTTACACTAGATTTTAGCTTGTGCAGGCTGNACAGCTGCTACATGCATCACAGACAGAGAGCATACTGGACAATCAAGGCTGTCATGATGCAAACCGCTTTGCTTTCAATGGGCAATGCAGATCATGCGCTCACCTGGCTCGCTGTCGTTATCCAGCTGGCAGTGTGCTTCAGGAGTGGGTGTCAGCAAATCTATGGGAGTTTGTAACGCGTGGTCCATAACAGTGCCTGCACNAAGTTGGCTGAACCTGCATGCAGATGTGAAGCACCTCAGGCAGGTTGTCAACCTTGAATGGAGTGGGGTGCTGTTGCAGGTGACTGCCTGAACACTGTGTAGCCTGTAACCTCTCAGGCCACCTCTCACAATAGGTCCCAGGCTACCTATCAAGCACGTCAGGCAGGGTGCAGCTCCCTGATGTTGTGTAAGCTGGAATCAAAGACTGGGCCGCAACAAAGATGAATGAGTCGNACAATTGTTATGAGGCAAGGCAGTGATGACCGGTCGAGCCACAAGGCATTGGCGGCTGCAGAACCGGGCTTGTACCAGAAGTCTTCACAGATATCAGACCATCATGACAGTCATCATGCATCACTTACATGATGTGCACAGCAAACACTGCCTGTGGGTGGGACCAGCTGGTGGGTTGCTGCAAACAGACAACACAACAGAGAACAACAGGAATCACATGTCAGAGAGACACTTTGTAGACTTGTTTGCATCAGCCTGCATANTTTTTGATATTGCAATGCATTCATCTCCTGCAGAAAGCTTCCCGGCATCTGGAAATTTGGAATTCCAGACAGGATATATGGGAAAGCAGACTTGACGTCAGTCAACACATGCTTTCAACCATAGAAATTGGGCTGCAACTGCCTGCATAGCAGCACCGCTCCAGCTTAGCTCTTTGTACAATATGTTACTGTGGATGANGCTTGTTGGCTGATCCATATCATGTGTGAGGATTCTGACAAGAGGTGAGGTGCAGGGAGCGGCAGGCATCAGGAGCTCGCAAAGCACTGAATGAGGTGCTGCGCCAGGTGGAGCAAACAGATCTCATGACATATGGCCTCATTCCTGAGTTTGTGGGACGCTTCCCCATTGTCACCACCCTCCAGGTGAACCTGTTGTGCCATCTTGGCTACATCTCCATTCCTGAGACACTGGCCTTGTAAAGCTGGTCTGCGTAAAGCCCCACATAGTATAAGCCTGCACCACGAAGTTGCATATTGGACAGTTGGGTCTGAAGCACATCAGACCTGTTGCTGAAATGGTGCATGATGACACGTTTGTTACATACCCTGTACATTTAGGTGAAAGTGACACCTAAGCTGCTCACTTTGGGATGCTATGCTTGCTCTGCTGTTCACTTACCGCAGACTGACACCAGTCTAGTAATGGTGACCAGTGACATCTCTGTCCTGCAGGAACTCACGACAGAGCAGCTAGTGCAAGTCCTTGTCACTCCCAAAAATGCTCTTGGCAAGCAATACGCCAAGATGTTTGAGCTGAACCAGACAACCCTGCATGTCACTCCCAAAGCCATGCAAGCAGTTGCAGTCATCGCCAAGGACAAAGGCACAGGAGCGCGGGGCCTCCGGTCCATCATGGAGGCCCTCTTGGATGAAGCCCAGTATTGGGTACGCGCCATGATGAGCACCAAAGCACCGTCGTCATATATACATATATGTTACATTTATGTACACGTTTTGTTACAAGCACCCAAACTGTGCATGTCGTGCAACTGATCGCAGCTGAATAGGTGATAACAGAAACAACTCAAAGGCTGGGATAGCAAGCACAGTGTCCAAGCTGTGCAAGCATGTCTGGCACCATTCAATGTTTGAAGCATTATAAATTGTTAGCGCAGGCCTGCACTACCATTTCCGTTGTGTGTCTGCATATGCTTTTTGCATGTTGAGTGTGATTGCTTGAATCAGCAATCCAAAAGGTATGCCCAAGGTTGAGATCTGGCTTTGATGCTTGTGCAGGCTCCAGAACAACATGTCAAGGCGGCACTGTTGACCGAAGCCCATGTAGCAGCTGGTGCAGCTGAAGTGTATGACAGCAAGGAGGAGATGCACAAAGCCCTGAGTGCTGCTATGGAGGTTGAGGGCGAGCCACAAGACGTTGCTCAGGAGCNGCATGCAGGATACTTTGAAGAGAAAAGTGGGTCAGAACCTTTCTATGCCTGGGAGAAGCAGCAGGAATGCTGGAAAGTGCTGAGTGGCAGGTACAGACTGCAGCATCTGCCTGAACAAGCCTTTGCAAACACCTTGCAAGCACCAACAACAACTACATTGTGAAGAGTTGCTGTACAGTATTTCTGTGTCATGCACTCTGTCTTACCCTGTTGCACAGAGCAGCACAGCGCACAGCACAGCACAGTTTCACAGCACAGCACAATGCTGCGTAGCGCTACGTACAACACAACACAGCACATCCACCTAGCATTGACGGCCCTGCTTGAAAGGCTTTGTCTGCTGTTTAAAGGCAAAGCATGGGCGGAGCACATTGTATGCCAACAAAACTACTCCTGCACATGCCTGCCTTAACCACNGGTGGCACTGATGATGCCCTTCTCTTGAAAGACTTGCACTGGTGCCACATGCAGGTCAGACATGGACAGCTGGCGCACACATGTCTGCCTAAGCGTTGGTGGGAGTAGGANCATACAGACCAAGCCATGAGAATGCATATAGGGTCAAGCCATGAACCTGGCGCACTCTGAGATGTCATGGTCAGTGCTTCCCTTTCTGCAGGGGCTGTCAATGGCATCGTCACGATGTGAAAACGTTCTTGCTGCAAGCCATCAGCATGACGTGTTGGGTGCCAAACTTCGNCCGTACGCAGAACCCTATTGGGTGCTGTCGAGCATGCTCACCGTGAGAGGCGCGGCTTGCTTTATTTGGTTCAGCGTAAGAGTCCTATCTTGCTGCAGACGGCTGGAACAGTACTTGCGCACTAGGTATGGATAGTTGTCGAGTTGCCTATGGCGACAACAAGAACAGGTCNCAAGCAGGGCCGGGTGATGGTCTATGAGAAACACGTCAGACGCCGCAGCAGAGCTGCAGGAACCATGGCGTGCGAGCACATGCAGCTGCATTGGCCTATCATAAATGATGCAGGAAACATCACAGCCACTGTGCGAGCCACTTGAGCAACTTTTGGTGAGATGTGAGTTTTGTCCCCAGACTGCAGGCTTAGTGCAGGGCAATGCCCGTATACACTTATACAACCGTTATATGCTTATATACAGTACTCTTTTGTATATTTTGGAACTTTTGTATGTTTTGTACAAATCAGCATNAGATTGTCCCTGGAAGTGCAAGACCCAATAAGCCAAGGGCTGATTGTAGCCGGGATGACACACCTCCAACGCTCAGACATCCCATGTGCAGATCCAGTCATGCTTATGCAGGTCCTGTGGCCGGAATAGAGACACTGCATGCTTGAGATGCAGCATGCTGCAACATCTACACTGTCATGACCTAGGATGCTCTGTGGACATGAACTGCTCACCATTGTAGGTGAAGGCAGGGACTGCTGTTTGCGCAGCTGACTGTTCTCCCGTTGTTTCTTGCCGCCACGCTTGCCCCGTCTGGTCTTGTTGGTGCGGGTTGTCATCATGCTGGAGTCNGTGTTTGCTGCTGCGCCTTACGTGCAAGCTGCATCCTGTCAGGCTTCCAACCACAAGCACAGTCTGCCCGTGACCCCTTTCACACCCAGCTATCGTTAGCGCCAGCAAGACAGCAACACGCATGCGGACATCTGTGCGTGAAAACATAGACGCCTCCAATGTACAGCAGCAGTGACTTATGTCATAGCAATGCTGGATGGGTCATAGGCATGCAGACAATGGTAACCCTTGCCACAGGGCATTGCTGTCATAGAAGAGATTGAGGAAGCACTGGAGCCAGTTGACCCATTGGCTGCATGGGGCAAAGCCTTCGACACAGCCTCAGCCCAGCTGGCAGCCCGGACCAACCCCTTGGACTTGTATGAGTTCTCAGACCTGNAGCAACTTCCGCTGCTGACCTGCAAGCCACATCTGTCTAGCCGCTTCAGGGCAACAAGTGCACCGTCTCGGAGTTGCCCCTTGTAGACGCTGCCAAAGCCGCCTTCTCCCACAACATTGTGCCTGCTGAAGCCACCACTGGCAAGATGCAAGTCACGGTATGTGAATGCTTTGTGAGCACTCATGCTNGGGGGTTAAGTTGCAGTGCATGCTGGCTCTCCACACAGAATAGCCAAATAGGCAGTGTCTTGTCTGCCTATACAGCTCACTCAATGCATTCTTGCTGACATGGGTCATTAGCTAGACAGCTGTGTCTTTGTTGCCAGATNTCTGTACGCCTTCACAGTCCCTCTGCAGTTACAGCAAGCTGCCCATGAAGCTATAACAAGGTGGCACAGCTTGCAAACACCTCAACAAGATTGCCAGGGGCAAAGTGCAGACTTGTGGGCGTCTGTCAGAATTGTATCAAGGTGCTTGGCACCTCACAGGGTGCAGATTTGAATTGGTACAGAAGGCTTTTCCCAAACAAGCCTTTTCAACAGTGTCATCTTCCCCCACATGAAGCTATCAAGTTGCTGCATGTCACTGTCAGACATAGTGGTTGTAATGGTGGTGCTCTTTAGAGATTGCACTACTTCCTCACCATTTGATGATGTGGCATAGCTATAGTCTCAAGTGCGTGGGCGGCGGGATCAAGTGTACATCATGCCAGCCCAGACAGATGCTTGTTACACAATAAACGTTGTCAGTCATTGTTACATTCGTAAGTAAGCACAAGTCAGATGTGAGACAAAGTATGCAGGCAAGCTGATGTACAAACTTTTGATTGATCTGAACAATACTACCGTTACCCNGCATTGGCCAGAAGCTGGCCCTCAGTAACATTGCTCAAGATGCCACCTGCATGCGCCTCATGATGCGCCAACTCTCCCAGGTCAGCTTGAGAANCACTACAAGCAGCGCCAAGTATTCCGACTGCTGTTCCGCTCCTGTCGTATCTCTGCCCTATTTGCCGACTCAGTCCTCCCGCCGTTATGGCCAGCATACAGCAACAGACGTGCTGCGGCTGCTTCACCCCTAGAAGTTTCGTATACTTCGCATGGGGTCTCAACACGGTTAGCACGCTGACGGCAGGGCTGCGCAAATCTTTATAGCATCGGTCTTAGGGGTCATTGTGTTCCTACAGGCCGCGTCTGCTGCGTTTTCTGCGCTAGCCATCACAAATTCACGGCACCTCGCTCAGACTACGGTAAGGCTGTGAGGGCGCACCTCACACCTCCTATTGTAGGAAAGGTTTGTTCTGTCCGCATCCTCACCGCGGCANCTGCGGTTACCAAAAGCAAAGCAGCTGCTGGGCGTGATTGACAGAAACTTCGGCACTCTAGCTTTCTGCAAAAGGTACAGTGTGACATCATCTTGCAAATTGACACCGATCCCCAGCAGCTGCAGTCTGTTTGCATGTCATCAATGCTTGACAACACATCCTTGATACAATTCAGGAGAANTCTAAGACATGGGAGCAGCCTGCTGCAAGGTCACATGCAGGACTAAAGCCATTAGGTGTTATTCTTCTGTTGCATGCCACAATCTTGCACATGCCTGGCTGACTACCTTATTTGGTTGCATGAATTTGATTTCTTGTCTCTGGCCACGAAAATCAGAGCCACGTTGTTGATATGCAGAGGAGGAAGAGCAGGCAGAAGCCGATGACAGAGAGTAAGGCAGTGATGTAATGATGTCCTGCGCTTCCTGCAGCTGGCTAGCAATCGTCTGCAAGTTAGCTGACACGCTTCACGTGGTCTTCTGCAAGCAAATGTACTTTGTTGCATGTGAGTCAGTCAATTGACAAACGGGCCCGCACATCCTGGACCTCCTGTTAAGCCAACTCTGCCCCTTTGGCTGATTTAGCTATTGCACGTGCCTGCACACTGCTTGTACATGACGCGATTTGATTTGCGGCACGTACAGTCGACTAGAATTCCAAGTTATCACACACCAAGTTTCACAAAATGAATATTGTACACCAGCATGCCACTGGTGGCGTGCTCACTGGCAGCACGTGACAATCTGCCAACCACTCCACCACCAATGTGAATACTAGTAACAGCAAGTATGCCCACACAATATTGGACTGTCATGTTGTACAACACGCGACAAACTACACAAAGATGCTGGACATAAATGTGCTCTGNACTACTGCAATGCCAAACTCATCAGCTAGGCGCTGCAAGCTGCGCAGGAAGCGTCCAAGGTGGATTTGACGAGCTGACAACTCTCCACGACCATTGTATTCTGTTCTGTACAAGGCTGTGACGCTGTCCACTACCATGAGGCTGAAGCGAGCATCNATTGAAGGGCTGCACTGACATTGCGCATGACACAATCCTTTGTCAAGGGCTTTTGGTTCCATGGTCCGATGTGCTTGCACACTGCTCGACCCTCCAGCTGGAGAAACAAGTCGTCCATGTGGTCTCCTCCGAGACAACAGAATGCTCAGCACTGTAATACATGCTGCATATGCAACATCAAATATCTGACACACCCAAACTCTTGTCTCATCCTCTACTGAGCAACAACACATGGTGTGTGTCAGGTNGGGCAAGAGGTGCTTTGGTGGCAGCCATGGGGGCTGCATTCACATTGTACAGCTGGCTCGCCTCAACAGCTGGCAAGGTCATCGGATCAATGTCAATCACCATGGAAAACCTGCATGCCTTGCCCTTGCTGCCTGACAGAGTGGAGGCATCAATGNCACTGCACCATCAGCCTCTCTGTCAGATGCTGCACCCGCTTCTCCAGGTAGCTTCCCACCACTGCCTGAAGTGGACCTATCGTGGCCAGCTGCTTCGTCAGCTGCTGCTTCTGACTGTTTGTCAACCCCAGAGCTGCTGGTAGCCTGATCAGGCTCTGCTGCATCCCTGTGACNACACACACAAGCAGCTTGCAGCTTGCATGTGCTCTGTTGAAGATGCACAATCTTGGTTGCGGTGTGTGAAAATCAAATGCAGCCCCAGGCATCACATTGACGCCTGCCCTGATGTACAGCTGTTGCGGCACACAACATTGATATCTTTGATGACCAGCACAATCTCTCACCCAAGTGGCATAGCTGCTGCATTGTACATATATACATACTACCTGTACAACATTGATATAGTTATGCAGCAAGAATTTGGAAGAATGGAAACATTAGATAGGTGCGCAATGCTGCCTCTGTGTGCAACAAAGGCATGAGCTTCCNACCTGGTCATGATGCTCAAAAGCACATGTTTGTGGTACAGCTGGAGACTGAGCGCCACCAGGAGGCTGAGCGGGCTGCAAAGGTACATGATGAGATGAGAGACACCCATGCCCGCCTCAAGGCCATCGAGAAGGAGCTGAAACAGCTCACGTCAAACCAGGTCAGCAAGTCTCGAAACATGCAGGGTAGTGGTAGCATGACCTGGTCATGATGTCATCAAGTTTAGGTCATGTTGAGCGCAACTGATAACCTACTAGTTCATAGTGGCGGAACTATAATTGCGCTATTGCAGCCTAGGCTCGGCAGATCACCATGTCCATATCAGAAGTAGCAATTGCTCACTACAAATGCAATTGCTACCGTACAAAACACAGTGGCAAATATCGTAGATAAAATATCACGATCTGCTTGGTCTTGTCTCCAGCCCAATCTAGCTATACCTCTGCTTCACAGACAGTGGTATGTGAGTGATGGACTTAAAGCTGCCATGTGCTGTGCAAGCAGATAGCTGTCACAAGCAGCCTAGGGTTCTACTTCTTTGTAGTTTGCAGCATCATCTGCCTGCCTCTCCCCTCTGGTCTTGTCTGCAACAAAACAAACACAAATTAGCAAGAAGGTACCTTCAGACCAAGTACAAAAGGTCATGGCTTTCTGTAGAAAGATAACCGGTGCGCACAAGACTGCCTGGTGCGAGATATGTGGTCAAGTCCAACAGCAGTTGCTTTGCTACATGTGTGGAGGTGCATGACGTTGCTGACTCATGATCATGTTAACAGGGCACAAGTCATGAATGCAAACATTTGCAAACCACGCAGCTCACTGCAACTCACCCTGTGGTGGCGGTGGAATGATACCAAGACCAATGATCNTCCTGATGACTGCTGATGGCTGCAACGTGGCACGGCACATCCAAGCCAGCAACTACTGCCTCAGCCATTGTTGCTGCTGATCCGTCTGCAGCAGCTGCTGCCTTTTTGTCGATGTTTGTTGCCTTCTTGGCTGCAGGCGACGCTTTGACTGATGCTGCATCGGCANTGCATACACATATCTTGTTGCAAGCTGCTCTACCTCAGCCACGTGCAGCCAAAGTGGTTCATGATTGTTACAACAGCNTTGCTTTCTGCATCCTGCTGCTGCAGCAACCGTTTGCGCTCTCCAAGCAAGTGCAGTAGCTTGTTGACATCTTCCAGCTTGAGGTGAGCACGGTCTTCACTGATTAGCTGAACAACCATCTCAGGAGGGGTCATCCTCCTCACCACACTTGCTTTGCTGACCTTGTCAACAACCTACATGCGCCTGTAGTTCGTCAAAGTTGAGATAAAACAAGAGCAAGCTTGATGTGGAGCCATGTGCAGTGAAGTTGAGCTTGTACAGCAGCGTGCATACCTTGTGCAACACAAAGTTGGGGTGTATATTGTCTGCTGTGATGTAGGNCTCTAGAGTGCAGCAAAGACTTGGCCAATCTGCATAAGCAGAAGAAGTGGGATGCAGTCAGGCGGCAGACAATGCTCACCATAGTTGAGGAAAGAATTTGAGGCCTCGAGCATCATAGCCAGACACTCCAGCATAGATGTCTTGGTCCTCTCCTGCTGACTCATAGTATGACAGCTGCTCCTTGGAGGGGAGCTGCTGGCATGGGGAGGCCCATGTGACCACAAACCAGATGGTGGCTACCAACCATGCAGTGAAGATCACCTGTTGCACATATCCAAACCTTGAGAAGGCATTATTGAATGCTATGGGGATATGACACATCCTGGAAGCATGCTGTTGCCAGTGCAATGCATCTCAAGGGCATGTAGTAGTGTGGTGTGATGCGTATGCGCTATGATTCTGGATGGCAGATAGAAGTCCGACTCGNAGTAAGCCACTGCATCATGCAACAAGCAACATCAGCTTACCGTTTGCTACAAGTGTTTGCAATATAAGAGCTCTTGCTTCAGTGTTCAAGGAACCTGCAGGTGATGTCACACAGGTGACTTCATCACTCTCATGGTCATCAATGCAAATAGTGGCACGAGACACTTACGGCTGATCTGCTTGTTGTTAAACAAGGGTGCTTCATCAGCTATGGCCGTGGTGAGCTTGTAAACCTATGAACCGGTTTGCTCTGTTTGTCATACAATAGGAGTTATATGGCGCATGTTGCTCACCTTGAGTTCTCTGCACCAACGCAGGGTCAGCTCACACCACAATGCAACTTGCTTTCTTCGTGTTTCCTCTACAGGCTGGAGACTGCACAAACAGGAACGCATTGCTGACTGACACTAACTGCCGGACTCGACTGCAAATTTCGTACGTGAAGTAGGGTGGATAGCTCCAGAAGGCAGGGAACGTGAACTCCCGTTGCGCCATGTTACCGATTCTATCGGCATGGGACCCTTCGTTCAAGTGTGCATGTATGCGATCAAAAGTGCACCAAGCCTCGCTTCGCTCATCGAGGCGCTAGCCGCTGTTGTTTATGGTAAGCATCGACTCCATGTTGATCGACGTTCCGCGAGCGCTAAGCTACCGTGATGCTGCCTGCTGCGCGCAGAGTTGCACACTTTTAGTCAACGCAGCAAGCATTTCACGCCCGGCACAGCGCGATCGTGCGCGCAAGGTGAGGGTTGCAGGACCGCACGACGCAAAATGTGACGTACACAGATTCATCGCGGAAGAAGCGTCTCCNAGCTGCTGAGCATGCTGTGGTCCATTGTGACAGCACGCCGACATCTGGTAACAGCCCCGCATGACACTCTATTTGCCTGGTTTGCCTGCTTTGCAGTGCATGCGTGCACAACCTCAGCTCTGCAAAGAATTATGTGCCACGTGACAAATGAACTTGCATTGTAGGCCTGCTATGATGTGTATGTGGAAAGCGAAGCCAAGGTTGCCCATCATGCTTGTACAATAACTGCCATATGCTGATTGCAGTGGTACTTCCTGCAGGGGTCTACCTTGGCGTACTTCAAGTCAGCCTGGCATGTGGTTGATTTCCTTTCCACTGCTCTGCTGTTTGCCTGTGTAGTGGTGTGGTGGGACTTTGCACTCAGGGATGCACTTCCCTTTGACATCAACTTGCGGTATGCTATACTCTGTACTAGCTGCAAATTTGCATACTCTGTCTGTGATGACTTCTGTTCCCGCCACACGCCTTGAGTGCAAGTTGACAAGTCTGTGACCTTGTCAGCATGCCATCACTTGCTAGTTTGCCTGTTCTTGAGTATGCTTGTGAAGTGCTGCAACATGAACCTTGTCAGCACGCCAGTGATCGCATGGCATGTACAAACAGGATATCCACATTGCGCCCAGTATGTATGACGTCAACAGCTGTCTGCTGCACTAGGATTTGTGACGAATATACCTGGTTGGCATAGTGGCAATTTGTGTCTCCGTTTGAGCCCTGATGAGGGGGTGGGGCTGACGGTTGGGGCTAGCAGGGGGGTTGAACAGACTNATGCCGCTGGCACAGCCCCACAGCTGCAGTGAGGGCTTGATGGGCCTCTACCAAAAGGTTCTGCCCAGACAGCCCTGACAGAGACCGNCTGCATCTGCACATGACGCGGTAACAACAACGCAGAAGCTACCCACGCAAGGCATGTGGTCACTCACTACATGCAGTCTGTTGCTATTGCATCTCCTGAAAGAGCATGTGGACTACCAACAGTCATGATAGCCTTACTATTGACAAACATGAGACATAGCTCAGCACAGGTTTTGTGCCCATTGTCAGAAAGTGACCCCAGGACGGGACTCCATGTTGAGGAATGTCCAGGCATTTGAGCTGCTGGCTATACGGGGCATGCATGCATGTCACGGAAGCTGGCGTGTTGCTTATCTTGTGCATTGCAGAAGGCTGCAAGCAACACCCTATCATCCAGCGCAATACAAGCCAACTTTCTCGAAATGCAGTCAGGTAATTTAGTGGGCTGGCTAGATTGCACCCCGTTTACACAGGCTGAGTTGTGGCACGCTCCATTGAGCGTCTTGCTCAAGGCCTGTGTGAGCGCAAAATAGTCTGTTGCTAAGGATCACTGTTGCCTTGTCTGCGCTGGTTCAAGCACTAGCTTGCAGCCCATGCATACCTGACATAAGCCCGACATGGGCTCATCAAGTTTGTGCCACAGTCAGCAACCCAGGCAGCCAAACAGGGCATGCTGTNAAAGATCCTAAGAGCAAGTCCGACAGCAAAAGCAAAGAAGACAAGAAGAAAGACAAGTCTGCAAAAGACCCCGAGAAGAAGAAAGACAAGTCTAGCAAGTCTTCAGACAGCAGTGTGAAGCCCCTAAAGGAGAGCAGTAGACCTTCAAGTGGCAAAAGCAGCAGTACCGACAAGGCAAATGGCACTAGTCAGCAACCAGCTAAGAGGCCAGAGCCAAAAGCTCGGCAATTGCCACCTCCTGTAAAGGAGAAAGCAGATGACTACCTGGCTGACATCGACTTGCCTTCAAGCGATGAAGAGGAGGAGTATGAGACCAGCACAAGGAAGAATGACGAAGAGCAAGAGTTCAGACCGCAGGTCTGCCTCAGTCTGCACTGTCACACAACACAAAGCTGTTCGTGCAGTCTCCTGCAATGCTGTGTACCACTGCTTTGATAAGTGTCAGAGGGGCTCAGCCACAAAAGCACCAGTTGCCATCAAGTTTGTTGCCGCCAGTGAGGTTGCCTTCTCAGGGTGACAGCGCAGGTCATTTATTACTGATGATACCTGCATAAACGCAGCGTCCAAACCAGGCTCCGCTATGTGCTTGACTGCAATGTCTTCCAGACACAGNCCACATGTGATGCAGAGAAGCCAACTGGATTACCTGCAGCGCCCAGCACACACAGGGTCTCTGACAAAGAAGCTCGCACAGTGGCGCCAGCAGGGTCTAGGGCAGAGCATGGCCCCACATGCCAGGGCGCGGCTCAGCAGCAGCTTCCAGGCAGGCACAGCTGCTTGACATGCTGTGCAGCAGGATCGCATGAAGCAAGCCCATGCTTGAGAAGTAGGAGTCGTTTACTGTCTTCCTGTATCATGTGGCAGTGAGGCGCTTTTTGTCCGTGTATACCTGGAGGGTTTCCATGGCCGAATGGTTGTCCATGTCAGCATTTTTGCGCATACTGTCCCTCAAGTCACATGGTAGGTTGTTACTCACCACCTGGAGCTGTGCATCTCAAACAAGCAGTGCTGACAAGATTCGACATGCAGATGCATGCCCCAACACGGCCACCGGAGCTGCACCGATGCCTGCTATTGCACCTGGTCCCTCCACCAATCTGGCACCATCAATCAAGGGTCAGCTTGACCATCAGCCTGCAGCAAGAGCACCACTAGCATCAGCCGCCACTGCAGAAGCCAATGTGCAGCAAAAGTCAAGCCAACCTGTAGCNTACAAGAGCAAAGCAGCTGCTTTGACAGCTTAGGCACAGCTGACAGCTAGCAAGGGCATAGGCACTTGAAGACAAACAACTGGGCAGTGCAAAGCATGTGCACTTTGCAGCCTAGCAGCACACACAGAACATGTCATGGGCCAAACAAACATTGTATGCACAGTGTCTGAGCAGCTATGTAGGTGATGCTTGTCTGTAACCTGCAGGGTGTGGATGTATACCTCAAGAGTGATGGCTCTGGAGCTGGGCGGGGTGGCAAGGAGCAAGGCAATGTGTTGCCCCCTCTGATGCCCGGCCTCAAAGCCAGCAGCAACAGCAGCAGCAACAGCAGCAGCATCCAGCAGCATCAAGTAGAGCAGCAGCAGCAGCATCCAGCAGCAGCAGCAGCAGCAGCAGCAGCAGCATCAGCAGCAGCAGCAGAGCAGCAGCAGCAGCAGGGCAGCAGCAGCAGCTGCAGCAGCAGCAGCAACTGTGTAGGGAAGTCTAGTTCTGGCTTGAGCTGAGCAGCAGCAGCAGCATCCAGCAGCAGCAGCAGCAGCAGCAGCAGCAGCATCCAGCAGCATCAGCAGCAACAGCAGCAGCACGAGGAGGCAGCAGTCTTCTCAGTAACTCGCAGAGCATGGAGGCAGAGATGCAAGAGCTCATCAAATCACGGTCTGGCCAGTTTGGACTGTCCGAGACAAAGCCAAAATCTCAGGTTTGCTGCTGTACTTGGCAAGCTAAGCTTTGGGGCTGTCATACAATTGAAAGTTCCACAGTANCTGTAAATGCATGGCAACTGTTCTGTCATGAGGTTCCTTTGTCCAGTGAAAGGTCTCCCAGGCCAGATCTGCAGCTGACTTGCCCTGCAGCAGCCAACAAAGCTTGAACATTGTCAGTTGACATGTTGCTCAAGTGGAAGCTCATCTCTGCATGTCTGCGAACCGCATGGACTTGACACCCAGCCCAGTCATGCATGAGACATCACGATCTGATCAAGACCACCTGTGACATACTACAAGCCAACGCAATCTCTGGGTAGCGTCNATAGACAGAGCGCTAGCGCTCCTAGCGCAGTACAACCAACAGGGAAATTTGCTCAGCAGCTGCAGAGCACTAAGCGCCTGGGATGCCTCCTCATATTGTGACAGGCCATTCCATTATCAGCGTGGCCAAGCCCTATCACGTGACGAAAGCAAGCCAGAATATGCAATTCCGGCCAGAGCTCATGTGGAAGCCATTCATCCAGACAAACAGGGCCCCAAACCCCAGTCTGTTGCTACATGGCTTGCAGAGATGCAGCAAGAGTGGTGCATGNGGCCTATACTATCAAGTGCTGCAGTATGCATGCAATCGTTGCCGTGTTACCACATGGTACCCAGAGTGGCCACAACCTCTTGTTGCTGCTGCACAATTTTAGTGCATGCTGTCTTTGGACCTAACAAAGCACTCAGCAATGCACAAGTCCTGCACCAGGCCATGCATGACAGAATAGAACGTGATATGACAAAACGAGCCATGTGCACAGCATGTCTGCTGAGCACCAGCATGCTCATCATGTGGGGACTGCATTCTTACCAGCGTCCAGCCACCAAAGGCTGATGTCCTCAGCTGGATTTGAGGCTTGTGCAACGTTGGCAGCCAGCTCTGGAGGCTGGCCCTTGAAAACGGCCAGCCTGGTGTTTGTGTTGTAAGTAAAGCCCTGGCACACGCTCCCATTCAGAGCTATGCTGTTGCAGACCTTTGCTAGTACGCCAGGCAGGGCTGCAAGGCTCTGCAGCATGCCCACAAGCAGATGTTAGCTCTTGCTTGTTTGCCTTGTTCGGCATGAATGCCAGCTTGTGGCTGGTCCCTCAATGGTCAATGCACAGAGACCTGACAAATGTTTGTGTTGCAGCATTGGCGGACAAACAGTGCGTGATGTTGAAGCAGCCAAAATGTGGTGTGTGATGCATCAGGGTATGACAGCATGCATGGTTGATGCATGTCATTTGGAGTGACATAAACGGCATGCATGCTTCTGACCTGGTCTGCGCTGACATTGACACAGCACATCTGATGTTTTGCAGCACATTCTGTGACTTCTGCTGGAAGTTCTGCTCCCACGCTGCAACTGCTACTCACTGGCCGCAGAGTGTAGTCACCCAGATCCGTATGCGGAAATTGGACATAAGTCTCACGGAACACGCCGTAATAGAGATCGCTGACGTTTTGCGCAAGCTGCGAGGTATCGCTGTCCAGCAAAAGCCGTCCGTGAGTCGTGCAGGAAACTCTAGCATCAGTGTAGGCTTTGTCTGCCGTGCTTGTGGCTGCCTCTTGCCATGCTATGTCACTGAGGTAGGGGTTGACGTTCTTGTGTACAAATGCGTAGCAGCAAGGCACCACAACCACCGTCACCAGCGCCCACACGTGCGCTTGCACGTAACACTTGATCACATACGACATAAACAGCAGCCTAAGATTGCGACAGAGCTCAGTGGATCGTGTCCCGCCACCAGCGTCGCTTCCGATGCTTTGAGTATGGCGCTGTGGTTTGGAAGCAAGAGTATTCGCCGGCCAAAAAGATTTCTGATCGTTTAGCTAAGTCATGACCAACGTCTGCATCTGCACCAGAAGCCATGCGTCAACTCAAAATAATAATCTAATCTGGCACTCTTTCACTACCTGCGTCCACTGAACTGCGCCTCCCGTACCTCGGTCTCTTCATACATCATACAATCCGTTGCTGCATCAGTTATAGATGATGTAGATTCAAACACTTGGAGCAATCGATCTTCTCCGATTTCATGCCGCCTTGCACAACCTTGAGAGCAGGATCTAGAATGCACCCGTCAACTTCAGACCTGGGTCTGGCTGGAACAATATAGATGCTTGTATTATGTCCTGCCTAGTCTTGTGTTGAGCCAGTTGAGGACTTTGTCGTAAAAGCCACTGGTGTCTAGATCCTTTTCAGGCAGGGCCTGAGCTTCTTCTTCTGAGATGTCATGGACTTGCCTGACCAGCAGGTTCAGCAAATGACGCTTCTGGGAATGACTGCTCTGCTGCCATGCTGTCAACAGACAGCCAGAGTGCACTGCACAAAGACAGCAGCATTGTTAAAATTGCTGTGCTGCAATGAGTTTCTGATGCAACNTGGGTGAGATGAGTGCATCTCTGCAGCCTGTTTGAGAGTGCTTTTGAGCTGCAAGCGCACTGACGACGTTGATGATGTGTGGCCTATTGCATTTTGAGCTGCGTCCAGGGTTGTCTGAGCTAGCCGTAGCACTGCACTGCCATAGGCTTGGAAGGCTGTCACATCTTCCTGCCAATCTGTTGCTTGCAACCCTCTGATTTGCCGCAAAAGTGCTTCTCTAGCGCTCACCTCAAATCCCATAGTCCTGCATTGCAACATCATCTGTGTCACAGCAGGGGCTGAGTAACATGCCATAAGGCTCTGGGCAGAGTCAACAGGTAGAGCAGCATGTGGAATTGAGTTTTCTTGCATGTGTTTTCTGTTCTTGTGCCCTGGAGTTTCACACTTTCGTGGACACAATCAGCTACAGCTGTACTACCTTGTCAGCAGAGCAGGAGTCTGAGGCAACCAGGTGTTGCGGTCACTAAGACAGCTGGCCACATCTTCTGCATGCTGAATGCGGCAGTGCAACAAGACATGATGCTGGCAACTTACTTATTGTACTGAGCAGAGAGCCCCCACACAGCAGGGCTGCACTTGGGCGACGAGCTGGCTTGCTTGATAGCACTGCCAAGGGTCTGCTCCAGCTGTCTCNCTACCATAAGTGTGTCCTCTGTCGTGATCTCTCACCCGTTTACTGGTGCATCAAGTGCGACATGTAACATGGCAGACTGCAACATAGCTAGACTAGCAGAGCTCCTACAGTGCGTAGCTGTTGCAGCCAGGTGTTTGGCACAGGGTGACACAACCAGCACTGGTTGTATCACACAGGTTTGGAGTTGAGGCAATGTATTGGTGCTGGTATTTGCGGTGCAAGCAGAGCGTATGCCAGACCACCCTGACGTCAAGATACAAACATAAAGCAGTACAGACCTCAGACAGCCACTTCCCAGCACAACTACTGCAAGCCAGCAACAGGCAAGCTTGACATACTGCGTACACATGGTGGTGGTGGTGTGTCTGTATCAGCAATGTATGCAGGTGGAGCAGGAGCTTACCTGACTAAATGTCATGCAGCAGCTCCACAGCCAAGAGCAGAGCTCCCATCCAGTCAGCACCTTAACCGCCTGCACAAAGTGGTAGCAGGTGACGATTTGATGTGGTTCAGTTCAGACAACACGCTAGACTGCCGTCGCATCTACAGTACAGGCATGATGGAAGCCAGATATGCTGGCTGAGACAGTAAGCTGTGGCACCACCTTACTATAGGATGCTGTGCGGTTTGGTGTAACAGTGTTTGTCAGCACTACCACTGTCATGTCTGTGTCAGCAAGGCAAGGTGAAGACAGCAAGATGATGCTTTCCTCACCAGCATGCCCTGCAAAATTAATCATACCAGTAGNGTGAACAGCCTTCGCAGTATTCTTCCATCAGTGCACTCTCGAGACGGACATAGAGGTTTTGTCCCAGTCCCAAACTTCAAATCACCTGCAGAGAGTACTAGGTTGCTGAGGAAACAATCTCGCGCTACATTTTGTGCTGACACTAGTGCTCGTGCCTGAAAAGTGTGAGCCAGTATGGCAAGCTCAGCTCCTATAGCGCTGAGGGAGGCTCTGTTGGTGAGTTTCGCAGATCGCACGTTGCAGGCTGATTGTGCATCTTACTTGTCTCGACACTGTTCACTCGCCAGCTCGCAAGTCCAGTTTCAAAAGCACTGCTCGCATTATCGAGCCTGCTGTGCTGTTCAATGCTAAATCATGCAAGCCCTACGTCTGACACCTTCCTGTTCGCAGTTACCGAACATCGGTATCAATCAGCAGTTTATCTCCTTCACAAATGTTACCATGGAGTCAGACAAGTTCATTTGCGTCCGTGAGACCGGTGCTGCCAACAGTGTTGTGATTGTGGACATGGCTTCTCCTATGTCTCCCCTGAGGAGACCTATCACANCATTAGCGGTTGAGCCACAGTTCTTGGAGTCCATACGACCAGGGTCAGTCCTGACATACTGACAGAAGAACCTTACGCCCCACCTTGTGCGGCATAAGGAAGGCAAAGACCACCACACAGTTTGATGTCAGGCACACCTCATGCAAATGCACTCTAAGTTGGAGAAACGAGCACGTACGTCATGCTGCAACAGAGATGCTGCTCTTCAGACAAACAGCTAGGATGTTTTGCAAGCATGCACAGCCCACAAAAGAAAGCTGTATGTCAACATGTTGTATCCAAGCTCGGCAGCCAGGACTGCAGACCAAGCGGCATTCCAGCAGCTCACTGTTCTGGCAGACAAAGTAGCTTTGCTGAGCACATGAAGGAGGTGGTCAGGCTATTGTGCCTACCCTGGGGCCGGACACATAGTCATGAAGCAGTTCGCCTCGCTCTGCCACAACATCAGCAGCATGCATACAACAACACAATCAAACAACACACTTGCGTTAAGAAGCAGTGAAAACAAAAAGAGCTTGGAAGCCAAAACATATCAAGAAAAGGGCCAGCAAAAACAAGTTAAAAACTGACAAGCTGAGGCAGAGCATTGATNAGATTGTGTGACTTTGCTGCAGCCTCTGGTGGCTGCCGCGCTGAATGTTGGTGCTGATGAAAGCCATTGGTGTGCATATCGCTGCTAGGTAATGACACAGAGGACGGGGAACTGAACCCGTTTGTGCTGGCATGCAAAGCTGCTGACTGTGATCCTGAGCTACTTTGACTTGTGCTGGCATGTGCATTGCTGCGCAATCTGTCTGAGTGATTGATACCTTCGGTTTCTGGCTCAACTGCAACACAAGCAGGGTCAAGCGTTGCAATAAGGCAGCGTCTGCAACAATTGCTGCTTTCTAACATGCAAAGCCCCAGAGCCCCAGAGCTGACTTTGAAAACAAGCAGTCCCGTGTCATGGGCCCAGGCAGCAGATGATGCTGATCAGCATCTGGTGCATGCAGCATCTCAGTGGCAAAGTAACCCAGCAGAACATACCTGACTGATTTACCCGGCTCGCAGCATTGTTACAGATCTTGGGATGCCGTGCCCTGTACCTAGCCATGAACTCCTGTGCAGACTCCAACAAAGCGAGATCTCTGCTTGTGCTTGTATCCAACACAGCTCTAACCCCCAGCCCTGTCAGGAAAGTCACCAGCTTGCCAAGCGTCTCCGACGCTGACAGGCCATGCAAGACTGCCAGTGACGCTCTGGACTGTGGCGACACTGACACAATGACTGTCTTGCCAGATTGCAGTGCTGACAGCAACTCTCCAATACTTTGGTGCTCCAAAAGGACTGTCTCAGCTGAGGTCACACAGCCACTGCAAGCCAAGCAGTCCTGCAGGCTGACTTTGACAGCATCTCCAGCTAGCTGCGTCTGCTGGAAGCCTCCAGTAGGAACTAAAGGGGTTGGCAGCTGCACTGTGTNTGCCATGATACGCAGTGCTGCAACACAGGTATGTGACATTTGTCAGCAAATGGGTCAGCAGCTGGCTTGCGACGTCATGCACACCGTGCAGCAACTGACGGGGCGGACCTTGCAATCCTTCTCGTTTTCCTCCAGGATGTGGTCTGTGCTGTCCTCAATGGCGGCTGCAATGTGGTGCAGCAGCTGGCCACGTGCCTTACTGGAGAGGGCTTGCAGCTTCCTGGAGGCGTTTCTGGCCTTGATGGCCAACTCCCGGCTGGTGTCTGGAGCCTTCTGCTCCTGCTCTGGATCTGCAGCATGGACAGCACAGTCAACTGCTGCTAGAAGGGCTTGCTGGGGACCAGTACAGGTTCAGGGGAGGCCAGGGGTGGGTCCAGGTAGGGCACTGCAGGCTAGGCAGCAGAGGGCAGGGCAAGGTAGACATGGCAGGGACAAATGGGTGAAAGCAGGGCAGAGCAGCGCAGGGCAGAGTTTCCAAGGAAGAGTATTCGTATGTTTGGCAACAATCGCCATCATCTGTAGACCACCCGTTTATTGCTGCAAGTGGGTGCAGAGTGAGAGTGCTGATGTGCTCTCCTGTAAAGGCCCAGCGCGAACACCATGACTGCAGCCACGCTGGACAACCATGGTTCAGAGCAAGGACTGATTTACTGATGAAAAGCTCTTCCTGGTCGATCAGTACACTGTGGATCAGGTGATTCACCAAATGAAGCTGCCACCAGGTTGCTGGGGCCTTGGTGTGACGGCAGGCCTTGCATAGCTGCTCAAATGCTGTTGCGTTGGCAAGCCTATGCCAGCCCTGGTAGGCCACAAGAGGGAGCTGGCTGAGCGAATGATGGTAGTGCTGCATCAGTAGGTTCAGTTCGGCACAGCAACGCCTGCACAGGACCATGTCATACGTGTGAATACAGTGCTCAAACAAAACGTGCATCGGTGCGTATGCCTGGTAACANAGCTCAGGAGCAGATGGCCAGATCAGGTCTTGGCAGCATAGTGCTGAAGGGCTGCTGCAGCAACCATGCCCTGTGGCCTGGAGTAGCCCCTCCTTGGAAAAAGACAAGGCATTTCAGCCCATGGGGGTAGCTGTCTCGGGCAATGGACTGGTGCTGGCTGTTGCCGTGGACAATGGCACTGCTGCTTCTGCTGTTGTACAGTAAGTAGCTTGCAGCTCTCATGTATCATGGCATGCACAACAAGTTTGCTGGTACTCTTGCTATAAGTGTGTATTTTACATGCATGTACATACATCAGCATGCCACACAGTACTACCCTCAGCCCATGCCAGGTGGCACTGCTGGTACACACACCATACATCCCATATGCAGAGCGCTGCACTTGTTGCTGCAGCTGCTGTTCTTACAGGTTTCATTTTCTGAGGGCCTTTCACATTTTCCAATACACAGCAGCAGAGGCACTTGCCACAACCACGGCTTCTGGGCCTACGTCTGACCCACAAAGACCACAACATGGGTTGTTACATGATCAACAGGTGTAGGACTGCTTGAATGCTTACCTGCATGGCACCGTCAGAACAGTAAAGGATGTTGTGGGGGTTGCCACGCCAGCCAAGCGCCTCACAAGGAAAGCGGTCTGCATTCCCAAGCAGCATGTCCAGCAAGAACAACCTACACACATGACATACCGCTACAGAGGAGTCCTCAAAAGACTTGTTGACAGGAAATATTGGTCCCTACATGGCCTTTAATAAGTCTTCTTCTTCATCTTCACAAGATCTCTCGCCATTCTTGAAAGTGGTGGAATTTTATTGTCACCATTCCTGTACAGCAGGAAGAAGACTGACCTCCCCAGGTCTGCAGCAGTTTGATTGAGGTTGCCAGCCATGAATGGCTTCTCCAGGTTGAAAAGGGGGGCGCCAGGCACATACTCCATCACCAGCATGCAAGCACTGCGCTGCATTTGCTCGGCCATCTCAGAGCCTCGCTTGTTGAGCTGAGCGGCTGCATGGCACTCCTTCCATTCATCTGCTGTACTGCCCTACACACACATGCAGACAAGTCATAGTTACTGGTCCACACCCACGCACACTGCTGCATGTGCACTGATGTCTTGGCATTTCACTGGCTCAGCTGAGTTGCCATATGCAGCCGAGCTGTCCAACTCTTGATCTGCACAATGCTGCGCAAACATTNAAACTCACGTCTCACCGTTCAGGGCAACCCGACTATGCAGACAAGGTCTAAGAGCCTTGATCAGCAATCCGGATCACAAGCACAGGTTGCTGTCAGCGCGGCCAACGAGTTGCAGGTGGGGACAGCAGCCGTCAATGATTCTGCACATCTGTGGGGCCTACTTGTCAACATTGCCGACGTCGGCGCTCAGGCACAAGCAAAGCTGCTGCTCTGCAGGGCAAATTGTTCAATGTGGGTGTCAGCGAGATGAAGTTAGCTCCTGCTTGTCACTACTTGCGCACAGATGAAGGAGCTAAGAAATTAGCAGATCTGTATGTGTGTACACAGAACTTTGTCAACAGGGAGGCCTCATCAGGTGTGCAGACTTGGTGGTGATTTGTGTGACCTGAACCGCTCTCTGACATCAAAACCAAGGAAGCGGGATTCTGATGCCCTCAGTGACTCACAGGAATGGTTCACGTGTTCTCCACCTTCACACCTAGTGCATACGAGGAGCATCAGACTTCCTACAGTATGAGGACATACAACTGCAGCCTGCCAGGCTGTGGCTTGTCCTACAAAAGAGGTGGCGAAACTGAGAGCCATGTCAGGACACATGCTGAGTATGCCGGGCGCAACATCCAGCGATACAGGATTGTCGTCACAACAGCTAAGGACATAGTGTATGTCCTGCACAACAGCAACAGTGATTTTGGCAGTCAGCCGAAGGGGTCAGGTTACGCTAAGCGTAAGGGATACTCACAGAGAGACCTTGACCTGGCAGTGCAGCAGGTCAAGCATGATAAAGATAATGCAGTGCGCATTGCAGTTCTTGAGGCCACTTGTGCAGCTCAGAAGGAGGCTGCAGATGCTAGACAGTAGGAAAGTTTACAATTCAATGAGATGATATCCCAATTTCTTGAGATCAACAAAACACATGCAGATGCCAACATGGCTAATGCTGAAGCCAACAAAAAGCATGCAGAGTTGACTCAGTGCTTGATGGCTAGGCAAGAAGGAGTAAAGCGAATCAGAAAAGATGACGATCTGTTCGACCAGTGACTGAGTTTGCGACAAATGCCATTGTCAGTCAAAACCGTTTTACAGGCTCTGTGGTGCCCGATTGCAAGGAGCTTGTAAGGCAGTAGAGCAGGTGCAATCTTAACTGATTCTCAAAGCACAGCACTGATACCTGCATCAGCTGTGATGGTCTGTATACTGAGCTACCTATGACAACCCGTTTGCCTGAAGTAAGACCCGAGCTAAGCATGCATGCTCATCTTCTTTTCAAACACTTTTGCGTGGTGAAATGCGTAAATCCTTCACCTTGCTAGCCTATAGGTCGTGCTAACGGTGTTCAACTTTGATGCATCTCGTATAAAGCGCAGGCTGGTTTGAGGTTACACATGCATGGGACACTCGCATTAGCATGGAACAAGTCTGCACAGCAGGCAGCCTTTATTTTTGCAATCTTTAGCCGAAGCATGCCCGGAAACTGAAAAGCTTGCGCAGCATCTCATGCAAATGCTGCGCTATTCTCAGTGATATGAGTATGAACTGAAGTGATATTTCATGGCTGACGTTTTTGCTTACCCATGCGCAATATATCATAAGGGCACCGCATGCTGGACACCAAAAAGCAGCAGTCTGTGTGGTAAGACATGGTATTGCAAGACACCTGTGATTTGGAGCACAGCTGATGTATTGTTAGGACATGTGCAGTACAACTTGACTTGTGGGGTGGGATACACCCGCGTGCCGTGCTGTCTTAATTTGCACTCATCAATATTATACAATGCCACAGACGCGCACGAAGTGAGTCAGTCTTGCAGTTTGACACTGAGCGCGCACAATTGTAAGCAACATAATATAGGATCAGCATGACTGTTATCCACCAGCAGTTCATGTTGCCTGAGAAGACTAGCTGCAGCACAACTGTGCAACCCACCAACTCAATCAACACTAAAGGCTCTGAATTGGCTGGCGCCAAGGGCATACCACTCTGNGCCCTTGAAGACAGCACCTGTACACGTACGCACCTTGACAAGCGTGTTGCGCTGCCTGCACGTTACCTGAACACAGACTTTGCACTCTGTACAGGACAGGGGCTGTGCATGCATGCACATCATCATTGCACTCAGACCCACGTCAGCAAGTCAAGATCCATGGCCCTGCAAGCTTGACATGCTAGCCCCAGCGGCGTCTCGTGCTAAGTTCTGTCGGACCATTCACATTGGAACAAAGCCTTGCTCAGCGGGCAGTTCCCAAATGCTTGATATGAGAGGCCTGCCAGCCGGAACAGGGCACCAAAGGCATGGAGCCTACCAGCTTGTGCAGAGCAATGCCCTCACGGTCTCCGTTCTGCACAGCTCGTCTGTAGCACCTGATGGCTGCCACCTCCATCTTGTCTTTGTCCACAGACTGCAGCTGGTCATTCTCGTAGCACTGGCCCATGGCGCACCACATGCGCGCATCGTGGGCCCGCAGCTGAGTGGCCCTTCTGAAGTAGTACAGGGCATAGAAGGGCATGCGCAGCAGCTCATAGGTCTGGCCCAGGCCGTACCAGGCTCTGTAGTCCCTGGGGCTCAGCTCCACTGCTCTCCTGTAGGCCTCTGCAGGTGCATACAGCATGTCCTCTAGGCTGAGCACTTTATGGAAGGCTTCTTCATACCTGCATGAAGATTGCTTGACATTCACATTGCTTTACACGTCTACTCGTGATGATCTGAAGCAGCCACCAGCCAATGACAAGGTGTGACACATGGGCTTACTGCAGCGCCGAATGCTGTTCTCTCACTGCGCATACCCACTAGCAAACAGCATTGATGAGCCGACACCAGCCTGACACATCGCAAGCTGACAGCCCAATAAAGTGCACAGCAGACACACCTTCATAATGAGTTGTGTGAATCTTGCCCGTGCGTCAACAGGCTGATGCTNGTTTCGCCCTAGATATGTAAAGTCCGAAAGCCCGACATCGGATGTATGTTTTTTGGAGCGCAGCGCCCGTTCCTGGCTGATGCGCCGCTCGCAATGCTGGGCATTTTACGGATATGGCAGTCCGCTTGCTGTTCCTGTGTACAGTACTCTGTTGTGGTTAACTGAAAGCGGCAAACGCTGAGCAAGTTGAGACCATGCTTGCACGCAGCGAACCTGTGCTAGAAACAACTGCTCGTCCTGAGTACCCGGCTGCTGCAAAATGGTCAGAGGATAATTTGCTGGCTGTAGTTGCGGGATCTGGCGTTGTTGTTGCCGCTCCCTCACGTCTGAATGGCGCACGCGGATCAACACAGCTGTCACCGACAGAGTGCTCGTTTGTCGAGGTCGATGCGTACCCGAAAGCACCGCTCGGATGTGCTGCATTCACGTCAACCTACATGCTGACCAGGGGGACGTACCAGGCCCGCAACAGCCAGTCTGCGGTCAGCAAAATTGGGATCCGAAGCATCAGTTGGTCACCGCTAGGTTGCGACATGCCAGGCAGTGCACTACTCACCACTGTCACAGACAACTTTCAGGTGCCTTGTTTGTGCTTCGCATGCGACTGCCAAAATCACATCTTGTCATCATGTGTCCTGGCTGCGCAGGTCCGCGTGCATGCCCCTCCGCTTGACTGCTGCTTGCAGTGGTCACCTCTCCTTGAGTTGACACAGCAGCTGAAGCTTGCATTGCAAGCAGAAGGCTGGCAGGTACAAAGGTACTTGCATCATTGACCGTCATTGAGAGGCTGATTGAACTCCAAAATGTGCCAGCACTGGTATGCAGTCTATTGATGATTTGCAAGGCTTGCCAGACCAGACTGTGACAGAGCAGCTGAGGCTGCGTGGAGGGGCCTCAGGTCAGCATGTCTACTTGTGCACATGTCTGGTCTTCCTTCATTGATGCAGGGGATTGTCACATGACTGCATTCTGTATCGCAGCAGTTGTGCAACACCTTGCTCTTTGTAACGCAGGTACTGCAGCGGATACAATTAGCAATGACTCCGGTGAGCATTGCTTTACAGTTGGAGACAAAGTTGAGGTCAGCTCATTTGGCTGTATGTGCGTGTCTCAATACTCTCATGCACTTTCTGTGATGGACACCAAATACATCAAAGTCAAACAGACTGATTGAATAGGTCTGAGGCACACTGTGCATATGCTCTGTCACACTTTCAACTGTTACAATCTGCGTGTTCTGTGTGCATGATGTCACTACACTTTGCTCTGTTCCTGTTTGTAGGCTCCAAGCGTGCTTATCCAAGTCTTGCCAGCGCCGCTTCATGTCTCGTGTCTGTGCATGCGAGCGTCAAATCATGAGCTTTGTATAGCCATCACATCACACTTCAAGAGGCTAAACCACATTCAAAATGCTCCTGCAGATTATGGCAGACGAAGAAGGTCTGCAAGGCTGCTGGTTTGCTGGAACCATCAAACAGCTTCAGCATGGGTTTGCCCTGGTGGAGTATGAAGAGCTCATGAACGAAGACGACACCAGCCTGCACCTGAAGGAATGGTTTGCACTGTCCAGAGCAGATGCAGCAGATGCAGAGAAGCTAGGCTCAGAGTACACAGCTCACACTGGCTCTGAATTTCAAATCAGGCCCCCATCTCCTACACAGGTGCTGCTTTTGTGCTTACATGCAGATGTGCTTTCAAATGTGCCATGTGCATGAAATATTGTAGCTCTGCAGCAGCAGCATTTACTCTGACTAGGTGCCAGGCTTGACGAAGTCTGGCAATGAATACTTTTCATTACATACACAGCTACAGACTACGCATACAACAAGCAGTGTGAGCCATCGGTCTGGATCATGTTGCATGTCGAAACATGGACTGCACCGTGCAGGTTGCTGCAAGAGGCATTGCGCGTCGCTTGCATGACAAAGTGGATGTGTGGGATGAGGGGGGCTGGTGGGAGGGGACTGTCACCCATGTGACCAAGCTGAAGGTGAAGGTGCAGCCCACAGTCAGCCAGAACACCATCACAGCCAGGCTGCAGGATGTTCGCACAGGCTTGATTTGGACTGACAACACCTGGCAGGTGAAACCAGCTGGTAAGGCTTCAGTGACGAGTTCTTGTGGTCACATGTGGTCACTGGAACAACTCGTGTGAGGGAAGCCAAATCATTGACACCATAGATGCATGTGCATTGTACTGAGTCGATGAAATGAAATGCAACTTCTGGGACCCACAAGTTCTGAAGCATGGCTGCTAGGATCACAAAGGCAACCTGCATGACCTTAACATCAATGAGGTCCACCGGTTTCATGTGCTACCAACTTCCTGCTTGCAAAGTATGCTTGCATGTGTATAGCATGGTTGTGTGCCATGTGCATCACGCTGTTGCCAGGCTGCAATGTATGNCCTGCAGTTGGTGTGGTGTTGCTTGAGGCAGGTGATAGCCCTGCATGCATGTGTGGTGTGAAGATCTGCTCGTTTGCAATCACATGCTGTCAGCAGCTGACGTGCTGCAGATCACGTAGGTGCCAATGCAACAACATGCACTCTGCCAGACTCTCGGGGAAATATGTCGCAGAAGCAGTCACACTATGGCAGTTGCATCAATTGGTAGCATGTGCATTACTGACAGCATTTGCATTTATTGGCAGCCTTTCTTGCACTTGGCATCGTGTTGCTTGATGCAGGTACTGGTCTGGCATGCGTGTGTGATGTTGAGAATTGCTGGTGTCTGCAGCTCTCAGTTTANAGCTTCGAACATGGAATTAGTGCAGCTAATCTTTGACATAGCTGTCTCATTTGTTATATGTGCTTGTGCACTTTTGAAGTGATAGGTTTGCGCATAAAATGTACAACAATTGGGTACATGGGAGATGGCTAGCTTGTTATCATGCATTGTGTATCTGCAATCACCTCTGTCGTTCTGACTTGGTCCACACCCAGCAAGTGATGGTTCAGTGTTTCCAGCTTTGCTGTAGAGTCGCTGTGCTCTTGTGTCACATCAGGACGGTAGTAGCTTGCATTAGTCAGATCTATTTGTTTTATGCATGCATCTGCTTAAGCTAGAAACGGGTCTTGGGTGCCATGCAGCACAGCTTGGTAGACATGCGCAGTCGCGTATAGTGTGTGCCGACCTTGCCGCCAGTAGCACTTCGTCGATGGCGAGCTTACTGGTCACATCGCACGTGCAGCGCAGTCCTGCAGACTGATCAGAGTTTGCGCATGTGCCACGGCTCCGTTGTGTTGCCGACCCATTTCACCTCGTTCTCGCGAAGTTTTGCAAATGCATCTGAGGCTCGCGCATCGCATCGTTATCAACTCCAGCGTACCAGCTGTGGTGTGGTCACTCGTCGAGTCAACGTTAACGTGACCCGGACCCTTTGGCAAACAGTATCTCGCACGCCTCAAGCACGCGTGCGCGCTATGTCGACCCTGTCTCAAGACGAGTTACAAGCATATTCTGAGCGTATTCAGTACAGTGTTACACAGCTGAAACCAACACTGCAGACGTTGCAAAATCTGCAATTTGCACATATCTCGCACATTCCTTTCGAAAACCTGTCACTGCATCATCCCAAGGTGGGCGAATTAGTATGCTGTCCCAGCGCACAACCACATGAGCGTTTTCAACCTTGGTCAACACTGCACAGACAATCCTCTTCAAACAGTTGTCATTGTCATGTGTTTACTTTGCTGCCAGCATAGCACATGCTACCAGTCCTCAGGTCATTTTGAGCATCACATCAGCTCAGTGCCCATATGCTTTCAGGATGCTGCAAGTCTTGACCTGTACACATGATGCAGTACTCTGTCGAGTGACAGTGGATTTTATCAGTCTGTGCATTCACCGGTCCCACCAGATACCAGCTGTGCTGAACCCGCATCGTTGATTTTGATGCTGCAGGCAGTCGCTAGGCAGGAAGGCATCAGCGCAGAGCTCAAAAAGGTGTTTAACAAGCTCGTCCTACAGCCTCGAGGTGGCTACTGCTTTGAGCAAAACACGCTGTTTCTGGCTGTGCTGAAGACCCTGGGCTTCACAGTGTACCCTGTCGCAGCTAGGTGNGCTGAAGTTGGTGTGGTGTTGCTTGAGGCTGGTGATGGCCCTGCATGCGTAATGTGGAGATCTGCTCTTCTCCTTTGACATGCTGTCTGCAGCTTTTGTGTTGCAAGTGTAATTGTGTGCCAATGAACAACATGCACTTTGCCGGACTCCTGCAATTACATGACCTAGTGCACTTGACCAGATATGCAGCCCTAAGCCCAGGTGTGCTGATGCACTGGCTTGTTTTTTTGCAGCTGATCTCGTGTAATCTGTCAAGCAACCTCCTGACAGGCAGCCTGCCAGACTCTTGGAGCGCAATTGGAACTATTGCAATAAATGAGGTGAGCAACCTCTGAGCATGCATATGCAACAGATACACATGCACATACACAAGGAAGGTGTGGCAAGACTGACCAAATGCTGGGAAGTCAGAGGTGGGAGGGGCACTGCCCTGGGAGTCAGCTGCCTGGCGCTCCTCTTGAGCCAGCTTCTGGAAGACGCTGCTGTATACAGTATAGAAGCCCTGCATGCCAACTCAGCTAAGAAGGCATATGTACATTGCACAACACATGCCAGGCAACTGATATTGCTTGCGCCGCCACAACACGAGGGTAGCTGCATCTTGTGCAAGTAGATGGCATGCATAGCACAAGCACTGAATGCACTGGCTCGTGAGTGCGTGAGTGGCAGACTTGTGAAGCTGTGCAACACCTTGGCACATGGTTCAACTAGCCTACTGCATGACATGATACCTTTGCGCTGTCATTGTAGCCGCTGAAGCAAGCTGTGCTGAAGTATTGGAATGGGTCAATGTCGTCAGTTGGGCGCTGTCCTGGGGTCACTCCCCCATCACCACCTGCTTGATGTGTCTCGCCTGATCTCAAGATAGCTTCCCTATGACTGTCATACCTGTAACATTTGTGCCTGATTAGGCGTGCAAACAGGAAGTCCAGTTAGGCAATTTGCACAACACAGGCGGCAGCATACCAAGCCCTCTCATGCTTATCACCGAGCACCTCGTAGGCGTTTTGCAGCTCTTTGAACTTCACATCGGCCTCTTCCAGACGGTGCTGGTTCTTGTCTGAANCCAGCCAGATCCACAAAGCTGAGCTTGCCCCTTGTCATATTCTGTGTCTGCAAGTTGGTGGCCTCAATGACGACACTCATGATGAGGTGGCTCCGGGAGGACTCTGTGTTCATTTGCGTCGATGACACGTGCCGCGACAGCTGCCCCTGCACAGACAGCCGAAAGCTTGTCTGAGCATGTCCTTGGGCAACACATATATGTCGTTAGAGTATGTGTTGCATGTCTTGATGGAGCAATGTCAAGCACATACAAAAGCTTGCGAAATCAGGTCAGATGGCACAATATGTGCCTGAATTGTTGATTTGTATCTGTTGAACCATTGTTCTTGTATAATCTGTATGTGACATCTGTGAATGGAAAGCTTGACTAACCCCAGAACAGACATGGCCGTCAACAATATAGCATGAATCTACTGATGGTGCAAGCTTCACTGATAAACCTTCATTGGCAGGTCAGCAAAACCAATATACAAACAAATCAATATACACAGTGTTGAACACTTTCAAGCTGAGACTACACGTACCCTTTCAAAAGTAGCCATGAGCTCTCTGGCAGATGTGACCTCAGTCATGATGGCTCCAGGCACCACAACCATGCCCTTGTGATCCTTCTTGATTTCCAGCCTTGGTGGCCGCACCTACACAGACAGCATGCTTGTACGGCAGATGCACAGGTCTCATANACACAGACTGCGCTTGCTGCTGCAGCGCAAATGTCTACATCTGTGCATTCACCATGGCAGAGTGAGCTGGCATTTCAAGCTTGCAAACCGGACTGTTTTTATTGGGCATACTTGAAGTCCAAGACAGGCAGAGTTTGTCTCTTGACAAAACCAGATGCACAAGACAAAGTGCCAGTAAGGCCAGAGCAGCATGGAGCGTGTTCAAAAGCTGCTTGCATTGCTTGATGACTAGCGCAGCAGTGCATGCACACCGCTTGATCAGCCTCTGTGTCTGCATCAGTAGTGCTGCGGGCATATTTGACTCCTAGCAACCAGATGGGCCCATCTGACATGGAGAGTGTAGGAGGGCCCTGTAGCACCCAGCCAGCGTCACACAGGCAAATTTCGGCAGCGCAGGTAAGTAACGTCAGTAAGATACACACCAGCACCAGATCATGTATTCTCTGCAAGCCCAGTGCTTGTGCCATGTTGTAGTAAGTGCTGGCTAAGCCAAGTCTGACTTGGCTGGGGAGGTTTGAGCGTGTGTCTGCACTGTCTGCTACGGCTTTGTCATCATTCTTGAACAAAGGCATAGGGCAGGACTTTTTCTCGTTCGCTGCCTGCAAAGTACACAGCACGCAAGAGCTGCTGCTGCGTGCTCGGGCCTGCTGAGACCCGGACTGTACGTCGCATCTGGTCGNCACAGTAAGCAAGCTCCGCACACCTGATCACAGCAACTTTGCAGGTCTTTGGGAACAGTGGCACTAGGCCTTTTAGGGACTTGGCAGCTGAGGCTGAAACTCCAANGAATGCTTTTGCAGCAGGGAAGGCAGCTGCACCCATAGCTACTGCAAGGGCGTGTCTGGACCAGGCGTTTGCTCATGGCCTTATGCTGAGCGTCATGGGATGAAAACAAGGAGAGGTGTGTACGTTTAGACTGCAAAGTAACTTGCGCGCATGGCAATCAACATGCGAACATCGCTTGTATGACATGTGACTGCTGCAGAGCGTCAAGGCATATGAGGTCTAAACCTCAGAGCACAAAAGCACCAGCATGATTTATGCATGCAGGTTTTGCGACAAACTGGTAATGCCTTGTAGGCACCTTAGTTGGATGCAGTTTGGCATACAAACAAACCTGTGCTGTTTGCGGAGGTGCACCTGCTTCACCCTGCTGCCTAGCTGCCCAGCTTCATTTTCCGCATATCGATCTGATCTTTGACCGTAGTTTCAAAGCTGCCCCGCTGATCATTAAACCGCCATACAGTCTTGTTGGAGGAGGCTGTGTATTGTCTGGGGTGCCCTTGTTCTGGTGCAAGCACACTTGGCAGCCACCNGAGGATCAGAAGAAACACCCAAGCATGCCTACTGGGTGAGCGAACCGTCTCTACCTCTTCACAACGTGCTCCCATAAATGACACATTCTTGACGTGATGTCACATGTATAGTGTGAATGCTTGGCTGTCCCCATGGCAAGTGTGGACACATGGCGTGACACTGAACAAACTTCATTGCAGGAAGAACAAGTACATGCAATAACACATCATTCACCTCATCAATCACTTGCTTGATCTCATCAAGGCTTGGGACATGTGTGAGCGTAACTTGTGCACTGGCCGTCAGAATCTTGCCAGCAAGCCTTTCCGCAGAAGCAGTACGGGCTAGCAGCTGTAGTAGCTTGGGTAGGGCACCCTCACAATTCAGCACTGCCGATGCTGTTGTAGCTGCACAACAGGAGCAACACATGGAGCTCAAGCTTTGTGCTCACAATCAGACAGCAGGCAATGCTGTTCATGAAGGACTTGCGTATGTACAAACACAGAGTGGTGCAACTATGCAATTTGGCTTACAGTAATATGCGTAGGAAGCTGGGTTTGTGAATGTGCGCTAGACACATGAATGTGTGCTCGACGTGGTACTGACCGTCTGCCAATAAATTAATGAGAGTGCGTTCAGCTTCCGCTTGCTCAAGACTGTCCTGCTCAGCAAGGGCTCTGCTGAGCAGCCACTTGATTAGAACAGTTCTGCCGACTTGGACGAGTGCCTCCCGCTTAGAATTGTCCTCAGACCAATCAGTCACGGTTGTAGCAAGAGTATTCAGGGCTCTGGCTGCATGTGTATGGTAAGCACATCATTATACGCACACATGCTGCAACTGGCTTGATGTACGGTCAAATTTGATATGCGTACTCTGGCGTGAGCTGTCTTGGGAGGGCCAAGACAATGCAGCTGACAGTGAGCGAAATAGTGCTGTCCCGGCTTCTCCCAGCTGAGCGGCTCTCCTTGCAGCATGTACCACAGCACCCTTTGACAAGCATGCAACTCGTTAGTGACCTGCATAAACTCGTAGCCTGCTGCAAAGCAGCTACCTGCCAGGCCTCTTTGGTGTCTNTCGCCCAGAATGGGGTGTACAGACGCTCAGTAGGAGAACCTGTGGGCCAATGTGTGTGCAATGCTGCCACGAACGGTGTAAGCAGCCAAGGAGCTGAAACGGTGGTTTCCAGACAAAATAAGTCTGGATAGAACTGATGTGCGAATTGATATGTTGACAGCGGCAGAGGCACTTGCGCTGCAAGTGGCGACTCGAGCAACTTGGTCAGTTGCGGGACACTGAGTTGCCGTGGGAAAGTTGCGCCATCAAAAGGTACAAACAAAGTGTCCATGATGGCTCGACTATGATCTGCCAAGATTTGGGTGGGGCCTGCATGAGCATCATGATGGGTGAGAGTCATGCTCTGGACACTTGCACGTGCCGATGAGTGCAAGTCATATGCATCACAAGCTCGAGGGACCACACATGATGCCATGTTGCATGATTTCATGAAGCAGACTTCATACATATGAATGCTTGCTTGCACACAGAAACACTGTGAGCCGCGCACTTGATACGCAGTATGCTTGCCAAACAGCACAGTCGCCCAGTACTATAAGCATTGTTGACTGGTAGCTGACACGCCTACCCTCAAAACACACGCAGGTGGCGCAGCAGGTATACAGATCAAGCTTGCATCAGCTTCCAGATGATGTGTCTCATGCGTGCTGACAACAAGATGCCCNCCACATGCTCACATAAGCACTCCCCAAACTTGCGTCATATTACGTGTTTGCATAGCTCTGCCACCACATCAAAAGTGGCAGTGCCTACCTTCTTTCTTGAGCAAGGTCAGTGTGTGCAGCAAAGATAATGTAGGTATTCTTGGCTACAATGCTTCCTGCAACAGCCTGCCTGGCGTACATCTATGTAGTACTTTTTCACCGGAGTGGCGTGGTATCACGTCCTGCAATAGTGCGGCTGCGATGGCTTGGCATGCAGTGCTTGCCGCCCCCCTAGCACCATTTGCAAGGCGCAGCTGCAAGGCGCAGCTACATAACTCTATGCATCGCATCGACACTGCATTGAGCATTGATGTGTGCATACTGCAGCTTGCTCTGGCTGACCTATGACATGCAGCCTTCATGCAGCCTGTTTTGGCACACTAGGGGCAGCAAGGTCGCGCGAGCACACTGTGTTTGCTTTTTGCTTTGCTGCACATTTCTGCAAGCACAGCTGCATCCCGTGCAAGTGAAGGGAGCCTGGATCGTGTTGTCCAGTAGAAGCATGCCAGCTGCAGGCATGNTGAGGATCCGCAGACACCAGATGTTGACATTCTGGGAACCTCACATCTTGCCAGACCTGATGACCTGAATGGCCCAGACTTGGTGTTCACATTGGAGGCCAAAGGGGAGTCACATCAGTTGACTCATCTGGATGCTGTCACCCTCATTGCTCAGGTGTCTTATGCATGTACTGCTATTTTGTTGGCAGCCCACATCAAAAGACACGCCTGTCTTCAATCAGACTATGCTGTTCCAGGCCTGCTGTTACAGATGCATGTTCTATGCTAAGTGTGATACAAGCTTGAAATCCTGGCAAGCATAACTTGAGCGTGTGCGTCTGGCTAGGAGATAGACAATCAGGCAAATAAAGGTGCACCCAAGATATAGGCAGCAAGTTGCAAAGCAAGATCGTGACTGCTTTATTCCATGCAGGGGTCAGCTGGTTGCTGTATCACAGGGTTNGTGTGGGCACAGCGTGCAAATGGTGTCGGCTCTTTTAGCTTCCATGTAAATGTGCCCGCATCAAACAAGCTGGCGTCACACAACACCTGCAAAGATCACAATTGCTCCACGTTATATCTTGAACATCACTATTGGGCTTGCCCTCATCAAATTTACCACATTGGTCAGTTGAGCAGCCAAGTATTCATCTTCAAATGTCATCTACTGATAAGTGTATGACAGATTACGTGTTGAGATTGTGGTAGTACAGCGTCACGCGAGGGGCTGCATCATGTCCCTGCCAGAAATATAGACACGTGGGTTGTGATGTGGGGTGCAGATGCAAATGCAAATGCACAACATATAGCAGGGCAGTGCGCTTTCCTGATGTCTGTGACAGCTCAGCAAGGTGCAGGGATTGCAAATGCATATTGCATCGAACTCTCCATTTCAGAGGGCAGACTATGCCATGCTGTCCGTGTGTGCATGCTTGCCAAAACACTAGACAACTCACAGTCGATAAGGATCAAGCAACAGGAGTGTCTAGCTGATGCAAAGATCCAGCAACAGTCACGGTATGCATTTTCCGAAGTGCAGCTTGCACAGCATGGCACATGGGCACGCATGACTGTACATGCCATTCAGGCATGATGTGGGCGCATTTACAGTTCTACAATATGCAAATTGTGCCAAGGTTCAAGTTGCAGCAAGAACATACCAGTACACATCCCAGCCATAAGTGAATCCCCTGCAGCAGCAGAAACACACTGCTCACGCTCAGCGCAACAATCAACAACATGTGAGCAGTGAGATCACGGCACAATGTGCAGCCTTGAGCACAAGGTACAAAGTGGGCATGTTTATCCTTCAGGTTTTGCTGGAGCAATCAGGCAGNGCCACTGGCTGTATGTGCTGGAGCTGCAGTACATTGTATTCTGCCCTGCCTGGCACTGCAAGCTTTTGCTGTCTGGTAGTGCTGATCATATCACCTGCACTGGTGCCCTGCCACGTCATACTCCCTACATCTATGTCAATATTGCCCAGGATGCATGTGAGACAAGCATGGTGTCTGCAGCCTTGAGTCCATATCACACCAGCCGCAAATGTACGCCTCATGAGCGCTTGTCAGTATGCTGACTCATGATACCCATCTGACAGATGAAGCAAATACAAGCTCCAAAAACCAATGACTATCGCCACCAGCCGCAACCTCACACTCCACTGCATGAGCGCCTGTCAGCCTGGCTGACTGAGAACAATGTTGAGGAGGGGCTGGGGGGTCCCCTGCAGCTGCTGAGATGGCTCATCAGATGCCTTCTAACCCTTGGAGGCAGGTCCATTGGGCACCTGTATTCTTACCTTGNAAAAGTGTGTGAGCGTGATGGTCATGCATGTTGCAGCAACGCAATCATCCAGCGCAGTGTTGCCCAGCATACGGCAGAATCTGTGATGTCATCAAGGAAGACCCAGGCAATAGCATCATTGGCAAGGCAACCAATGCTAGCAGTTCAAACCGTCAGAGNTCCAAGGGGCCATACTGCTGCTCTAGCACACCCACCTGCTCATCAGTGAGCTTGGCGGACTCTCCTGCTATGCCACTGGCCAGCAGAATTGCCATGGCATGAGATTTGGTCACAATGCTGCCATCGCTGCCTGCAATATATCTTCACATCAGTCAGCATACCTCTAACCATATATGCACAGGTGGCAGGTTGATTGGCCGGCCAGGAGAGAGTTGGCCGAGTCTGTACAGAACCTAGTCCTGACTGATGCGCTCGGTGATCCAGATGGAGAAAACCATATCCACAAGAAAATATGGCACCAGTGTTTGACAAGCCAAACCTTGCGTCTCGATCAACAACACGCTNGCTTCCTGCGAGGCTGCTGTGCTGCCCTGCATGAGTTTGAAATGCGTTTGGGATCTGGGTTTGCAGCTTTTTGCATCAGGCATGACACGAGCTGTTGTTGGCTGACTGCACATCTTGCAGCTGCTACCCCTAACCATGGCCTTACACGTCCAGTCACATTCCAATCTGCAGGCTGAGCTTTGAGATTAACACTGATGCGTGCGCTGCATGGTTCATGGATTTGCCAGAATTACATGCCCCTGCCCAGCAGTGGCAGAGGGACTGAAGCATGCAACTAATCACATATGACGGGTGGCTGTGTTCAAGGCGTGTAGGATGCTTGCACAAGGCAGTGTGAATGTCAAATCTGGTGATACATGCTGTGAGTGAGGGTAGGCAACATGAAATTGTCCTGNACGTGGGGGCTGTGGTATGACAGCATTTGACAGGGTCGTGGTGTTGCCTGTGTCTGAAGCCCAAGCAGCTGCAGAGGCTGCTGCATACAAGTCCACAGGACCTGCTTCTTGCCTGGAGCTTCTGCCAGCTGCACGACATGACGCAAGGTAACAATCACAACTTTGAACTAGAAATCTCAGCTTACCATGTACCATCATGAACCATAGCATTTATGACAGGCACAGAGCTTGAACAGCCTGTGTTGCCTGTCACAAGGCATATTGCAAGTGTGTGTTGCAATGAAAGCTATGATATCATATGACTTGGTATCATAGGCGTGGGAGCTTACAGGGTGGCTGTGTCCAGCGCTTGACAGCCCTTTGATGTGCCTGCTCAAGACCATGCACCTATAAGCAGCATGCCTGCACAATGTCACTGGCGCAGTTGATGTAAGCAATGTGCGGGATGCTNCACATGTCACGTTAGGCTGTCTGATGCAACAGGAGCGTTTGAACATCAGAACACAAGCAGGATGAGGTGGTACTCATGTATGCTGCAATACAAGAGGATGTGACTTTTCATTTTTGTCAGGCAACTTCAGACTTCGTTGCAAGAGGAAGCTTAGCACACCTGACCATCTTCCTGGTGAGAGGGAACTTGACACCGGTCTTGGTGCCTGCCTCCTCATCACGGGTCTCGTGGAACTGCTTAGTGTTGTCACGCTTGCATTGCGCATCAGGGACAGTAGCAGTCTTGATGATGTTGATCAAGGGAGGCCTGACCCTATGCCTCGAACCCATCTCATCATACAACTGNACCGGCGGGATGCGCCTGTGCGATCCCTCAAATGGCTCGTTGGCATACTGGACAATGTCCTCAAACAGGTGGATGCAAACCAAAAGCAGGGCAGCGCATCAAAGCTGAAGTCTTTTCCAGAGATTGCCTTGCAGGGGTTCCAGCGCAAGTATGGTGATGTCATGGCGGCTGACTACATGTCTAGCTTAGTGAACACTGTTGCCAGATATAGACAGGTCAGCTGGCTCTTTGCTGTGTTACATACACCTCACTTAGCCACATGGGAGACTTAGGCATGCAAGTTCTTTGTCAGACCTCCTGTGCACGCGACTTGAGCATTGTTCAGGCTTGAACAGCATAATAAACTGTTTCGTGGGAGTCTTCCTGATGAGCATAGCTGAGCATATCAGCACCATCACCTTGCCATGTGACATGAGCTTGTCTGGCATGCACTGCAGAGTAGCAACCCCATACTTAAGCACATAGACACTGCTAAAGCTTGACCAAGTGTGTCAAACGTTATATGTGCCATGTATATGCAACGCTGCGCCTTGATCAGCTNTGGCAGACAAGACTCGGCCACTGGGTCCCAGCCTGCCTTTTGCTGCCACCACAACCAACAAGGCTGACTACGTGGCTCCAACCAGAAGAGCTGAGCGGTACCACAAGCCGAAGCATGTGGCTGTGCCTGGTGCACTTCTCACCAATGCAACTGCGTACAGGTGCNAATAGCCAGTACTCCTGCCATTGCATGCTGGCATGGAGGTAGATTTGCAGTGCATGGTGCTTTGTTGAAGGGGACAGTGGCGTGCTACATGTGGCAGACCATCATGAAAGCTGTGACAGGTCGCAGCCAGGCATACACAGAACAAAATCACATGGTGCAAGTTTTGGAACAACCTGATCATGGAGAACATTGGTCAAATGTGTGTTTTAGGGCTACATAGGGTTTTGCCTCAGACCCATACTAAGAGAGTCCGTTCACTAAGCTTTNACTCATGCTGGCCCTTGCTGTGCTGCAGCAACAAAGCGTGTGCCTGTCACATCCATACATGTGTCCATNTCCTGACCTGCCAGCTGCACAGCATGTGGCCCAGCATGCTCAGCGACAGGCAGAGCATACACAGCACTCCATTCATCATGCGCAGCATCACCCTCAGCCTGCACAGCATCCTCCTGAGCATGCACGGCAGACTTCTGAAGTTGCGCAGCAGAACTATCAACATGCACAGCAGAACCCTCATCAGGCACAGCAGAACCCTCAGCATNCTCAATGTAGTTTCAGGCGTCTGTGCTTGTCTAGTCTTTGCCTTGATCTTCCTTGGCCAGCAGTAGATCCTCTGGCTTTCCTATGAGCAGTGGCCAATGCTGCTGCTGGATTGCAGCACTGACGCTACCTTGATTTTGCCCTACCTCAGCGCCATGAAAGCCGCACAGAAAGTACTGCGTGCTACCATCATGCAAGTACCGTGCACACATCAGAAGTGTTGGGATGTTGCAGGTTTCAGAAAGGTGGGTGTCCTGTGACGCTGCTGTCAGTGCAGTATCGCATGCACCCCTTCATCCGCCAGTTCCCATCCCGCCACTTTTACAGTGATAAGCTTGTTGATGGGTATGCCCCAGACTCCCTGTGCTATGCTTTGCTGAGCTGTGCCATGACCTGTCATGCCATGTTGTGTCCCATGCATACACTAAGTCACAGGTTGAGGTGAAAAGGGTCAAACTGCCTGCCCAAACCTGGAAAATTCGTGCCCGTCTCAGTGCTTTCAATCAGCATCAGAAGTGCATGAGTTACACATTTGTATGACCATGATTCAATAGGCTGGGCATGGGATGCTCAACCTGAACAAACTCACATGGCACCAAGTCAAAAACTGGGCGAGAGTGCCCCTTCTGCCTGGGGCTGCTTCTTTCATTTCTGCATGCTCAAGGCTCCAGCCAGAAGCATACCCGTCACATCTGAAGCCCACCGAACTTGCCACCTGGGGCATGCATCCTGCAAGGGTCTGGGACACCTAGCANGTCAGGCTGGGCCTCAGACTTGGCAAAGGGCAGCTGTCGAGACCCCCATTTCAGCAGAGAATTCCATGACGCCTTTGATGGTGACACACCCGTCTGACTGGACCCATCCTGCGTACAGGCATGCACCTCAATTGCACACACACGTGTGTATGCTGAGAGTGCTGCGAGGCGCCTCAAGCACCACAGTAAGCGTGGTGTGTCCAAGTGTGGCTCTGAACAACTTGCTGCACATCGGAGGTGGGGTCAGGACAATGAACAACTGCATGTCCTGCAATGGTACCAGCCAGCACACATAAGCGTTGCAAGCGCAAATCTACAATGCAGCAAACACAGCTAGCAATTCTCTTGCTGGGATGTCAAGATGACAATCTAACACAAGAACTGTTGTGCAGCCTGACAAACACCCAGCAAAAATAGCTTCGCTTACATAAGAGAGACTACGAGCAGTTTTGCGGGCAGGGCTGGCCCTCCTGATGTGAGCAGCCAAGGCAGCGCCAAATGCCCCGCTGCCTGGGTCCATGCTTCCTCTTCTTGAAACCACAGGGTCCATGCTTCCTCCTCTACTGGGGCCAGCTTCCGCACCTCCTCTTCTTAGGCTTTCTGCACCTTGCATGTCCCTTTGAGACGTCTGTGAGGGCTCTGACTTGTCTGCTCCACTGTAGTCTGCCACTGCCCATGCTGCTGCAATTTGGATGCCACTGGACTGGTGTGGCAGGATGTGGGCCACATCTGGTCTATTGCTTGTACCTGCCTCCCCTGTATCAACAATCATNCATGCATGGGGCAAGCAGCAGCTCATGCAGATCCAACGAGCTGCATCTTGTGTGATATTTGCACACCTGATCTCATCAGCACTCTTCCCCTCAATCATTCTGGCTAATGCGCGTGAAGTCAGGTCCACCAAAGGCTTCATGTCCATGGCGTCTGCTGCACTGGTGAGCTCACAGAGGCGGCGAGTGTCAAGCCTGATGAACTTCTCATCATACAACTTTCGCTCCTGTGCAGGTCACTCACTGTGAATGGGTGAACATTCAAGCAAAAGGAGGGCTTGGTGCTCTGTAATTGCTGCTGTGCGTGAGGTAACAACACTGGGTATTGGATTTGTCATGTGAACAAGCTTACCTTGTCAGATCGCCCAAGAGCACGGTGAAAGCGACAGTAGTCCAACAGCAGGCTGAGGACGTCTGGGTTGACCTTCACAGCAGACAGCTACAGCTCAGAGACTGCAAGATTACCTTGTCTGCAGCATTGCAAGGTTTGTCACCTGCTTTGGAAGCATGACAGGATTCTCTTGAGTAAAGCCATGGCCACAGTGCAACACCTCCCGCTGTATATACGGAGACAGCAACGCAACCTGCGCAACAATGACACTGCTTACTCACAGCTCAGAATCCAATAAACTAAAGGTACTGTCCTAACCTGCACTCACCTCTCTCTCTACTTCCAAGCTCCTGGAGTNACGGCCTGCCACACCGCTGGGAAGCACAGGTTGATCAGGTGTATGCAAGCAGCAAGGCAACCAGCCGTGGCTGCCCTTTTTGCTCAGGCAATGCTGTGTGCGCCCACAACTCGCTTGCTCGCAAGGCTGCACACCTCGTTGGGGAATGGGACACCACTAGAAATGTCAGTACACCCAATGACTACACGCATAGCAGTCATCACCGTGCGCACTGGATTTGTGCTCAAGGGCATACATGGCAGGCCAGCATCAGTGACCGTTCAAAAGATAACACAGGTTGTCCTGAGTGTTACCGAGCTAGACGTGGCCAAAAGGCACCTGCCCTGACAGCTAGCTCAGGCAGGATCATGCAGATCTGGGATCATGTCGAAAATGCCAAGGCAGGACTTGATCCTAGTAGGCTGACATGCGGCAGCAAAAGACAAGCCCACTTCAAANCACAGCTCCTGGCAGCTCATGCAGCAGGGCCTCTGCTACAATGTACACCCGGCCACTGGCGGGGTCTCTGGCTTTCACATAGGTGAAGTCTGGGTGCACACAGAGGGCAAGATTGCTGGGCAATGTCCTGCAACAACCAAGTTGTCAGTAAGAGGGCTTAGAACAGCAATTGGATGTACACGAATGCTTGTCAGGAAAGACTGCCACTTCAGCAAGCTTGGCTCACAGTGCTGGAGTTAAAGGGCATATGCAACTGGATTGTGTGCTNGGCTTTGCACAGTGCTTGACAAGCTGCGTGGGGTCGCTGTGCACAATGAGACAAGAGCATCCAAGGGCAGCCGGCCAGTACACCCCGGCGCCTCACATGTCAAATATCTTGGTGTAGCTATCAGGGTCATAGCCATTCCATCTGTCTCGCTTGGTGTCAAAATCCCCAAAGTCAAGAATTTCGACTTTCTCATCAGCAGCAATGTGCTTGTTGGTCCATCGAGCTCCTTTGGCACGTGGCTTCTCCATGCAGTCCTTTGTCTTATGAGACATTGCCCCACAGCTGCAAGGCAGACAAATTTCTCTTGAGNGCCATGCTCTCACAGCATGCAGCTTGAGCGTCACAATTAGTCGCAATTTGTGCAATGTGATGCACATCTGTGGTTGCTTAGTGCATTGGCGACCCTGAAGTGGGCTTCAGTGCCTACGTACGGGTGACGTGGCAGCACTGCAGGACTGGCTGCATGTGCAGGAACGCAGCGGGTGCGGTCGCATTGTCCGATCTGTAGTTGTTGCGCTAGCGGCCATCAAGCTGTGTGAACGTGCAGATTGTCGAGGCAGATTTGCTGTCTACAAACAGGCTATCTCTCTGNTGCGCCTGTGCTTGGTGACACCTCTGAACTGAGAGGAGCGAGGCTTGGCAGTGCTTGCAGCCCTTGTGTGTGTAGCGCATGTGCTGGTTCNTCGCTGTGCCTGTGATGGCCAGCATGGCTGTCGCGCCTGCAGCGAGGTGACAGGGCCTGATGTACTGAGCTGGGGTCGGTCGTGACTAGAAAAAATTGCATACATTTCATGCCGGTCGTCTCTCCGCGAGCTCCGTCTGTCGTCGTAGCGGTACGCATCATCTTGTCTGCTGTATCTGTGATGGCGCTCCCNTTTTCCACTGCATAGCAGTGAGCAAATGATAGCTGAGGCAGGATAGCTCTTCGCTGATGGTGCATCATTGCAAAAGCCAGCTGTGCCTGGGCTTGGCTCAAGCATAAGCAGGCTGCCCAGATCATATGCAAAAGCTGCTCATGCATTAGCGCATGCTGGCATGCAGTGCATGACTGTTCATGAATGCTAGCAATTGTCAATAGCATTTGACATGCATGCGCAGGCTGTGACAGACAGGAGCGNCTGCATACAGTGCTGCACCCCTCACAATGGCCTCGTCAGCATCCAAATGCCTGCAGACCAGGGTACAACACATTGCAGCCAGGATGCAGAACTGTGTGTGATACACACTGCGTTCCCGTGTGCGCTCCTTGCTTTGCTGAGCCATATGTGACCCACATCAGGCATAAGTACAACAGCAGCAGCAGCACATTCAAGTGTGCTGTGAAAGTGAAGGCAAGCAGACACTTGCTTGCAAACTTGAGTATTTGTAATCTAGCTGTGCTAGCAACATGTGCCCAGGTGTCTATATAATGCACTGGATTCTCAGTCCTATGCAGCACTGAGCTGAACACAGCTTGTCCACATCTGAACATGACTCTTTCCCAGCAGCATGATGTGTCAATATGCTATGCAATTGGTCGACAGAGATGCCCTTAATCAGTAATGTGCAAATGCACTGCACGGATGTCAAGCTCACTTGTCCAGCCCTCGTCCTTGCAGTACATCATTGAGTGCAGCTTGCACAGCAGGGATTCTTGAACCGCCTCCTAGCAACTCGACAGCCTGAACATTCTTGGGACTCAGGTTGTTGCGCTGCAGCAGCTGTTGCAAAGGCTGAGCAGCTTTCTTGAAGAAGCTTCCAGCCAGGTCCTCCAGCTCTTGGCGCTTGATACTGCTGCGGAAGTCCTTACCATCCAGCACCTCCTCAACAATGAAGGGCGCCTCGGTGTTGGCACTCAGCATCTCCTTCGTGCGCCTTGCCTGCACCACATGGGAGCAGGCACTTGGATATGTGATGAGCTCTTGTGTGTGTTTCTTGCCTACACAGTTCCTGATAGGCAAGAAACCTGATGGAAGTGGTGTTGGTGGCTTGTCTGGGTGAACTTCCAGTGAAGTCAGACACAGGCAGCAACAGTTGCTTGCTGTGCTTACAAACAAGTGGAGTGCATACTGCAGCAACGATACGCTGCTGCAGTAGCTATGCACATGCTACAAAGGCAGTTCTGATTTGTGCATAGTTACACAAGCACAAAATACAGCTGCAGGTAGTCAGCGCAGGAACTTGTGGGCATGCGCAGTCACCTGTTTCATGAGCTTAGCGATGGCTCTGGGGCTTGCCCGGACATNGACATCAAACGCAACGCTCTCCTGCAGGTAATGTCTCCAATCATATTGTTACAGATACCAGCTTCTGTATGCTCCTCCTCTGTCAGTTCTCAGGGCTGTTCACACCGTGTATACACATTCAAGTTTGAGAAACAACAACAATGCAAACTGCCTGCTCTATGTGCAGCCAGTATTTTCATGCCATGAACAGCTGTGCTTGTGACAAAATTTGCGTAAGGGTTTTGCGTGCCATGGCACTATTTGACATATGCGTTTGAGACCATACATGGCTGGCAGGTGTGCCTGGAGTACTTGGAGCGATACTATGTGCTGATCTGCTTTGCGTCTTACTTGTTTGACCCGGAGTTCAACCCAGAGTCCTCGCGACAGCAGACCTTGGCTCAGTGGATGAAGCAGCGCCCTGAACTGTACAGGTACATTGGCTGGTGATGCAATTTAAACACTGAAGCAAAACAAGTAGCATCCATGTTTCACTTGGCTCAGTTGACACACGTGTCCTGCTTGCACCAGGAAGTAAAGCAGATGCTCCATGGCACACAGTGCTGGCAAACAGCACAAGACTGCGTGATGCATTGTGTGTGCTGACCATGCAAGCACGGTATGGTATGGCATGGTATGCTGCAAGATGCAGCAAGCCATTGCAATACATGTCACATATATGTTACTGTGTTAATGTAGTAAGTGCCCCTGTTGCCTAAAATCATGATTGCTGTACAGTGTTGCTGTCACAAAACAGGCATCACAGTAGAACAGGAGTACTGGTTGCCAGAGCTTCAGGTGCAACATTACAAAGTCACCATAACACATGGTACTATAATGACAGGTTTNCTGCTCTGCACGGGAATGTTGATGGCTGACCCGGCATGCACGCGTCAGCTGGCAACAAGCCGCACTCTGTTGCAGCCTTCGTATGCACCTGATGATTGGCTTGCGCCATGTGTGCCTTGGTACGTGAGACTGTGTTTCTGATTACCGTACGAGATTCGCAGGTTCCTCGTACACAACGCCTGACGTTAAACGATGAACTTAAAGTTGCGAAGCCCGTTTTGCGTGTCAACGATCTGCAACAAGTTGATCCAGCTTGTGCAAGACTCATGGATCTCAACGAAGATCTGACACGGTTCTACTGCATGTTCTGAGCAAGTTGACCACTGTCAGCAAGCACTCATATCAAGCTGCAACGCATGCCACGCTGGTGCGCACTCTTGCACATGATGCGCCAAGCAGTCACTGCCNTGTGTTGAGCTCTCGGCTCAGTATTTGCTTTCGGCTGCGACCAGCGCTCTCGAATACCGCTGAGGACGGCGCACTTATGATCCCTAATCTGGAAGACCGCCGCATCTGATGCAAGATGCTGATGATCTCCAGGCCAAGGGTCAGCTATGCGTCGCCATCAGCCCTATTTGATGCTCCTGATCGTAGCGGAAGCAAAGAACGAACGAGCGCCGAGAGTCTCGGCCCGAGACCCATACATTGCGGACCACTTTGTCACGGCGGCGTACGTCCTCCCCGCATGACTCCCGNCCGATTGCGTTGTTTGCTTTTGACACTGCCCTGCCAATGTCTATGAAAGGCTGGCAGCATGAAAAGCAAGCAGCGCACAGCAATGTCAAAGACACAGACATGCATTGGGAAGTGTCGTGCACACCATGCAGATCAAGACATGATTTGCAGAAACAGCGATGTCAAGACAGTTTTGCTGTGGGCCACTTGATACCATTGTTTCCCTTTGACCAATCATTATGCTTGTCCTCAGGTCAATCAGTGTGCTTGTCCTCAGGTCATTCAGAAGTGCCTGGGCCATGGAGCTGATGAAGTGCTGGGCATCCATTTGCGTGATGTTCACCATGACACATCAATGTGAAGATACTCATCAAAAGTGCAAAGTATGCATACCCTGGTCATATTCTGGTACCTCCGGCGAACCTTGGGACGAGGTGCACCCCCCTCTCCCTGCCGTTGGTTTGCTTTGGGTCTCNAGAGTGAGTGAAACAAGGGTGTGCATGCTGGAATGCGGACACAAAGGGATGCCCTGGCTGTAAGGTAGGTGTCTGCTCAGAGCCGCAATCTGAGGATGCTGCAGCATCTACATCGCTCAGCAGGTGAGCGCCATTAGCTGCATGTTGTTCATGCCACCCCAGGATCTCAGGGCTCATGGTATACTCTGCGATCACCCCTGCAANGTATGCAGCAAGCTGCAGCAGATGATGCCGATGTGAAACCTGCAGTCATGTCAGACATCAAGGGCAGGATATGAGAAGACTGTGTTCAGTATGTGCCAATNATGCAAGAGGCATTTTGCAACTGCTCTTGGAAGGCATGTCAGGCACAACAGGGGACTGCAGGACATTGGAGGACACTTGCAGAACATTGCAGGATGAAAAAGTTGTGAGCATACACATCACTGGGACCTCACCGCAGTGGCCTTNCATGTATGACATGCTGCAGACACAGTTGAACTTGCAATCTCTGTTCGCATGGAAGCAGCAGGACCTATCCTGAGTGAGAGTCTTAGGCAAAGACAACAACATTGTCTGCTACATGCTACTTTACTATGCAACATTGTACTTTTGCACTCTTGCTCATCTAGATTGCATCAGTACCTGATACATTGCTGCGGACATCTTTGCATGTGCTGCTGGAACTTCAGCAGGGCACCTGCTGAGTCAGTCTCATATGCTTCACCTGCCCATGACTCATCAGGAAGCTGCTCAGCTGAGTGGGAAGGCGCGGCCTGCAAGGGCACTATCTGCAGTCAGTAGTGCCAGGTCAAGCTCAAATACCTGCGCCATAGAAAGACTAGACTTGTGATCAGCGGATGGACTTCTGCTATCGCAGCTTCAAGTTCTAGCTGCAGCACAGAAAGGATTGTGGTCAGTCACAATCAAGTGATTGCGTGCAGACGTCAGGACAAGGCGCAAGCATCAAAATGAGTCACTGAGCAGTTTCATCACCTTACGCTGTCCTTGAGCTTCCAGCAGTCTCCTGTCAGCAGCTGTGTTGAACAATCGCTGTGACACTTGNGGACAGTACTGGTGTCACCCCTCAATGTGAACTTGTTACCAACCAAAGATTGTGGGCCACAGAGGTTCAGAAACAAGCATTGCGCATGGCATATAATGATACAGTGCCATCCCTTACACTCTCATAGTGTGTGATGCATGTCATCACCATCAGTCAGTGCTGTGCACACTAGACCAGCGCTTTGGTTGCCGTATGTAGCCTGCTATTTCTGTCGCAGGGCTCAGCGTTCAGTCTTTATTCTACACTCACTGAACCACTTGCCCTGTGTTGCAGGCAATCAAGACAACCCACTCATGTCAGCAGTCGTGAAGGACACTCACACACCCATCTTAGGCCTAGATGTGNCTGGCTGCCCCATCATAGAGGGCGTCAAATGGACAGCAACAAAGTGGATCCACACCAGCCCTTTCAGGCCTGAATCACTAGGTCAAGACATTGAGGTATCACTCACACTCACCGTCTCATGTGGTACAGGGTTTGCCTACCTTATCATTTGGGCAACCATGTATCTGCCACTGAAGATGTGTCTGTGTTCAGAATACTCAAGAAGCTGCCTTTTGTTCCACACAGCATGGGCATCAGCCTTTGTTGACACATGGTCTTACCCTTACTTGGTGCAGCACGTGCAGGCCCTGCATCATGTTGTCATAAATCATGGCACTGGCAGGCCGCTTAAACTGCATGCAACAGGCAATGTGCAAGCTGCGAGTTAAAGGAAGGTACAGTGAGTAATGGCAGTGAATGCTGCTTCATCCTCTCAGCATTGGCCATGATGCAATACAGGAATTCCGAGATCCAGAAACTTGTGAAGATAATCACAAGCTTTGTCCAAACTGGGCCAAAAATGGGGAGTGTGACAAGAACCCCAAGTACATGGTTGGTGACGACTCGAGATTGGGGGCATGTAGATTAAGCTGCAGTGCATGTGAAATCTGTGCCGCGCATGACAACACATGCAAGTCACAAAACAGAATGCGAGCTGGGTACTTGCCAATACTGGATCTGTAAGCTCAGCAGTCCAACATCTGATACTAATCCCCATTGCGTTGCTGCTGCTTTACAACATGGCTTTGCAAACGTTGACTTCGCTACCAGTGGCAGGTCAGCTGCCGCTCAATGGCGCAGGCTGCTGGCAAGCGTTGCAACACGTAACTGCAGCTAACTCAGAGCCTACAACACTGGTTCTGGGCATGCCTTAACAAGTAATGCCAATCAGTGTTGTCTATCACCCCTGTCAGCGTNCTAGATGTGTGGGAGCATGCGTACTACCTGAAATATCAGAACAAACGACCAGACTACCTGAAAGGCTTCTGGAATGTCATCAACTGGCAACAAGTCAGCCAGAATTTTGATTTCGCCAAGTCTGGCAAGCTACCAGCAACAGCCTGAGAACCACCTGATCTTGCAGATGGCTCCCAGTGCATGTGTACAATAGTTCACTAGCATACAGGAAGTTGCAGTTGTTCAACTGACATGCGTTTCTTTTTGGGCTTGCCANTGATGCATGTTACTGTCAACAACCTGTCTGCCCTCGCCTCTGACATTCCATTGTCCCTTGCACAAGGGCTGAGACACTGGGAGCACTAGGGTGTATGTTTGCACCTCATCGAAACAAGGCCTACCTGAGCCGTGCGCTCCTTGGTGTACTCATTCTGCAGACTCCAGACGCCATCCTTGTTGGCAAAGCCTTCAGCGGCCATACGCACCTTGGGCAGAATGCGCACCTCAAAGCCACACATGCTGAACAACAGGTTTGGGTTGTCTCTGCTGTACACGCTCACAAAGCTGTTGTCCCAGATGCTTGTGTCAGGCACCAATCGAGCATGTTGATCTTGCATCATGCGCAGGCAAATACACCTGTACTCATACAAACATAAGACTGTGTCAGTGTTATGCTATGCAATGCCTGCCCCTTTCCTTCCATGTGTTCAGAGCATACTCCTCAATAAGGCTGGTCACGGTGCAGGCGATGGATATTCTGCTGCTGCACATGCTGCTGTGGTTATTGCCGGCCTAGTGCAAACCCCATGAAGTACATTGCTGACAGAGGCATGACAGCCACCAAGGTGATCGCCATCATTGCAGCCCTAGGCGTTGTTGCTTCAGGCATCTATGGGATGACTCAAGCTGGACCCCACTTGGTGAAGCAGACTGTCAACACCGTGGACAGCCTCAAGGTCAGCAGTCTCGCCTGAGGAATTGGTTTTGGCTACATACTGATCAGCAGACAACTTTCATCCGGTTTGCCAATCATTTGGAACCCCCAGGGTGCAATTTGACTGAGGCACTCTATAGCGGCACACTGTTGGTTTGGTTACTTGAAACTGACTGAGAGCTTGAGCAATGCGCTGGCACTCAGCAAAGCATCCTCTGGACAAGAGCAGCTGTTTGCCGNGGCGGAACTCATGCTATGCTCAGACAGACGCTGTGGTGCTGCATACCTGCAACACGGGCTCTGACAAAGCGCACCAAGCCAATCTCCCAGCCCCTCACGAGCTGAGGTAGTCTGTAGGCATCAAGTAGCTCATCGCTGACGCCATCTCTGGTGTGCCATGCATTGCTCAGACCCTTCTTCCAGAACTCACGGGATCTGACTAATGTCCTTAAGACTACGACTAAGACTGGCTGCGCAAACCAGAGCATGACACCTGTGATGCGGCTGGCCAAGGCTTTTGTGATGGCCAACAAAATCCTGACTCCTCTGTTGCCCTGAGGCTGCTGTGTCTGGGAAGCAGTTGTCCTGCAGCATGCATGCCGATTGATAATTGAGGCATTCATATCTCTGTTATGTTTATCTGACATATTCAAATTGGGGATCAGCANATATGTGACAGCATGTTGCCATGTCAGCAGGAAATGGCAACATACATACACACTTGGGTTCAAGTGTGTTGCATCAGTGCAGAGACACAAGGGTTTGAACATGAGCAGCATAGCACGCTGACCTGAAACATTGCGTATGTTCGAGGAGGTGGCCGGTTGCCCTTGATGTCAAGGCTGGACACTTTGATTGTTGATGGGCCCTCCATCTCAAGGAGCAGCAAGTCCTCTGGCATGACTTCCTTGCTATCGGCGTCAAGACACTTGCCGCCAAACACCACAACAAAGCGATTCTGGGTGCAGACTGCACAGGCTCCCTTGCGGGCTGTGGGTGCAGACCCACTCAAAGAAGGCTCAGTCCAAGTCAAACCGCCCTGAAGGCAATGCACCAGATTGAATTTCACAGCTGGGTGACTTGTGACAAGCATGCAGCTGCTGAACAGACCTGATGGGAGTTAACACCTAGAAATGCATATCACTTGTTCCTTGATNAGGGATTGACAATAAGCTGTTGACATTGCTGTGCCTGCGTGTCGATGGTCTTCACGTATGCAAATGCGGGGCAGCGCTGTATGATGGCTGCATCAAATCAGCAAATCACAGCAGCCATTTGCATGTTGGCTGCTCTCAGCCAACCAGCTGACCCTGTACAGTCAGAAGCACATAATACAGGACTACGACTTCAGCCAAGAGTAGCCGGCAAGCAAAGTGTTGCTGTTGTTTGCTGATTTGACACAAGATGTTACTGTACCATGCCTGTACCAAGCAATACCTATTGTGACCACGCAACTCCAGAGCTTCAGTGTCATTAATTTCTTGAGTTAACTTGAAGACAAAAGATCATGCTGCTTGCTCACAGAGAGCTGTCCTNCAGGTATGCAGTGCCATATGTTTGAGCTGAGCAGTATTCACCTGCTCAGTGGAGTCTTGTTAGTCCTGTTCACAGTTGTCGCTGTATTCTGCTGTTGTGTGTGCCTTGTTGAGCATAAGCTGACATAGCATGTGCTGCACATGAGTAGTCTGTGTGGTGTGTTATCTTCAACTCGTCACAGGCTGGTGCAATGGTCTGTTGTTGCGCGAATATGCCTCAGCAACAACTGCTTTTGACTGAAGCACAACACAAATACAAGACAAGAAATGCTCCAAAAGAAAATGTTGCATTGCAGATATCAAGAGAAGTGCATGGTATGGTGGGGCACAGCATTCACCCTCAGGAGCCCCTTATGACAGCTGGACTGGACTCACTTGGAGGCATGGAGCTCAGACGTGCACTGGCAGAAAGCCTAGGCCTGGACCTGCCTCAAACCCTCCTGTATGACTTCCAGTCAATTGCAGCCATCACTGCTCACCTCAACAGCCTTATTGAGGACAGCAAGCCAGCAGCCCCGGTCCCAGTCTATAATTCAAATCAGGGCAGTTTGCCAAGTGCCCCGTTACCGTAAGCAGAAGCAACACCACCCGTAAAGTGCAGCGAGCTCCTGCCACAGCAGCTGCCTTTCCCACCTGGTTCAGCAGAACTCACGCCTCTTCAGCGAGCTCAGCAGCGGCGTCAGCGGCCGCTGCTCAAGCTGCTGCTGTGCTTAGCACTCCCTTATGGCAGCACGCCGCTCAGAGTATCTTTGTTGTGGTTGCTTCCTGGGCAGTTGCTCTTACAGTCTCACGATGGCTGGTCACAAACGCAGACAAGCTTGAGGCAGGAGAGGTAAGTGTATACATGCAAGCAGATGGAACTGCTATGTTGTGTGAACATCTTGAGCACAACCACTCATCCACAGCTTCGTGCTGAAGCAATGTTGCGAGGTCATGATACTGGATATGCACATGCAAGCTTGCTGATGTCAATTGCGCCTGACAAAAATGCATGCAACTGCAGGAGTTGACTTGGATGGCTTCAGTAGATGACCAAGAAAAGCANTTACCATTGGTCACTGCTGACATTGACTGACCTTGGGCTTTGCGGCGGCGGCAGCAGCTTGCGCAGCAGCAGCGGCAGCCTGCCTTTGCTGCTGCTGGTGTCGTGCCTGAGCCTGCTGGAGCAAAGGCTGACAGAAACCAGGGAGCAAGCTGACTGGTACCGCCACAAGCATGATGCTGCAGTCAAGCGAGTGGACCAGCTCAAGGTATAATTGTGATATACACTTGCAAGCCTGTCGGTAGCGCCACGAGCGTCATGCTGCAGTCAAACGAGTCGATCAGCTCAGTGTCACCCCTCACAATGCTTTTCAAGCCTTTGATTTGAGGCTAAGCATGGATATGACACATTGGAATTAGCAATGGGCTGTGTACAGGAGTGTGGAAGCAGCTTTGGCTTTACGTATCTGCTTCAGCCACACTTGCCTTGCTGAGCTACATTCAATTATATGTCCCACCAAAAAACAGGAAAAGGGCCACTCACACTCGCTCATAGTCTTCACACCATTCGCTATGACGGCACGTGCTTCAGCGCCTGACTGCAGCTTGCAGTGGCTGCCTGAGCGACGGTGAAGTCAACATCTGGAAATGCATTACCTGTTCACCTCATATTATCCTCCCTCAAAGGAACCAAAAACACAGGTCTGGCACATCATTNGCATTGCCACTGCTGACACAGCTGTGTGCCTTGTGTCTTGTGGTGTCTCATGTTCTGTCAGCGACCAAAAGCAAGAGCTTTTGCTCCTTATCTCCCTCAATGTTGTATTCGGTACTGCATATGCGCAGCAGCTGCAGCACCCCTTTTCTATGTCAGCCAGGCAGAGCTGTTGTACACAACCAGCATGGGTTCATGACATGCAGTTGAACAGCACTGATACAGTTTGGTTCGGCTGCTGCAAGAGCAGTAGCTGCCAGATCTGCTGTGCCTCTCATCTGCGTCAGCCAGGTAGAGCTGCTCACACGAGATCAGCGGGGGGTTGCAGTTCAGCTGCGCTGATGCAGTCTTCTGTTGCTGAGCAAAAGCAGTGGCTGGTGAGGCTGGTGTCCCCTTCTCTGTGGCGTCTGCCAATTGAGCAGTGCTGATTCAGTTTTGCTTTACTTTGCTGCAGCAAAAGCAGTGGCGGGCAAGGCTGGTGTTCCCTTCTTTGCGGCATCTGCTCGTACAAGATGTGCATGGGTTTCCAACATGCACTTGAGCTGCGCTGACGCAGTTTTCTTGTGANACCTGCACATACTTCATGTCATGCCGCACAGGCATTGGCAATACACAATGCCTGATCGGAGGCAGTGACCGATTCCCTTCGAAGTAACAATCCTGAGATGCAGCTTATGCTGGCGTAATGGGCGTTGCGAGCTTCCGAAAACTTTTACACGCACTGACAACAGCAAACACCATCGTTTGCCATGAGNTTGCAGATCCAACTCAAGCAGCCTGTTGTTCATGACACTGTGTTCTGGCTGTGTGCAAGCTAGTAAGGTCCTGAGGCAGGGACCTGTCTAACGCGCACCATTATGTACAGTAGCACTGATGGATATCATAGCTATACAATTGATCTATGCAAGGGGAAGCTCCTGACACCCTGCAGGCCGCTAGATTTACCATTGAGGGATTGTGCAACTGAATGCTTGACACATGTACAAAAGTCTGTCTGCCAGTACATGTGCAGGTGCGCACAACATGCTGGGAGTCAGTATGCTGTGACCATACTGTACTGCTTGTACTGCATTGCTGCAATAGCAAAGCATCAAGCCATTGTGAAACAAAGGGCTTCACAATGTGGCATGCAATGTGGGTTGCACCTCAAGCTGCCACAATAGCAAAACAATGCATGAGCACATACCAGCTGGTGCCTTGCTATCAGGCTCAGCCTTTGCAGCCNTGCCACACTACGTGGTCAGCTTTGCACTGTCACCAATGCATATCTGCCTGGCAAGCAGCTGCACCAGCCTGCATACAGCATATGTGCAGGCCTCACCAGACTTAGGGTCTTTCCAGGTGGTTTTGACAGGCACAATCTCATCCTTGAATCTGCCTGTGTCGCGAGCTTTGGCTGCCCTCTGGTGTGAAGAGACAGCCATTTTGTCCTGAGCATCCCTTGGGATCCCATACTTAGCAGCCACATTTTCTGAGGTCACACCTGCGCANCGTCAGGCATTGATGTGAGCATGGGCGTCAACATTTGCTCCTCTCAGGTCAACTTCGTGCAACCAACTTCATACAATAAGCTTAGATTTGTCAGTCTTCCTTTGGCCTGGCATGCTGTGGCCACAGCGCTGGTGACGAGCTATCTGCGCTCACATTGTAAACATCATTCAGTTAGACTTACACTACAGGGTCGTCCGGCAAGACGCCTGCCAGGGCCAATAATCAGTGACTAGGTCTTGCATGCAAGTGACAGGTTGAAGGCTTTGCATATCAGGCAACACCTCAGAGGCATGGCGTCAAGGGTACGACAATATATGATACAGNGACCTGACTGCTGATGGTGCTGTAGGTCATTGTAGGAATGATTGCCACCAGCATCTTCTGGGTGGGCCAACTTGATAAGGTGTGCTTTGCTGTAAGCAGGCCAGCATGATTGTGTTGCACAGCTTTGTCTGCATGTCTGCTGCTTGATGGCATGAAGTGGAGTAGCTTGAGACATGTATGTACGCAGGGCCTCATGCTGTTTCCAGCTGTGGTTATTGTGCCGCTGCTTGAGATTTTGTGGGTGCTCTTCATCATGGTATCTGGCGGCATCTACTTTGGGGACTTTGAGGCATTCAGCAAACTGCAGTTGATCATGTTTGGAGTTGGGGTGTTTGTGCTTCNCAGGAGCTGTTGCGCAAGGCGCTGCAAGATAAGGCCGCACTGCAGCATCAAGTACAGCAGTTGAGGGGACAGGTCTGCCCAACAGAACCACTTGTGCTTGTGATGATTTCTTTGTTGACAGCNCAGCACAGCACAGCACAGCACAGCACCAAGGGAGCACTACTGCAGCACCAGGTGAGTACTTGTGCATACTGTCATTACCATGGCACAGCGTNTGTGCTTGGTAGCTATTTGTTTGTCCTGACGATTGGGCAGTCTGACCAGAACGTACACAGCTGCAAGCATGGCTGCAATAGCTGTGAGGGTAAAGGGTGCCCTGCAGACGTCACAGCCACAAGTCAAGAATGGTGTGCAGTTTAACTTGGGTGCTGGATGCACACACGTGTGTACCTACACAGCCGCATTTGCTTGCAGCCAGCTGAAGTGGGTGGAATTTGTGCAATTTCTGGTGCAATGCTGGGCGCTCGTCACTAGCAATGATATTGTTGCATGGCGCATATCAAGCATGTGCTTAAACTTGTCGGGAGCAAGTTGCAGGCGCTTGCACTTCCTAGCACAAGAAGCGTGCTGAGTGAGAAATCTACCCTCCAGACTGCCCAATCATCAGGACAAACNGCGGATGAGAGGGCTAAGGTTGTACCTCGAAAGTAAGGGGTTCAGTCTCTTGCTGTGCAAGACACGGCAGTACAGACACTGCTTGTGACTCACCACTCAGGAATCACGCCCACTGCTGGGTTCTGGATTAGGCAGGCACAATGCAGCATGCTGACAGAGGTATACACAGAGTGTGAAGTGAGTGGCCTCACCTGACAGGCAGGAAAACAGCAAAGGCTTGCCAAATCTTGTCATACAAGCCATAGTCCCTGATGCACTGCACATACACCTCATCAACCTGGCGCAGTACATCCAAAGCATCCCCTTGTGTGACATCACCAAGTACTCGTACTGCCAAGCCAGGTCCTGCAGCATTGAAGGACAGCAGCTGTGGGTCTACCTGCTGCCTTGCAACTCTGCTATGACAGACTTGTACAACAGGCCATGCAGACATCACAAGCGCGCACTCTGCACGTGTAGTCNTCAACGTTTCTGCTGCCAGGACTGCTGCAAAGTGTGCAATGTCCAGTCCACTTGTGTGCTGTAAGGGCTTGAATATATCAAAACAGCTGTGGCAACCAGTTTGAGAGGTGGCATACCACAACTCCAATGATGAGCCCAGCAGGCCCAGAGGTGGGGAAGTGAATGCCGCCGTAGATCCTGCTGTTGGCAATCTCAATGGCAGCACTGCTGAAAGTTGTGTATGTGCGTGGCTCAAGGACCTGATTTGGGTACTCGCTGCCAATGGTGAATGTGATGTTGTCTGTACCGAAGTACCTGTAGGTGAAGCAGCCCTTGCTGACACACACTATTCCAAATCTGCTGCAAATCACATGTGCTTGGTACATATCAAATGGAGACCGCGCAGATTAGCCAAGCAGGTGACTTGTGATGGCAAGTGTTGTGACATCAAGCGTTGCTGTTGCACAGCGTGAAGCATGTTAATGTCACCCGTGCAGATCAAGGGATGTGGGACTCATGGCAGACATGTTAGGCAGCTTACATGCAGATTTCATCTCACTTGTGAAGACCGGATATTGTTAAGTGGTGTGTAGGCTACACAGCAATGTTGTCATCTGACAAACACAGTAGCTGACCCATCGTCATTCAACAGCAAACAGTATACAAGATGTGCNCGGCGCATGAGGCAGGAGGCAGGACAAGGCATGAACTTTCTGGAGGCCATCTTCTCATTTGTCTTTGGTGACGGCAACCCCAATGAGAGCTACGAAGACCGCAGATGGCGCTTGGTGAGTGTGGCACGTGTTGCTGTACAACTGCCTGTTGTTGTACCACTTGCTATGTTGCCATATGTACNTACCATCTGCAGTGCATGGCAATACTTGATGCTTCAAGACGTAGCTTGAAAGACAACTGGAGGTCTGAAGAGGAGTTTTATCCAGTAAACAGGCCGAATGACTTGTTCACTGTTTGGTACAGAAATTGGATCAGCTGGATGGTGCACATGGCTTGTGGTGTGGTAAATAGTGCATGTTCTCACCTGCAGCACTGTGAGCTCGCCCTTGAGGCGCTCTACCTCCTCAGCCTTGGCAGCCTCTGCTAGCTCAGCCTCACGCCTGAGCTGGCGCTCAGTGTTCACTATACGCTGTNGCCAACAAGTCTGATCACCTGTGCCAAAACTGGCAAGAACACTGAATGTGCATGAGATCTGAGCATTGCACGATGTATTGAAATTCCCCAATGTGATCATGCTGAACAAACACGGCACGTATGGTCTTGATATCCGATGAACACAAAGCAGCTCCGCGCTTAGATTTAACGCCATAGTCCTGCATAGTAAATGCAGGTCCAGATGCAGGCCAAGGAGGCGTTACTTTCGCTTGCGGAAATTGCTTGCATCGGTGTGTGACAAGCCGGACCGAGCTTGCTAGCAATAAGTCGTACCGTGTTGCTGCCATGACTAGATGCAGACCATCAGACTTGTTGCGGTGTGAGTGAAACTGTTGAAAGTGGCATAGATCGCAGGACCTGAGCGACATGTCTGCACATTGCGGTGCTCCTCTTTGCGCTACACAGTCCGGAACATTTTTGCCTCTGTCCACTCCCGCTTTGTCGCTGGCGTCTGCCAGTGCTAGTGAGATGGATCAGCTGCTGGACAACCCTCCTGACCTTATGTGCCCGATCACTCATGAGTGCGTCTCCTGTGCGATGATGCGCCGTGTCAGGCAACGCTCCCTTTGTGCAGTAACAAGTATTGGAGTGCAGGTTGTTCACTGATCCCGTAATCAACGCTGCCGGTCAGGTGTATGAACGAAGAGCAATCGAAGCTTGCTTAGCACATAGCAACACAGATCCCGTGACGCGCCTGGCCCTGCCAGCGGGTTCGATGTTGACTCCGGTATGGCTTGTGAAGTCAAGGTATGGCAGTTAACAAGCTTAAGCTTTCTTGCCTTCGGCATGCTCAGCATAGCAGTCACACTGTACTGCATTTGGCAGAGCCTCAGAGTACAGGGAAGCTACAGCTCGTAGATGTGCTGAGAAGGCTTGTTGCAATCCTGGACCTGATGCTATAATCTATCTGAGAAGAGCTGTGGAGCTGTGCGGGGATGCAAACTTTGTCGTACCAGTAAGGCTTGCCATTCATGACATTTGCGCCTTGTGGGGAAGCATGCATAACCGATCAGCATACTGTGTTTGCAGGGCCTGTCAAGGAGCTGCATACAGTATGTTCAGGCGCATCCCAGTAAGCTACAGGCCAATGCATGCTGTCTGTAACACATTTCCCTAGCCACTGTGGCAAAGCTATTGCCACCATTCACGATTTCCCGTTTGTTTGACTGAAGCCACCTGAACCTATTGCGCAATGCAAGATTGGCTCNAATGTTTTGCTGGGTAAGGCAATCCCTCCTTGTCCTTGTTGTCTTGTCACTCTGACTATGGCACAAAACTCCTNGGGTTACCAGCGCACACATGCAGGCTGCACAGATGCTGAAAGTGCAGGAGACACCCAAAACCTTTCACAATGCAGCATCAGCAGACAGGTCCATGTAGGGCGACGATGAATGGATGCTGAGGTAATAAGCAGAGCTTGCATCTGGCCCCATACCATCTCTAGCACAATTGGACCTTTCTCCAGAACAAACTCTTTGGCAAACTTGACAGCTTGCTTGACCNAGCTGCAACATATGGCTCACGTCATTGTGGTAGAAACGTAAGCTGCTGGGCTCCTTGCAAGAATGATCACCAACATTACTCACCCGTGCCTGATGGAAGGATGTCATTTGCGGTCACAACCAGGTTCGGTTGGCATCCTGGTGTAGGTGCAAAACTTGCAACACCCAGGGCNTCTTGGTGTTGTGACTTGCAACAATGCCTGCATGTTCACACGACTCAACCCTACCAGCTTGACAAGTGGACAGTTGTGTGCATTGGCTCCAGCAATCATCAGAGTGCCAAATGTGGTTGTGGACAGCTCTGTGCCGCAGCTGATCATATCTTTGAACACCTGTCACAACCATGGTACTTATGTGTCAGCTGTGCTGCATGCACTTTTTGCAGCACTCCAGTCCTCAACATACATATGTCTTTGTACACGAATGCTGGACTTGTTGCAAGAGTGCAGCAGGGTGCAAAATACCTTCCTGTATTATGCATGTCACTGGCTGGAGCATGCATTTTGGNGAGCTTTACAGCATTCACACACAGCATTCTGAAGTCACCCACCAAGTCTGGTACGCTTTTGCCTGAGCAGGCATCAACAGCTCTGCTCACAAGAGTGTTGCCTTGCAGGGTGCTTGTGATGTCACATGACGGTGGACAACAAACAAATGAAGGGTAGGCAGCATTACNATTGCAAGCAGCTAAGGAACAAGCCTGCATGCTACCAGTACCACATGCAGAAGACAAAAATAATCCTTGTTACTTGTGTCCCCCATATTCGTTTGCTGTAGGGAACAACATGTNTCCCCAGCTCCCAGCACCAGCTGCAAACCCCGGTACAGCCCACGCAGTTCTGCCGCCCTGCAGCCAAGACACTTGTGAGACCATGTTGACAGCATGATGCAGGGTTGCTGGAACATTGGCTTGGAGCTTCATCACGTACCCTGTAAGTCAATATGTCAATCTATGCAGGACTGTGAGACTCAACTTAGATACTGCAGCAGGCCTTGGTGATGAGAAAGCCACACACACACACACTGCCTGAAATTGGCTTTTTCGTGTCGAGTGCGTGGTGTCAATTGGCTGTTTCTTCCCATGTGCATGATAAGTTACACAAGATCTGGTGTGTCCTGGCTGCTCAACAGATAGGTAGTGGGCGTNCCGCGCATCAAGACACAGCACAGCATGAGCGGTTTTGCAGCTTGAATAAGCCAGCTTCACTTGGTGTATCATTTGGCAGCTTTGGACCTGTACTTCCACATCAGCCTAAAGCATGGCTGGCGCTATAGATGGCAGTACTGAACCGCCTGCTGAGTACACTGTGAGATGTCAGCAAATCCGCCAAAAATGAAGCTGGGCATGCGTGACCACACTTGGCCCATGGTAGAGGAGTATCACAAACCCTGCATCTCATGGCCACATGTGATGCATGTAAGCGCTTGCAACAGCAGACTTGGGGAGCGCCCGTGAAGTCTGCACAGAAAGACCAGAGNCGCCCTGCCCTCCACTGCTCGCACTCTGCCCTGCAGGGCCTAACAGCAGCCGGGCCAACCCTATCCGCATCTGCAAAAACCAGTTAGGCTTTTGAAAGCAAATATCATTAGTCACAGCCAACAGGCAGTCATTGTGCGCTGCCACTGATCTGATGCTTTGCCCTGCAGGCCCTAACAGCAGCCGGGCTAACCCTATCCGCGTCTGCAAGGCCCAGCCATTTCCTTGAAAGCAGGTGTCACCAGTCACAGCAAAGAGACAGTTACTGCATGCTGCTGCCTATGACATGATATGCTATCCCTATGCCATTGCCTGTGTTGCAGGGAAGTAGAGAGAGGCTGTGTACCTGCCAGCCACCGCTGAACTCGCTGCAATGCTTGCTCCAGTCTCCTTGCTTGAAGCCTAGCCCAGTGAGGACGTTGGCAATGCGCTTGTCAGCATCATACCCACCAGCAGCTTCAAATCTGTCCATAGCGGCTTGCAACTTGTTAGCACCCTTCTGAGACCCTGCAGTGATGCTNGTCCGGTACTCTGTACAATACGCAGCAGGAAAACATACCCGCTGCGCGTGTCATGGTGCAACTCCTTACGGCTTTTGGGAAGTTAGAGCGCAAGGCTGGCAGGAAAGTTGTTCTCCCAGCAGCAAGCATTCTTCCTTCATGGTGTTGCTGCGTGACTCCGAGGTGTGCGTGGCGACATGAGTGACGGGACCACAAGGAGCCTGCAGACTATAACTTAGAGTGGCAGCTTGTCAAACGCAACGCTCCCGTTTGATAGGCTGTGAACGAAAGGCAATGATGTCGAAATCGCTCCTGAACCAAATGACTGATGACTTCGTCTGTGCTACGTTTGTTCACAATCGAACTTCAGGCAGAACTTCTGCAGCGGAGTTCACGTCTTGTAGGTCTGGTCTCACGCTATGAGGAGGCACGCACGATGCGGCGTTGTCACATGACTTTGCGTCGCCAGCGAACAAATGCATTTTGCAGTGGAGTATGAGCCAAGGAGGCNGATAGAGCAGAAGCAAGCTTGGCATATGATGCATAGCAGCCGTATAGGACAGTTTTGGAAAGCATCTTGTACCTGCTGGCTCTTCAGCAACAGCTGAACAGCAGTCAGGGGCAGGACAGTCAGCTTCCAAGCAGCTTGCAGCATGGCAATGCTCTTGATCGTGAATCTGCCCCAAGTGAAGGGCAGCCACAGCGCTCCGACCATGAACATGGCGGTGCCCAGGATCATGGTCCCAGCGTTCTCAAATAACAACCTGACAGGACCTCTGAGACCGATGAGGTCTTCAAATGCCATCGGCTCATCCCCTACTGGGTGCTCTGCTGCAACCAGAGCAGCAGGCAAAGCAGGGGCAGCAGGCTCAACAGGCACAGCAGGCTCAGCATGGGCAGCCTCAGCAAGAGGGCCAGGTACATCTTGCACAGCAGGCTGTGCGGGCGCGCCAAGCACTGGAGGGGTAGCAGGCGCAGCAGGCACAGCATGCTGCTCTGTTTCAGCCGGTGGGTCAAGCTCTGTAGGTATGGTGTGCATAGATCCAGGCTGTAGCTGAGCAGCTGCATCTGTGGGTTCAATATTGGTGGCTGATGTTCCAGCAGCATGCTGGTCACTGTTGTTTGCTGCTGTTGCTTGTGCTGTGCTACCTGCTGTCTCAACATCACTCTGGCTACCAGCCTGCTCTGATGTTTCAGACACAGACTCAAACAGCTCTGAGCTGTCCCCATCAGAGCCACCTTGGGCAGATTGTTGGGCAGCAAATGTGTCTGCTGCTGAATTGCTTGGCCCTGCAACAGCAGATCCACAAGAGCGTTGTGAGACTGCTGCTTCTAACGGCAAGGCATCAGCATCGCCATTATTTGTTTGCCCAGGAATCCAGGCCNGGGCCCATACCTGCAGCCTTGCTGCCAGCTGAATATGACAACAGTCATGTACTTATGCTGCAGTTTGTGCTAGAATGTTGGCAAATGCATCTGCGCACAGANACGGCACACCAGAACAGTTCAAAGGCAAGACACAGAATTTTGAACCTTGTGGGTCAGCTCCAGTAAGGCGGTGGTCACTGCTGTCTGACGCAGCCCTGCCAGCATGCTGTCAAGCAGTTGTGGCTTCCACAGATGCCCATCACAAGTTTCATTCGGTATCTGCGTTGGCTCTGTGCCTGGAACGGATCAAGCAGTGTCTGCAGGTAGAAACACTCCTTCTCCTGCTACCCTGCATGTACTAGCATCGCACCCTGTACTGGTACATCTGCAGAACCAAGATGTAGTTCGTAACCCCCTGCTACCTGCATTCAGTGATCAGTTTGGCTTGACAAAGTGTGGTTGNGCTGCACCGCATGCAGTATGACTTTGAGCAGGCATGGTCCATGACTTGGCATTAGTCCACTTGTGGAGAGACAGGGCGTAGTGTTGAACGGCTGACACATTGCTGACAGAGGCAGGACTACACGGACAAAGCACAGCTCATTGCAGTGCAAGCCTTCATACCATGCTCGCAACAAGTTTGACCCACCTCACAAGCATCACAAAGCTCATCCCATTGACCTCCAGTGCCGTTGGCTCTCACTACAGGTGCATTGACTGCAAGCGTGGATCCACGAGGTGCACAAACGTCATCAAAGAAATCAGCTATGCTCTCAGCATCATCTTCCACATTTGGCAACCGGCTCACTCGAGGCATGGCGCCACTGGCAAGCAGAGCTCCAACAGGGAAGTCCCATCCAGCCTATGATTCACAGTATGTAATGCGTGCAGAACATGACACCAACATACTGCTGTGAGCACAACATGGCCTGTAGTACTTAACATGACTTACTGTTCTTTGGTACCCTGTGTGACAGGAGTCCAAACCTTGGAGGTCTGCAAGGGTTTTATTGCCGNCCAACCAAAGCCAGTGTTGCTGGCATTGAACAAACGGGCAACACCCCGGCAGAAGTCCTCTTCCTCCTCACCAGTTGTGCAGAATGATGCGCGGCCATAAGTGGCATTACCAGAGCCGTTGAAGTAGGTAGGAATGCTGTTGAGGGCTGCATGTCACATGACATACTCAGTGAAAAGGTGAGCTAGCAGCAACACCAATGGCAAAGCTCCAGGTTGGGCGATTTTGTTGCATTTTTGACTGCAGGACATCATGTGCTTGAGGCGTGATGACTCTCACTAGTCTATGCCTCAAATTTGCACATGGCAGTGAGAGTCTTCGTCTTGTTTGGCTCACGGTGTTGGATTTAAGCAATGATGGTGTGTCATTATTGTGCATAGTAGAATCTGCAGGTTTTCACTTTGTTGGTTGTGTTCCCACGAGTAGGCTCAATTTTGGCAAGGCTGACAGCAACTACAGTCTTGCTGGTGTGACAGTGAATCAATGGCAGCAGCTACAATCTTGCTGGTGTAACAGGATAATAATGGTACCGTGCAGAACAGGTGGCCATTGCCAAAAGCATGCACGAAAGTGCATTGCAGTCAACACATGTCAAAAGCAGGTAGGCTTTGTACAGTGTGTGTATGGCTGGTGAGTTTCAACGCCTTTCAAGGAGTCAAAAAAGCCAAAGTGATGCTGCCATCTGGGCAATAACACGCTACGACAGGCCATGTTGCCATCAAAATGCGCAGGGCTATGACACTAAAAGTGTCTAGTGCTATGCTATGCCTANTGGCGATGGCATGTCATTGGCAGTCACATGCTTCACAGGCACGCCCCCCTGGGCAAACACCATGGAGCTGAAGGCTTCGTACCGCCGCTGCTGCACAGGGCTCACTGCCTGATCCCGCCTGCAGCAATCTCGTCAACTTGGCCAGGTNGCAGCAACAGGCACAGCTGCAACAGGTGTGTAGTACGGGTGTCCTATTTTGCAGTATGTGTGTTGCTGGGACTCTCGCTTGCACAGTGACATATTGCTTTNCTTCAGCAGCTGCTTCAGCTCAATGTTGTGTGATTGGAGGTGTGCTGAAAAGGCTCATGCCATTTGTGAACTGCGACATGATGTTGTATGGACACATGCAAGTTGCGGTTTGCATGTCACTGACAACACAGTGGTCAAGCCATGCATGACTTGTACATTGAGGGCAAGCTATACATGCAGTGTAGACTATGTTAGTGCAAAGAGTATTGTGCATTAGTTAATACCCGCCGTGAAAGGTGTCATGGTCCACAAAACGATAAAACAGGGGCTCATTCTTGAATGGGTGATCTCGCATACAATGCTGAAAAACGCCTTGAGCCATAAGCTCGGACCCAAGCAGCACCGCGTCCGACACATTGGCTGCATAGTTGTTGTGAATAAAGAAGGTTACGGCATCCGTTCCCANGGAGCTGCCATTTGCAGATGCTGCCTTTGACGCTGCAACAATGGGCTATGGTTTGCGGAATGTAGCAAGCATCCCACAAGCACTCAAGGTACGTGATGATGGGTGCATGGTAGCGGTTTGCACAAAGTGAACAATGTCTGTCGTCATGAGGTGGCAGGGTTACACTCCACAAGTGACCACCAGGATCAAGCCATTTATGGATGCCTGGCTTGCTGCAGTGTTGAATTTTGATCAGCCTGCTTGCCTGTGCGCAGGAATTGCACAGGGTGTTGAAGCCCGGTGCCAAGGCTGCCGTGCTTGACTTCAACAACTCCAGTGATGCCTTAGTAGATGGCTTCCAGGAGTTTTCTCTGCAGAATATTGTGGTGCCAGCAGCTAGAGCATATGGCTTGGCAGCAGAGTATGAGTATCTTAGACCCTCAATCAAGCGTTTTGCCACAGGTGAAAGCATCCTGCCTCAAGCGTATTTGTGTGGACNATGGTGGCAGCATTCCTTGAAAGCTTGCAGTGGACACAAAGTGCTGCAAGCTTGGACTCGGTCGTGTTGGACTGCTTGTGTTGGGCAATAGGTTATCACATGGACATGAGCAGCTTTTATGATGTTGTCTTCGTGCAGCAACATAATCTGTAGTGGAGCCACAGCGCACATGAACGTCTTCCTGCACCAAAGCAGGCAGGATAGCTGCCACTGCTGTGCTGCAGGAGAGCAAGTAATGTTTGGCAAATGGCTATGGCACAAACCCCTTGTTCATNTGCTTCAATACCTGCAGGAGGAGACACAGTCAAAATACAGTCTGCATAGATGATATAGATACGATCACAATGGCATGCAAACAAGGCTGTCAAGCACTGTACTCATGACATAGACATGCGCCACAGGGTTGCGGTCATCAGTATCCTGCTGCAGTATCGATCATGCGATGGCATCATGTCACTACCACAGTCACACATGAGACTTGCCTGCATTTGACAAGAGGCAGCTGCTGCAAAACAGTTGTAAGTTGTCGCACAAAGCCAACATGCAAGATTTGCTGAGTGTGTGAGAGTCTGGCTGAGNGCTGGCTGGCCGGTCTGTTCTGTGGCTGCTTTGACTTCTTCACCAGTGTTTGGGTTAACCATTTTTGAGCTTGTCTTGCTTCTTGCCTTGTTTGCGTTTGGCTTGACTGGCTGTGGATCCTTTGTCTCAACCTCCTCACCTGTGTTAGGATCGACGAGCTTGACATCTGACGTGTCGGCCTTGACCTCTGAGAGACTGTCAACAGTTGTCTGCTCGAGGTGCTTGTTTGCCTTGTTTGCCTTGTCCTTGCCTTTCGCTTGTTGATTGCTTGAAGTCGGCTCTANAGCTGCGACACAGTGGCTGTGCATACATGCAGCTTGCTGTCATGACATTGTTGACACCTGATGTGAGTGCAGGTGGCCAGCTGGTGGGACTATGGCTATCAGACCACAGCCATGGCCAACAGAACTGTCATTGTGGACAACAACACCTGGAACAACACCCACATTGCCACTGTGGGGCGTGCTATGGCCTCCCCAGAGCACCAGGCCTGGCAGATCTACCGTGATCTCGATGTGAAGTACGTGCTTGTGGTCTTTGGGGGTTTTGTCGGGTGAGTCAGCTCTGCTGCTGCTGTACAGCGCAATGCTGTTTTTCTTGCATGCAAATTGTGTGTCATAGAGACTAATGTTTACGCTGCTTGTGTGCGGCGTATGAATGAGTTGCTCATGTTCACCAGTGTCCCTGAGCCACGGCCACGTGTCAATGGTGCGAGACTGCATACATTGACATGTGAAATCTGCTGCTGCTGTTTCAGCCTGCCTGTAGCTGCGCCAGGCTTGATGTGCATACAGGGTCACAGGACAGCCCTCAGTAGCCCTGCAAAGAGTACGAGGACACATTCATGCTGCACACTGCTGCTCGCCTGCCTGTCTGTCCATCATCTGCTGGTACATGCTAACATCTCGTAAATGGCTTGCCAGGTATCCTAGTGATGATATCAATAAGTTTTTGTGGATGGTGCGCATTGGTGGGGGTGTCTTTCCGGACATCAAGGAGCCCGATTACTTGGGTGAGCGTGGCTACACCATTGATGACAAGGCAGGNACCCCAGCTGAGCATTGCACTTTGCACAGTCCTGCTTATTTTGCACACCTCTGTTGCGGCAGTCAGACTTCAGGCTTGGCCCTGCATGAGTGGACTATGGCCGACCATTCACTGGATTNGGGTGGCTGCTCAGCTGAGCAACACCATGAGTAAGCGCAACACCTTCATAGGCACGCCACATTGGATGGCTCCTGAAGTCATTCAAGAAAGCCGCTATGACGGCAAGGTCAGCATCAGCCTGTAGTGCATGATGTCAAAACACAAGAGACATGCGTTCGCGACCTGACAACAGCAATGTCTCCTGCAGCAGTCACGGTGCCAGCAGCAACAGCCAGCAGCAATTGCCTGGCACTACTCATTGAGCCTGCCTTGCAACCATTCGCACCAAAGCCTTGTCTTTGTGGTGCACCTGGTTTCCTGCACACACACATGCTGTGTGTGTGGGGCCAGGCATGATCACAGCAGGCCATGTAGATCATGCCGCCAGCAACTGTCTTGCCTTGATTCACACAGAATGACCAGTAGCACTTGTACCATCTGGTACATACGGCCTANGCTTACACAAACAGTCTGTGCATATGTGCTAGGCCTGGCAGCAAACCTGGCGCCCTCGCTGTTGCGATCCTATGAAGAAGACAACCGGATACAGAATGAGCAGCAGCTGCATGACAAGTACATGGAGAATGGATTGGGACCCCACCACATTGGCGATGACCAGCAAGAGGTACATCTGTTTAAGCGTAAACCTGGGATGGTGTCAGTGCTTGGACTGCTTNGGTGCGACGATGCAACTGGAAGGAGTGATCTTGGTGAGAATAGCCCAGTGACTGTTTGCATGGAGCAGTATAAGTTACAGGCGGATAGATGTCGATGTGCAGCTCACAGGCAAAAGCTGCTGTTGTGTTGTGTTGGGGCCAGGTGGCATGCCAGAGGATATCTCATACATATGTATGTAGGTGCAGCAACTGCATCAACAGGCCCTTACAAAGTGAACAANTACTGCACCAGCAGCAGACAGCGCAGCTCGCAACATCCGCAAACCCTTCAATTCCAAGGAAGACGGCAGTCAGCTTCTGACAGCCACAGGATACCCAGCATGCAACTGCCATTGCCATCTGATGGTAGCGGGGATGATGAGAGTTCAGGTACAACACAGCAAGATCTCAATCCCCCAGGGGTGCCTCAATCCACCACACAGCCCCAGCCTGCTGCGCTAAAGCAGACAACCATGAGGCAGTTTACAGGTCAAAAGCACGGCTNGCTGCTGCAATGTCAATGAGATGCATGCACATAACTGACACATTGCAACATCGGTGCTGTTCAGGACTTCTAGGCTGGGGGATACTGAGTTTGTTGAAACAAAGGCGTCTGTTAAAGCATACATTGTGACAATTTTGCTGTCTATGCTACCATGGTTCAGCAGAGAAGTTGAACGCTGGCTGACACAAATGAACATTGACAACTGGTCACACTGGTGCAAAAGATACTTTCAGGTGGGTGTTGGGTGACAGGGGCATTGCAATTATGTAGAGACAATATGCAAGGTCAAAGTTGACCTGAATGGTTCGGTCGCAGTCATGCAGCTTGTTCTCAAGGTCAGCCTCTCTGGTATGTAGTGACTTCAGCTGCTTAGCCAATGCGCTCTGCTCCTCAGCAAGATCAGCACTGAGCTGTTTGTTGGTGGCAGCAGCAGATTGCACAGTCAACTGAGCAGCGGCCAACTGGGCATTCTCGTTTTCCAGGATCTGCAAGCCTCGCTGCAGCACTGCATCCTTGTCATCAAGCTTCTGGGCCTTCTCACTTAGTTGCTGTGCCTGCAAACATCAATCTTGCAGACCATCAACTCTTATTNACACCGTGCAACGTCTAGAACCTCAAGCCTACGACATAAAGCCGCGGCCTTACCGTATCACTTTTCTGAATGTCTTGCTGCCCCTCAGCTGCTTCTGGGTTTGCTTCGCAGTGCGACTGCGCTACGCCCATGCTGATGACGTTCAGACAAGCTCGGTTTGCCTTGGCGTAGGCGGTAGAGCGGCCCCTCTATTGTCTTGACGTCGAAGAGCCCAATATCCGACGTTGATCTCAGGAAGACAAAACGTCAGCACTGTTAGTAATTTTGTGACTATAATTAGGCCAAAGCGTGTAATCTGGCCGAAACCTGCAATCGCGTTCTTCTTCGGAGGGGTTGATGAGAAGGCTATGCAATTATTTTGTACTTGCGTGTCTTGTCCATAAACTGCTGTGCACTCAAACCGTATCTGAAACCTTCCTGTGTACATGTGAGCAGTTTCAGCAGATGCTTGACTACATACTGCCGGACCTAAATGTGAACAGGAGGTATCGGTAAGCACCTCAGAGCTCTGTATGAAAACACAAACATGTGCATTTGCAGGCTTTGCCTTTGCGTGCCGCAAGCTGCGTCTCTTNAACCTCCTTGACAGCCTGCTTTTGTTCACTTCTCAGTTCTGCTTGAACTATAGTTAGTGGAGTGACAGGGCACTTGCAGGAAGGCTACAGCTTCAGGTCAGCAGTTTGCAAACCAATTGATCAGCACTCGTTTGAACAAACTTTATAGCCCGCCTGTNCTGCCTGCACTGCATGTGGTTGCAGGGCTATGTCTTGCATGTAGCTGCAGAAGTCGAGGTTGGCCTGTTGAGGACTGTGGTCAAGCTTGATGCTGCGTTTCTGAGCTTGTTCCTGTATGCTGTGAAACTGTAGCTGCAGTGCTTGTCTGCTAATACCTTTGTGACTTTCGATGTCATTTCTCCGTGACGTCGTGCTCTGATACCTGGAACCAGCTGAGTTCGCTTCGCAGAGCTTCAAGACCGCCCAGGAGCACGTCAAAGTCAGCGTACGGCGCTTTCGAAAGCAGTGTTGCAGCCAGCCTGGTGAGCTCTCGGACGAACAAGTAGTCCTGTACGAGCCATGTGTCGAACTGCTGCTTCGAAACAGTACCGTGCTTGACGCCAAGCAGAAAGTCATGACTGAAAGCTGAGACCCAGGCTATCTCGTGTTTCCGGAACATCTGATCGCAAGACATGGGTGGTGGTGCCAGCGCACTGACCGCGTACACCACCGGATGAAATCGGAGAATCAGTCGACGCTGCCTTGTTCGCTACTCTTGCGCGATACGACACTCGAGTTTATGGCTGAGTGTACAAACCCGGAAGATGGCAGAGTGCAAACTTAGTAAAGCTTACCGTAGGTATTGCAGACGGCACTGCGCTGATATGGACCTACAAAATCTGCCTGTCACTGTGCAGCGAAGGATCGCTTTGCTGCTCGACCAGCCTGCCACAGTCGCACCGCATGATTCTCACAGAGTACGTCACGGCACAGAGGCCAGATTGGTGCTTGATCAGAAAGCCAATGACGGGCGGTCGCAGCGTGACGGCCTTGCCAGAGTCAGAGCACGAGAGCTCGCATCGGCNGATACTTTCACAACAGTGCAAAGGCTGCTGTGACCTACATTTTCTTGCTGGTGGGCTGTTCAGGCAGAAGCCTTTCCTCTTCCAACGCATCATACACAGCTGTTGTTTATGTCTGGGCACAGTTCTGTCAAGCACACACAGTGCTACATGCAAGTCTTTCCTACTGGTTGCAAGGCTACATTGTTGACTCATCACACTGCCTGTAACCTCAGCCAGTGTGCAGCTCATTCGGTCAGTCTTATGCTATAAGTTTATCATCATGAGCCCTTGCTGTCAGCTTCTGCTTGGGCTGCTGCCTGTGCCATGCGCTGCACCTGTGACTCTATTTGCCGTAGCTGCAGCACACACAGCAGTGAGTTATAAGTGATGATACCCTCTGTTGTAGGGGAAACACATACATGCTGTAGAGGCGTTGCTGTTACCCCCTGCGTCATGTTGTTGTCGTACCGTTCCATGTCTCTTGCTTTGTTNCCATGACATCATCTCTACCTGTACGCACAAAGCTCTTTTGCCTCCAGAGAACACGAGAGAGAAAGTTAAGCTGGCTGTGCACATGCTGAATGCAACCAACAATGTTCATTCAAATGATCACGTTGAAAGGCTACTATCAGAGTATTGTCTGAAGCTGAGTGCACAGGGTGCTGTCCAACAGTGAGCAGCAACCCCCATTTTTGCATGTCTGGTTGGTCAAGCACCAACCTCTCCAGGTGTCCTGGTAGGAAGTCCAGGGTATCACTGCGTATGCTACCACCCATCAAACTTTGGCAGTAACAGGGAAAATAATCTCATGTACGCAATATACAGAACTGCGCAGCAGGCATGGGGTGCAAGGAGCAAATTCATGCTGCATATACTTTATACACCAGCTGTGCTAACCAGCGCTTGACATTGACACAATGCTGAATCTGTTCACAGGTTGTGCCCTTGATGNATGCTGAGGATGGGCTTGCGCAATCGTCGTCTGCCTCAGGTACTCTTTTCTCACTGCACTGCAGCTTTAGCACCACATCAGCACTGCCCATACAGCTGACATGCATGCTTGCTTTAGAAGGACCTTAGCTGCTCAATCAGCATGCCCTTGCATGCAAAATTGCTCTNAATCCCATACCAGGTGCAGTTGCAGCAGGTCTGCTCCTGTCATGCCTTAGTTGAAATGATCATGATGCCTTGTGTACACAAGCAGTCCCTCACAACCAGCAGCAGATGCTGTTGCTGCACTCTAGCCTGCCAGAGGTGCATCATTTGGACGGTGTGAACACGACTGTCGTGGCATGTAGATTGACGCCACAAAGAGAGAAGCAGCTGCATCGGCTGAGGCAATGAAGCGAGATGCTGCTGCATCAGCTGAGTCCTTTGCAGCAGAGCAGTCCCGGCTCAGAGCAGCCGCAGATGCTGAAGCTGCCAAGCTGCAGAAGTTCCTGGATGAGACTCAGCGAGCACTCAACCACCAGCAGGCCTTGACTCAGGAGATTGAGAGCGAGGCACAGCGCAGCCAGGCAAACTCGGAGGCTGAAGCTGCCAGACTGCAACAGTTCCTAGACGAGACACAAGCGGCACTCCAGCACCAGCAGGACCTCACACGGCAGTCTGAAAGCGCCGCCCAACAGACGAAATNTCTTTCCAAACTGTGTTCATGCTGTAGCTGGTGCTTGCCTGCTTCCCGCTTTCCTGCCTGCTTTCCTGCCTTGCTGGAAAACCATGGGCGCTGCTTGCCTGCTTGTTGCTGTCCGGCCTTGCCTGAACACCGTCACTACTGCTTGCCTGCTTGTTGCTGTCCTGCCTTGCCTGAGCACGGTCACTACTGCTTGCTGGAGTGCTAACANTGTTGCACACACACACACACATACACACATCCTCCGCACCAACCTTACTGGCTGAATCATGATATGTGTATACGCTTGTATACAAACTTGAAAAGCTGTAATGAAAAACAGTAGGCAAGTACAGTGAAGGTCGTGCAGGCCTTGCCAAGTGGCACAAGCTTGTTAAAAACAGTCCAGGGTGCTTCTTCGTGTGAGTGGACGGCATGTAGCATTTGCTGCTTCGCCTGCAATGTTGCTGTTCAGAAGGTTCTAGGAACAAAGTACTGCAGCTTGTCTGACACAGCAGAACCTCTAATGCCAGGNGCAGGTGCTGCAGATGAGCCGCTTCCAACTCTGTGCAGCTTGCCACCAGCGCGAAAGCAATCCTGGCCTAGGTATGCCTCACAGGCCGCCTGATCATCCTGCGCATTGTATTGCAAGCGTATGTGGCTACGGTCAGTGCTGTGTTGCATTTTGTGCTCTCCGTGCCAAGAACCATAGGCAGCCTGTTCTGGGCANGCGGTGTGTGAACCTCTTTGTGTGTGTCAATAGCTCTGCCCTGCTATTGTTGCTCATGGTGCCAGTCTTGCCGGAGGGCAGGGCACAGCACTCAGTACAAGTCACTGATGCACATCAAGGCACGATTACAGTTGATTGTGGCAGGTTCAACTTGTGCTGTCCTTGCGATGAGGACAGGACAATGATGAGGGCAGCATGTAGAATGTCAGCCTGAAGCGACAAGGCAAAGCTAGTGGAGCAAGACAAGGCACAGTGAAGAAGAATTGCAGCTAGCAGGAGTGGCACGACCGGGCACACAAGGGCGGCCACTGCAGGGCGGGGTAGGCGCAGGCAGGGCAGAGCAAAGTTGTACTGTAATGTTTATCAATTAGACAAGCCCCAGGTAAGCAGCATGATGAGACTGGCACCTGTGTGCCATTCAAGGTGGACAAGGCAAGGCACAAAAGGACAGGGCAGGGCAAGTGTGATGCAACATTGCTGGGGCCCGGGGTGATCGCTGGGCAGGCAAAGGTCAACAAGACAGGGCATGTGGTCTTGCATACTGGCTGGACAGTGCGCAAGCGCTGTTTGCAGCAGGAAGAAGCTGTTGANCAACTTGACTCATGCTGTGGCATCCATGTGCTGTACCACCATTCCACGTCCAACTGTTTCAGTTTCCATGTTGCAGGTTGATGACAGCCAGGGTGACGAGGTTTCTGATGAAGAGAGGGAGCGGCAGCGCTTAGATAAGGATGAGANCACATAACAGTCATGAGCAAAGCAGCCTTTGAGCCGTGCATCACAAGGCGCACCTAGTGTTGATGTAGTCAGTGATGGATTTGAGGTCTGGTGCTAAACTGTTGATGCAAGCTCATGCCGCACAGAAGCTCAGAACGCATTGGCACTCCTAGCAAATGCACAATTACTAAGTCACTCTTGACTCGCGAAGCCACATGCCAGCCACATGCCATGCACTGCCAACAATGCTTAGTGGTTGTTATCGCAGACTCAGATACACAGCTTCTGGNCTGCCTCAGCCAGTTCTACGGCCTTGGCTTTCCGGGCAGCTTCTCTTTTTGTTACTTGCACTGCAGCTAGCCCCTTTGCTGCATTCTCCCAATAGTTTGTACGTGCGCATCGCTGTGCCGNGTGAAATCTTCCATGCATGCTGCCAGCATGATTGTGGTGGCACACTTCCACTGCAGATTTGTACACCTGCTTTGATCACTATGTTGCCCACAAGTATGCAACTTCNCAACCCGTTGCTGAAAAGGGCAGCTGTAAAACGGGCCGAACACATCCCATACTAGCCGGTGGCGACGAACCGCTCGTGTTCTTGGGCCCCTGCCTCTGCGTAGATCAAACTCCACTGCTATGGCTTCACTCCAATACGCAGGCTGCATAGCCATCCTCAAGGCTTTGTATTCGAAGTCCTGCTGCTCGCGGTACAAGCGGAACACTTCGTGCTCGTCTTGANGATGTGGTGGACTGTTGAACAGTGCCAACAACCCATATGATTCGATGCGCACCTAGTGTCCTGTCATTCTCACAAGCTGCAGCGATCTCAAATGGTATGTAGCTGGCGTTGAGAGCAGAAATCTCGGCAGGGTTGAATGGAGCCTGCTGAGCAGACATGGTCTCGCCGCCAACCTNTCACATGTGTGCATGCCAGTTGAGACTCTTGCAAACACTTGCTGCAGTGTGACTCACAAGCGGTCACAGCATTTGCTCTAGCCACCTCTGATTTTCCATGCTAGTCTATACAGGGCTGCATTGCACATGACTGCCATACAAACAGCATTTCACCTGCTGACATGCGCTTTGTGGTTTGCAGTGCATCTGCCAATGCCCTGTGGCTTTTGCCAGCGCACCAGCTATGGGTCCCGCCATGTCTCCCTCAAGCCCCAAGCCCTACACACCAGGTAAGAACATTCATAGCAAGAAGCCCTGAGTTCAAGTATCTGTCACCAATCTATTCGCCATGCTGCACCCTTTGTACCTATACGCTATGCATTCTGCTTGATGCATGGTACCCATGGCCCACGGCTTAAGATTTCACATCCTGTGCGCAGTGTGGCAGTCTTGTGTTTGTGCAGTCATCACAGACATGGATCCGGTTAGCTATGCTGTGTGACTGCATCTTGTAACAGATGTCTTGCATGCCAAGACTGCATNGTTCTGAACTCTTGATGTCAATCTCAGCATCTGTACAGTTTGCACGAGGCTGGCAGACAGATGTTGTGCATGGACTCGGAGCAACAGGAGCACATTAACCAATTGCATGCATCGACTTCTGACCACATATGTTGGCGTTGTCTTGCAGCGCATACTGCGTGGTTTATACCAGTCACAATACCCACACCTCACTTCTACCTGCTTGATTGTATTCGTTGCTTTNAGATAGTGAGCCTGCTGGGCATGCTGAGCTGTGCCTTGCGCTGGATGCTGCAGTCCGTATAGGCCACCCGGCAGAAAGATATTGCCACTGGTCTGAGCCGGTGCAGCACCATTCTGTTGCTGTTGCATGTGCTGAGGTAGCGGCGTGCTGACTCTGGGCTGCTGCTGTGCTGGACTTGGCGTGGCACGGCCTTGCTGAGAGGCAGTGTGTGAACCAGATTGGCGACTCTGAGGCACAAAAGGCTGAGCATTTGGCACCAGCAGTGACTTGACCACTGGCGNTTGCCTGGCTTGCTGCTGCGCTGCATGAGACACCTTTGTTTTGGTCCTGTTTGCAGTCTTATATCACAGATGCAGCAGCAGGCCTGTATTGAATGGCTTGCACATCAGCAAAATTGGAGAAGCTTCTGCAATACACCTGCACCATCAGCAGGGACTGAAACTTTGGAAAGTGACCAGTTGGTACTTGCATCAGTGTGTATGAAGAAAGTCAAATCGAAGTGAAGTCAAGATGATGGCTGACTGCTGTGGCTCACATACTCCTACTCGTTTTGCAGGGCAACCCAAACATGATCATGGCACTTGCCGGCAACAAAGCGGACTTGGCTGAGGCACGTGCAGTCACAAAAGAGGAGGCGCAGTCATATGCAGATGAGAACAGCCTTGTGTTCTGGGAGACGTCAGCCAAGGCCAACTTAAATGTTCTAGAAGTCTTCCAGAGCATTGCTGAGAAGCTGCCAAAAGCGGCGTCTGCCAGTGCACAGCAGCCTCAGAGCAATATCCAGCTACATGCTCAGCCTGAGCGGCCAAAGAAAGCTGGGTGCTGTGGCTAAATTTTGATGCTGTGGCCAATTTAGGGCGCTGTGGCTAATTCAGGGTGCTGTGGCTACAGCAGATTCGCTTGGCTTTGTGCAAGCGGCAGGGTGTTTCATGTGCAGTTGCCCAAATTCTGNCTATTTCCTTTGACAATGCAGCACTCCAGAGCAAGCCAACCGCCAGCATCAGCTGTACAGCATGCTGCCTCTTCTGCACTTGCTTGGCGGCAGTGATGTAAGACAGCAGAGCAGCAAAGCCCAAAGCTGCGCTAAGCAGCTCAGCATGTCCCACCACGCCTGCTACAGCTTCTGTGTGGATGGGATGTGCTGCAAACAGCATGGCTGCCACAAGACTCTCTGTATAGTCGGAAAGCGATCCCTTGAAGGCATTCACAGCTTCTGCTTGTTGCGTCAGCAAGTTGTGCTTAGCAGCTGTAGCCGCAAGAGCAATCCTGCCAGCACANTTCATGGACATGTGCTTGAAGTTGAAGCAAAGTTGGCTCCAGAACCAGACACCCTGCTACAGATTTCATTGCTGATGCAGAACTTGGCAGGCATAACTGCAGTCATTCTACTTGGTGAATGTATTGCAAGTGCACCAGAACCACTTTACTTGAATGCTTCCTCATGCAGCGGAGATCTCATGGGCGGCTGGCCTCATTTGTACTCTGTGCCTGCAGACTTGATTGAGCTACGGGCAGTTGCAGAAGGGCTGTCTGCAATCTTCCCCACAAAGGTCATCTGGAAGCTTGCTCTGTCTGACCTGCGAGCAATAGGCAATGACTCACTGGCGGTCGGGGACNGTCACCACTCAACCTGTGTACCTGTGGGCTGAGCTGCGTACTGAATGCATCAGGTTATGTGCTGACTGTGGGCCTCTGCATGCAGACTAGAAGTTCTGGAAACGATGCCTCCCTTTCTTGGCGGCGGGGAGATGATTCAGGATGTCTTTCTAGATCACTCCACATATGCAGAGCCACCCTCGCGGTTTGAGGCTGGAACACCTGCCATAGCAGAAGCCATCGGGCTGGGTGTAGCCTGTGACTACTTGTCAGAAATAGGCATGCAGAAGTTGCATGACTACGAAGATGAGCTGGGCGGCTACCTATATGAGCAGGTGCACAGCTGACCCACTGCATCAAAGCTCAACCTCGCATGGAGTACGCGGTGTGCTGCTAAACAAAATTCAAGCCTAGTGGCTACTCATATCAGCAGGCAGCAGTCGCATGTGCATCTCACTGTCACACATTGGTTCAACATAGGATGTAGTATGTGGCGTGATTCAAAGCATGAAAGGGGCATCTCAATGCCCTTGTTCAGTCTTGAGAANGTCATTAACATGAACACGCTCTTCATGTCTGGAAGAGCATGATCTCCTTACCCAGCACTGTTGTCAGAGCATTCGTGTTCATGTCACTNTCACCAACCACCACGTCGACATTCTCCACAAGCAGCTCCTGCCCATTCCGCACAACCTTGACTTCCACCAAATCCTTCTGTGCATTCAACTTCTTGAACTGCTTGTCCTTCTGATAGTCATTACCAGCACCTGCAACATACATTTAGGAACATTTTGTCCATTGCCGCCTCTGCTCTCGGTGTTTTGGCCTGCATCAAGTAACTGGTGCTGTAGCATACAGTGTAGACTTGCACAGCGGGAAGAAAAGACATTGTCTGGTAAAACACAGTTGGGATAACAAATGAGCTGTAGCTTCTGTTCAGATCCATCTAGAAGCTATCGTTACTGTTCCCAATGTGTGACACTGCTGCGTAGTTAGCTTCTTGCACTGCCTGCACTTTCTTTAAATCACTACCAGCAGTGCTTCATTGAGAACTTGAATGTTGCGCTGCAGTTGGTTTTAGCCATGCAGCCCTATAATTTCAACCCAGCTTGGGNTTAGGCAATACCAGTAGCGCTGCTGCCACTGTATGTACCGGTCAGTGCAACTGACACTTTGCTGTGTCTGCAGATGTCAAACAGAAAATTGAAATTTGGTGCTGCTTGTATGTCCCTTCTACTCATCGGTGGTGGCACTCCTTTCTTTGCGATTCACTGGCAAAATTCAAAAGCAGCAGGCTAACAGTTGCAGTCCAGTGATTTACCAATTGAGTGTAGCAGTTTGCGTTGCAGCACGTAGCTGGTATTGCACTCGACCTTTATGGTGAACGCCATGCATGGCTGATAGAGCTGCGGCAACCTTGATGGCACAGCATGACTACTTCATCACACATAGCAATTCAAATGTATAGAGTCCCAATTAGGGATACAGAGGAGGTCGAGGTGGTTAATCCCTTAAGTAGTCTTCATATGTAACAAACATGAGTCCTGGTCAGTACACAGCTGTTGTAAGGCGTGACAAGTACTGATGGCCAGTAGAGCAACTCCCGACATGGTATGTACTGCCAGTGCTAGTGTAATGCCTGTGCTATCATGATAGTCATGGCTTTGACTATATGTCAGGAGAGTCAGCTAGCAGCAACACCCAATGTACCAACTGCTGCCCATCTGCCGCTGTCATTGCAGCCTTCTTGAGACAAGCCAGAGTTGGCTGCATATGTGCACTGTCCTGTGGCCTGCAGCATCATACACTGAGGGATGCGCCTGTTGGCAACTCTTTCTCAGGCGTTGGTGAAGATTGCATGGGGCGATGCAATACTGTACTGGGCACACTCATTGCTGAACAGGGCGACTAATGCAGAGCTTACACAAGCAGCTCCAAGCAAGCTCAAGGGAGCAATGCTGTTCACCTGAGATCCAAAGTCACCCTTGAATTGTGAGCCGTCACTCAGAGCCCAGGTTCCACTGATGAAAGTGCCCTTATCCCACTCACCAATAAACTGAGATGCTGTAGACTGCAGCCCAGTTTGACTGTCAGTGGTGCTCAGTGCAAAGGTGCACACACGGGTACGTATGCTGCATCGGAACTGATCAGAAGTACTGATGTCTTTCAAACAGCCATGGGCCAATGTACCTTGAAGTAGTATGACCCACTCCCTTGCTTGATGCCATTCTCAAAAGCACCTGTGTATATGTCTCCACTTGCATAGGCATACACACCCTGACCATGCATCTTGTTGTCACTCCAGTCACCTGGAGCCAGACTTGAGTAAATGCTTGGCATTCACACCCAGAAATGTAAAATTGGGTGCTGGATTTGCTTATGGTAGGCTGCATTTTGCGCAACGGCACATGAAACAGAGTTGATCTGCCTCAAGTCATCCACACTACCTTGATTGATGGCACGAGCAACTGATGCTTGTACTGAAANCTGGCGCTAGCGCTGGCTGGAAGTACTGTTTGTCTGCGCTACTGCTTGTCTGATGACCGGGACAGAGTCTTGTTCGTCTGCTGCACTACTGTGTTAAAAGCGCCAGACCAGGCGCGAGACACAGAATTTCAACTGCAGCACCCACACGGTATAGCCGAGCACTGTGTAGGCTTTCACGCTGCCTCATGTCTGGTCTTGGATTGCAATGATTGGCTCACCCTGTCGCAACGCAAAAGCCGGAACGAGTCTGCTGATCACAGACTGTTGATCGCAAAGTCTATGAATGCGGTCTGGCCTTGTGATGCAACATCCATGGTATAGCAGGCGGCCACTCAATATTGCAGAATAAGCTGCTTCTTGACCTTGCATTGTGATATTTGTTAGCACTTGCCTTCACTCCTACTTTGTTAATGGTGGTTGCTACTCTCAGTTGAGGATCGCTTGTAAAGTGGAGCTGCGACGCAATGCCTTTTCTTTGCGGGACGCCCCTTTGCTGCTGCCACGCACCCTGACTTGAACTCGCTACTGAGCTGTGGTTGCTGCTCTGACTCAGCTCAAGTCTGAAGTGAGAGGGTGTGGTGTGCATACTGGCTCCNTGCCCTGGGTGCAGAACCTGCCCTGGGTGTGGAAAATGCCCCGGGTGCGGACACTGCCCACAAATGTGGACAAGCCCGTCTTCGTCAGAGTCTAGTTGTAGGATTACAGATGCACCACCTGCTACATAAGCCCTGCATTGTGCAAAAGCAGAGTCTAGTCATAGCTTTGCTCATGTACAAGCTTCTGTTGACACAGATCCTGGTGTGTGATTAGGGAGTGTTTCGATGCGGTGTATGGCAGCAGCGCTGGTGCAATGAATGCAACCTATTTTCTTAGTGGTCAGCGGGAAGGGGTGAGCATCTACNTCACTGCAGTCTCTGGAGACTCTTGCATCCTCTGACTTGGATTCCAGCTTGGACGATGATGAAGAGGAAGCTGAGGTGCGCACTCCTCCTCCCGCCTGTGCCAGGACTCTTGTGACAGTTGCAAGTTTGGTCGGCAAAGAAATGTGTGACAGCTATTAAGAAGGGCAAGTGGTGTAGCGATGCTTCCTACAGTATGGCATAAAGGGCTATGCTGTTGTGCTTGCATGTGCTGTGTGTTATACAGTAATGCTGGGCGCGACCATTTGCTCTGAATACATCTTGATGTGGTGGTNGTACTGAAACAAGTGCTGTCACAGCTACAAACCTTCATAGCGGCTTTTGTCTGGAAATGTCATTGTGCCTAGACCATTGCGTGCATGGTTCTGATACATGCCATCATAGCTGCAGCCGTTTGTCCAGGTATATTTTCCTGCACCCTGGCGCTGCCCATGCTCAAGAGTGCCCTCGAACTTATCTCCCAGCTTTGCTTCTTCCTCCTCATCCTTTCTTGGGGGTGCAGGATAGCTCAATATTCCCTGCATGTCAGCTCAATCAGCTCAATATGCCCACACTTGTGTTTGACATACAGACATACTTGTCCATGTGGCTTGCCCTCTTCGTCATAGCTGCCTGACCAGGTCTGTATTCACACACGAACATCAGTCCACAGGACAGGCTGCGCGAACTCAGAAGGCTGCGTGTCATACTAACCAGCTGTTGCTGCTCTTCGCCCTCTTCTGCCATTCCGCTTGCGCTCCGCTAACGCGCCAGATTGGTGCAGAGTCNCAGTTCCTGCGATACACAGCCAGAGCTGAATGGGGCAACTACAGCGTTAGCCTGAGCATAATCAATCAGGACTCCACACACATACACAATGTACAAGACAGTCATCAACTTGACAGCAACCTTCTGTAGGGTTTTTGGCAGCTAAACCTGAATGTCACATTACCCTACTTTTTGGAGCAGCATCTGTATGTCTATGGTGTCCTGTGTTTGTGTCAAATCCCGCTTGTTACGACATAAGGTTTCAGATGTGCCTGCTAGGTTACTAGGCTGTGCAATGGCATAGCAGTTGCGGGCTGTGGTCTGCTACAGCTAGTCATTGTCATGTGTCAGTTGCTATNTACACCCAGAACATACTGTGCATGGTGCAGACGTCGTCATGAAGAGGCGATGAACTACCTGAAAGACCGCAAGGCAGATGCTCCTGCAGATGCCATGCCTAGCACGTCTGCCAAGAGCCCTCTGGAGCTGCACCCTGTCCAGAGTCATACAAGCTCAGAGCTGCCTGACTCCCTCAGTACAGCTGCACAGGATGTGATCAATCAGCATAGCAAGACAACTGGAATGACAGGTAGCAAACAGCCAGCCGTAGACCTGACCAAGCAGCAACAGACAGCCATTTTGGGCAAAAAAGTTGAGGGTCCAATGCATCTGAGCTCTGCCAAGTCTAGCGCAGGCAACCAAGGTGTGTTGTGTGACGGTCAAATTGAAGACTGTGGCATTGCGGATGCGTTTGCATGTACGCTGCTCTGACTATATCCGGTTTGCCACTCCTGATGTGTGCAGTAGATACAAAGCGTGCTTGATGGCAGTTGCATGGTGCACTGATGCACCCTGCTGATTGATCAGGTCGGTGCGTTTCTTGAGCTGTGTAGTGCGAATCCCTTTACATGTTGTTCAGGTCAGGACAGAGGCATGAGTGGCTACATGCCACCAATAGCTGTCAGCAGGAGTGACTCGCTATCAAAAGAACCACAGTCATCCTCTCAGAAAAGTCGCCCAAAAGCACCCGCGTTCAAGCAGACAACTCTGTCTTTCAGCAAGAAGCCAAGCACCGTTAGACCAGCAGTGCCTGCCAGACCAGCTGCAATGGGCATAGTTGACCTGAGTGACATCTGACATCACTACTTCATGCTTGCAGCATGCTGAGCATGCTGAGCTGAGCATGCTGAATAAGAGATAATGCTGTCTGTGTTTTACGCAAGGCAAACACTACGTATGCGCTGACACAATGTCAGCCAACATCACAAATTGCCTTTCATCAGTGTTGCACGCGAGCGTTTAGAGAAAGAAGTAAGTGGAAGAGGATGTCGATCTGCACGTCTATGTCGATCTATGTCCACTGTCAACGACGTCCATGCACGTGAGATTACAGATATGAACAAGCATATACAGCATTACTACTATGTACAATGGAAACGAAACGTAAAGGAACAGCATCAAAGTTATGACAGTCACGAGATGATCATGAAGCGTAATTCGTGAAGGGAAACAAGGGTGTTGGAGGAATATGCGCACGATGAATGAAGGAAGCAGTCTATTCAAGGTGGCTGGCGGACAAAGTCACTACACCCTGCCACCCTGTACTAACTTGTCAACAACAACCTCAGCAGCATATTCCAGTTCCCGCAGCAATGTTTCCCTCTGGCCTGCTTCATCCAGCATGTCATACAGAGGTGCCATTTGAGCAGCTTCTGTTGCTTGGTCTAGTGCAGCAGAGATTCCNATAGTTTGGTAGCAGCCTGCTGGAGATGAGGACAATGGAGTTGCAAAGAAGGGTCAATCCTGCAAGACAACAGAAGCAGCAGGCTGCATGCTTGGACACATGGGTGGAGCTGTGGTCAACATGAGTCTAGTCCATGACTTTACCTTTCCCAATTATCCCTTTCATTTGTGGACACGTCGCTGTGGAATTTGTGTTGATGGACTGAGTACGGATGGACGGCAGAGGAGGCACGTGTTGGCAGCGAAGAATGTGCAATGGCAATTTAGGTCACATTGCGGCAACAAAAGCAATTGGTTGTGCAATGCGCATGGGCTGCTGAGTTGCGCTTACAGTCTGCTGGTAGGTAGGAATGTGGTCATATGGTCAGCTAGCTGTAACAGAGTCTCAGACTCAATGCGATATTGCAATGAAAACACCAGTGAATTTGGGAGGTGAGAACACAACACCTCAAAGCAGTCAAGTACTATAAACCAATCATCAATATTGTCTTGAACACTCACAATCATACAAAGCCTCCCTTGCACTTTGACCACATCCTTGCTCGAGCAGCACAGCAACGGGCACAATCGCTGACTAATAACGCTCGCAAGCTAGCAGAATCAGCCTCAGACACAAACACCATACCTGTACTTTGACGCTTGCTCTTGCAAGCTCCTCCTCAAGCTGCTCAATCCGGCCACCGTCTACTGTAGCTGTGGAAACCTCCACAGTTGGGGCTTGACCATCCTGAAGGGGGCAGGGCCCCACTTGACACCCGCGAGTCACTGCTTCTGGCTTTGCTCTCAAAGCCTGTAGGGAATGTGACAACAGTTGAGAGCTTAGCTGATTGCCCACAGCAGGAGAGCCTGTTGAATTATGCCTACTGTACTTACGCAGTGGCATATTCTACAGAACATGGCAGTGCAGGCAGCATAGCCACACGCCAGTGTCACGNGGATGCCCACACAATTGAAGGCCAGGCCAAAACCACCTTACCTGGAGGTCAGAAAGCTCTTGGCGCTGTGTCGAAAAGTACTTGTGCCTTCTCTGCATGCCCTGCAGCGTCCATGAGGTCACGTTGTCAACCACACTCCAATACTGGCACGTCCAGACAAGCTTGGCGTGGCAATTGGAACTTCGGCAATGTAGAANCTCGTCAAGCCAGTCATCAAGCTGCAAATGATTGCACAGACAAGATCGATACAATGGACACACTGTGCGAAAAATGAAATGCACTGCAATTAACGGAAGACGCATGTGTTGATGAATGTGTCGATGCGCCCCAACACACGTAGCAAGCCTACGACGGTTGAGACGCGTTGTGTTCACCGAAATGACGTAGCTCNCATCACAGATCACACAAGCATACAGCCATGTGCTTGTTTGCTGACAAACGCCACTCCCTGCTTGTCCAGGACCATGTACACAATTATCATATAAAAAATAACACACTAANGCTTCCTCAGATGTCGGCGTACCTTGCCGCTGCTCGCATGGTATGCTGTTGCGGTGATGCCCACTCCAAGCAACGCAGCGCCAAACTGGACGCCTGCTTTNCGTTTTCATGTTTGCAAGCACATATGGCAGTTTGTGCATACTGGATGCGGCATGATTGCGGCATACCTTGTTCATAATAACGACACAAGATCAGCTTTTGTTCTTCCGGTCTAGGTACTACTGTACGGGTGGCCTGTGCCTGAGAACCTACTGCTGTCTGCCTGTACTGAGCATTGTTTGGGCCAGTGTTGCTCGGTCCCGCATACGCTGTGTTCGCGGGCCTTGGCTGCGTTAACACGGTCAAGGTCACCATAAAGGAAAACGAGGCTTCATGCACCAAATCATGGCACGCTGGCCTGAGACATCGACTAAGTACCTTCTGTCCTGGCTTAGGCTTTACCAAGGGATCGATCCGGTCTCTGCTGGCTTCGCTTTGCCTGGGAGGCATGCCTTGCATAAGTCGGCTGTCTAACGGCGATCCCGCCTTCGGCACATGCCACCTCTGCGCCTTCTCGTGGCGCACCAAACTACTGTTGGCCTAACGATCAGTTCGTACCAGCAAGGGTAATCTCCGAACCCTCTGACAGCATTTTCCATTTACATATGCTATTGCATATCACACCTGGGACCAGCTCGAAGGCCTGTGAACACTGCACGNGTCAACAGAACTTGATCTGACATGCAACATGATCCCAGCCATGTGAGTATGCTACTAAGCCACCACCAAGAAGCTTGTCCAAGTGTGTCATGATGTATCCATCTGTTCCTGGGAAATATTGTTGTGCTTTGAAGTAAGCTCACACTCTTGCTGCTGTACCTCTGTGTGTGTTTTGAGGACAACTGCAAACCTCAGCTCAGCACATCACACACAACACAGGGTGGAGATAACAGCACACATGGAGACATTGAGCTTCTTGCCTTGAGGACANGGCACGCTTGGCTAGTCACAAAGGCAGATTGCCGTAACTTTTGCGCTATTGCAGATGCGAAAGGCCCCTCTGGACCACTTTCGGTGCTTGTAAAGGAATATGCCCATCGAAGTGGGCAAGCTCAACAACACGTGTGCATAGGTGCGAACGACTGATGCGTCAGGCTTGTGCACAAATAAGATCATCGCAAGGAATTCCAAGCGGTTGCTCATGCTACAGCGATGCGCAGGGGTATATTTGCGAGAAGCATCTTCGAGTGCCGGAGCATGCGATACAAGTGCACTTGATGAGTCATTGATTGTGCTCCGAAACATTGTCGACCTTCGTCGACTTCCTCTGTAAGCTTGGACCGGGGGATTCAAGTGTGTGCAGCAATTGGGCAGCATTTGATGACTTGGCAACAGAGCGCACATCCCAGCTGGATTCGGTCTTTGAGCAGTCTCAGAAGCAGGGGCCTGAAGCCCCGCAGCAGGCGGCACACACGTACGCTCAGCCTACACAACCTCAGACCGGTGCCTCAGGAGAGAACTGGGATGCTTTTGGGTCATCAAGTACAGACTGGGGCACATCCGACAGCAGCAGTCGAGCGACCCCCACACATCAAAGACCACCTTCAGCAAGTTGGGCTGCCTTTGATGATCCGCCTGATGCTGACAGCAGACAGCTGGCCAACAACNGATAGCTGTAGCTGCTATCGTGTAACATAATCGACGGCCTATGGAAGCGTACTCATGTCGGTTGGAATGTTTACCTCAATGNTGCGGCAGGTGACAGCTGCTTCTTGCTTGCTTGATTTGTCAGACAAATTCTAGACCCTTACTGAACCCTGAATACTGACCCTACCCCACAATGTGACTCACTATGCTNGGGCGTGTCATGTATAGTGCAATGGTTTGCATCAGTGAATTTTGGCTGCACAAGTTTAATTCTCCCCNAAGTCTGCAGTGCAACAACAAGATGTCATATAGCACATCAACACCCGATGCTGCTCCGCACACCGAGCTTCTGACTTGCAGTACAAGGCAGAGCTGTCCCTTCACTGATCATATGCGTCGCCTTCTGATGCATGTCAGCAACTGTTTCAACAGCTCCTGTAGCTGCGCTTCTTGCCTTTCATTTGAATTTGTATTTGAAATGCAGAATTGCAGCCTCACTCAGCTCTAAGCACAACATTGCTGTTGTTCTGCAGGTGAGCATCAGGCAACTGCATGATGCATAGGCTGAATGGTTGTACACAGTGCTTGCCCATGCTGTTTTGAGGGACCAGACCAGTAACTTAACAGCTTCAATGTGTCGCTCTTGCTATACAAGCCCACCTGGGGCACCGCATAGGCACATTCCAGCATGCATGAAGGGAACCTGGATGAGTGCATAAATGTGGCATGACGTGGCACTAAAATTTTGCTCTACGGCACCTCAATTTTGCTCATACCATCAGNCTGCAAACCTTCACATGTTACACATGTGGCGCAAGGTGGCACAATGCAGGATTGTCACAGCCACATGCATTACAGCACAGCAGTCACCGTATCTCACCGCTCCCTCTTCATCCNGCTACCAAGCAGGCCATGACATGCACTAGCTGTTTTGCTGAGCAGGCAAGCTCTTGGTATGCAAGACAATTTGTTGTTCTATGTGNGAGAGCCTGCCAAAACAGGCAAAGGCAAAGTACCTGTTCTGGTTCTGGCTGTACTTGTTGCAGCATCTTCAGCNTTATGCGCTGTGATCCACAGAGCAAAGTGCCACATCTCACCGCTGGTTACCTCATTATGAGTCCTCACGGCAAACTTGCTTGCAGGCCCAGCTGCATGATGCTGAGACGGCCAGGTCAACCTACCGGAATGATCTCCAGGCGAGATTTCAATCTCGTGTCTTTTGATGTCACACCTACGCGTCAGTGTATATGACCTGACAAGCTGTTGCTATCTTGCTGCATGTGCCNTGCAATGCGTTGCTATATGAGTTCATGGCTGTGCAGGAAACACTTGGTCACACATGGGTGCTGTACGATCTGGGCTTGCTGGCAGCTATGCTAATCTGCCTCTTGACATACGCGGTCTNGTGCTGGCAGCTGCATGCTCTGCCAAGTTCCCTGCTGACTTGGGCCGTCTGTGCTCATGGCCTCGACCGCTAGGTTGGGCATCCTCCTGACCATCTTCTTGGGTGCCATCTTCAGGCAAGCCATGCAGCTGAGCCAATACCTGCAGGGCGCAAGTCATGTCAGATGCTGTACTGATCCTCCAGTTGTGATTTTCACAGCACTGGTACTGAATACAGACGTTTTTCTTGCATCACAATTGCAAGGAGACCACAATTGCAAGAAGTTGTCAAGCAATCATTGCGTTAACTGCTGCTGTCAAATGACTTCTGCAGCCACAGCATTCACATACACTTCAACGCTTTGTGGTGGTCATGTTTGTGTCTGCTGCTTGTTGCTGATGACTGATAGATGCAGCAGCTCGTGTCACTGAACTGTGTGCGGTGGCTGGTGGACAAGTGCAGCAACTAATGCATGACACAGCAACCAGTGTTCACAAGCATTTTTATAAAAGACAAGTTCCTGTCCATGCAGGTAATCATGGAGAAACTGCTGAACATGTACCTGAGACAGAGCTCTGTTGCCACCGATGAATTGGGGATGGTCAGTGTTGATGTAGGCATGTTCACAGTCCACTAGGTCCCGTATCATGCGCTCAGCTGGGGCTGCACCTTCACTGATGAAGTCCTCAACAGCTGCTCTAAGCCGCACCTGCAGAAGTGGTGCCATACTTGCATGACACGCTGGCTGATGCCACAATGGCACTGTGCAAGACATGTCAGGCTTCCTATTGCAGACCTGTCTCTGCATGACTATCAAATGCTTTGCCAGTGTCTCAAGATATCATAATGTCTCTTCAAAGTGCAGTCACTGTATCCTGAAGGGCTGAGTTGTGTCAATGCGTTTGAAACACAAGGTTTCTGTCCACTGTGCGCATCTGTCATGCAAACCAAGATTAGATGACGGTCACAATGGCTTGAATGCATGCAGGGGGGTTGTTAGGCAGCCGTACCTGCAAAGCTGGAAAACGGCTGACATCTGCAGGAGCGCACTGTGCTGCAATGCGCAATAGCTCGGCATGGACAAACNCATGGCCGACTGAGACACGCTTGCGCTCGCCCCCACTGATACCTCGCCGGAAGAAGCCACCTGTAGNAGACTGTGGGCGCCTATATACAGTACGCTGAACGCCAGTGGCTTTTCATCTAGCAAGCAGCATTACCAACATAAAGTATCACCACAGCAAGCATTATAACATGTAGAAGCAGAAGAGGCATACCCTTCAGACAGCAGCAGGAGCTTGTCCAGCATCTGATACAGGCGGGAAGAGGGCTGATGGATGGTGGTCAGAATAGCCCTGCCCCCTTGTGCCAGCTGGCGTAGTGTGGCCACTAAATGCATGGCTGTGGTGCTGTCAAGCCCTGTACAAAAGACGTTGCTTATGTCAGTGCATCTGATTATCGACCTGTCAACTGTTAATTTGTAGAACAAGGCATGAGATAGAGTCACAATGCAGTATATGCAGAAGTATGCTGAGGATACATGCAAGACGAGCATATGAATCATGTATCAGTCCAGAGTTGCATGTTGCGTGTGAGATACAGTACACACGTGCTGCACGGCTATGGAAACATGCCATGTGACCGTTCCAGCGAGCGATGTGTCACGCAGCAAAGTGTACAGGAAGCAGACCTGAAGTGGGCTCATCAAGCAGCAGGACGGAGGGGTTGATGATCATTTCATGGCCGACTGAGACACGCTTGCGCTCGCCCCCACTGATACCTCGCCGGAAGAAGCCACCTGTAGCAGCAGCAACAACACCAGATGAGCAGTCTGCTGCATTTAGTCTGTAGATCTGGCCAATCATGCTGACCAGGTAGAGAACCGCAGTCAATCATTATAGCTTCATGCAGTACAAGACAGCTCATTATCACGTAGTGACTGCCTTGTAGATGGGTACATGGTCAGGAGCACGAAGCATGAAGGCAGTCAGCACGGCATGGTGTACCTATGATGGTGTCCTTGCAACGATTTAAGCCCAAGGCTGCAATAACCTTTGCCACCCTCTGCTTCTTGGCATCTGTACTCATGGTTCTGGGCAACCGTAGCATAGCAGCAAAGTATAAAGTCTCCCATACTGTCAAGCTCTCATACAGCAGGTCGTCCTGCAGACCATACAGTGATGCTTATGAATGAGCATGTTCATGCAAGACACACCTGTGTGAATCTAAGCAGCCATGTGGCAGGTGGTCAAGCAAACAGGGCTATTGACAATTGGTTGACAATCTGTGCTTGCAGGTACAGAGAGTTACACGGAAGTGAGAGGAAAAAGCACCAATGCCCATGCATCAGTCAGATATGTTGATGACGATTACAGGATGTTTTGCAGGTCACATGTTGTTACAATGCTGGCAGTTGTGCAGAATTGGAGCTGTACCTGTAGGACATATCCGACTGAGCGCTTGTATGTCTTGGTCAAGCGAGCATTGTTGTATANCACCATTGGCGTCTGCTGCATCTTCTGCAGGTCTGCAAGCATTTGCTGAGCGGGGCTGCATGCCTTCAGGGCTGCATAGCTGCTGCCCTGAATGGCCTTGAGTCACGCTGCATGCCTCTGCATAGCTACCCACCTGCTTTGCATCATGTTGCTGTCTCGCTGCAGAGGGTTGTGCACAAACAGCTTGACTGAGCTCACTTTCTACAGTCCCCTCTTTGCCTGGATCTTGCCCTTTCACATGTTTATGGTGCCCGTGTGCACCGACAGAGGCATGCTCTGAGGCCTGAGGCTGNTCCATTGTACAGGGAAGTTGCGGCGGTAGCATGTTGGCACTACTCTGTAGCGCAGGTAGTGCCCATCCTCCCCACATGCCACGCACTTGTTCTCCTTGCTTTGCATGTAGTAGTCATCCACCCCGTGCTCTTGGTCACTGGTTTTGTGCATGAATGTGAGCTTGATGGTCGGAGGATTGTCACTGATGCGCTCTGCCAGACCCCGGTTCTGCAAAATAACGCTCAGTGTGGCACAGTCTGGTTGCTGTCTTGATCAACAAACAGACTTGCTGGCGGTGAGCATGATGTTGTTGCGCAGGTGGGCTCAGAAGGCAATTCATTCCTGTCACGTGCACTGAGGGCCATGTGCTTGGTATTGTACAAAACCGCAGTTGTGACTGGCAATAAGGCAAGACAACCACATGCAAATGGAACCGTTTAGCGTCAGACGGGCTTGCTGAATAAGTTACTTGATGCCTGCTGATGCTTATTGTGGAAATCTAGACGTCAGGCAGCGTAGCACGAGGCAGTACCATGCGTGCATGCAACTGCTGCAGACGGGGCATAGAGAAGGGACTCAGCAGCAGAATGGTTGATGCAAGTGCAGTAACATACTGTCTGATATTGTCCGATTGTATCAGACGCACCTCATACCAGACCAGCTTGCGGAGGTCGCAGTAGCACAGCAGGTCTCCATCCTGGGAGTACATCTTGCAGTTCTCATACACAGCCGACTTGGCACTGAACTTCTTCACCAAGCGTTCTTTCTGAGCAGCCTGCCTTTCCTCAGGCGTCATCAGCTGGCGAGCCTGATTGCGGTTCTGGGCAGTGGCTATACTAATCTTTGCTGCTGGACGCAGCCCTGACGCAGCCTCTAACAGCAATGAGGCTATCTGCACACACAGTGGTGCTGAAATGTTGTTTTACAGTGCGATGTCAGTTGTTATAGGNGGCTCCACCTTTTCTAGCTCTGTGAACTCATGTGGGTCCATGTGCATCACCTGATGGTTACACACACAAAAGCTCGTGAGATCCTCTACAGCTCAGCATTAAATGGCAACTTGCCCTTGGCCATATGCCTCGGATGCAATCATCGTTTGTACTGACTTGCAGCTCATACTGTGGCCGCAAGCTGCAATGAAGGGACACAGTGACACAATTGCAGATCGTACTTGATGAGGTCTGGAAGTTGTAATTGACGCGTTGTTCATTCAACTCAGCCGCCTCGTGTCGATGTGGACGAGTCCCTGTAAGTGCAAATGCAGACTGTGGNGCAGCAGTGTGCTATCTGGACTGCATTGTGTGGTGTCTTGCCTACACAAGTTCCTTAACAGCACAGCTTGACAGACCTCCATCAGGGTCAATTACAATGAGTATGGAAGTAGAGGTTGGGGTTTGCCCGGAGGTGTGTGCAACAGCAGCAGATTCTGGTGGCCTGACAACTTCTGCTCTTGCACCCTGCAGCACCTGCATGATGTGCACTTTGTGCAAAGCAGCTGTTGATTTTGTGTGATGCAAAGTAGGTCCTGCATACAGCATATCACAGATTGTCATTCTGCTTGCACACTGGGTGACATGAATCCTCACCGTGATGCATCAGCAGTCAGCTAGGTAGCCGTTTTTTGGAAGACATGTCATGACAGCATGCATGAGCCGTTGAGAGTATTGCACAGTATACACATAATTGAATGCTGAACAAACAATCTGCAAGCAACCTAGCCAAGNGCCACGCCAAAGCTGTCACATGCCCAGCATGTGCGTCTTTCAGTTTAGTCGCTGCACTTTGAGTAGTCATCTCCCAGCAGATGACTGTTCCCCCTCTGTCACCACTGATGATGCTGCTTCCGCTGCCACAGGCCAGCTGCAAGACTGGTGCCCTCAATCCTTTGTAAACGTGCTACCTGGTGGTGTTACTTGATGTGTGACATATGATACAGAGCACACCATGTAAATTTGCATCTGCCTGAAGCAGTGCAGGCGAGCCACATGCATGCCCCAAACCACATAGCATCCACTAGAATATGGAGCCTCAATGCAGACCAAGCACAGAAGCATATCGATCAACACAACAGCAGCACAACACNGCAACTGCAGCGAGCCTGGGCTGTGCTGCTGGCAGCATTTGAGAGGACACTGCTGCACACCTACCGCAGCAAGTTCACACAGTTCCTTGTATACTATTTGTGCCAACAGGTATGTCTGCTCGCTTTGTCCGCACAGCATTTGTTCCCTTTGCCAGCATGGACAACAGCATGGAGGAAATGCGCAGGTTTTCTGGAGTCATGTCTCCTAGCATCATTTCATCAAGCATTGCAATTTTCTTCACCAAAATATGCTTTTTGCTGTCAGCTGTGACGTCCCTTTTCTTGTGTCACGGCTCACTGATCATCGGTATCCTCAATGCAAGTTGCTTGCTGTGCAGAACGAGAACTGTACAGCAAGTCTCCTAGATCTGCTGCTGAAACGAATTCACGACCCAAACCGCCCAGCTATCACCAGGACAGCCTGTGCTGCCTACCTAGCTAGCTTCCTGGCGCGCGCCAANAACATGCACTTGCCGAACTGACAGCTGCAGCTTGTTCAGCAATATGCTGCCAATCCATGACAACAAAGACCAGCCAAAGCCCCCCTTTTGAGCTGTGGAGGATCCCGACAGGCTTCGAGAGGCCTTCTGCACCTCTGCTGAGCCAAGCTGTGCCATATTGGCAGCCTGCCGCCTCTTTTGTGCAGGCCCCTCTTCCCATTGTGCTTCTGTCCAGGGGGTGGCACACAAGTAAACATCAGAAAGTTCCACCACAATTCGGCCTCTGAATCCCCATGGACACTGCAAGGAGGCAGATGATTGATCAGTGTGCTTTGAGTGGCACACAAAGCTTGATGTAGCATGAAAGCATGCCTGTACAAAAAGACTGCCTATACGCCCTTCTTGAACTGCGACAGGCAGCTGCAGAAAGTCCAAAGCCTCAGGCTTGAGTCTAGCACCTGTAATTTGAATGCCTAGACCTGCACAAGCGGATAGACCTTACGCACTGGAGGAGACATACAGCCAATCAGGTATAGCTGACAGCATTATCTCTGCGCTTACCTTTGAGTGCATGTGCTTTCAAGTCTTCCTGCTTGTACTCCAGAAAGTGTCCTAGATAGCTCAGAAGCCACTGGTTCAGGTAGCCTTCCCACATGTTGGGGATGTGTTACCTCACAGGCTGCCTCATAACGTGCCAGAACCCGCTACTTGCTAGGAGCAGCTCCAGATCGTTTGACCGGGAACTAACAGCAATATGAGGGAGCGCGACTTCTCGCAGTATTGTGCGAAACAATGCGTAAATAACAACAAGGCGTATGAACGGTGTGAGACCATATCCTGATGCGCATTTGACCCTGCGAAACGCTGGTGAACCTTCCTCAGGTAGGCATTGTCCTGCTTTGCGTGAAACGTTCACGCAGCACNTGTTTGGCACCTGTCACATGTCAGCCTGACTGTACTGCAATGTGCCCTCTTTCAGACACCATGCGACATGTGCATTCAGGGCAGTAAGCATACGGATTTCAAAGCCTAAGAGTCCCCTGCTTTGCTTGCCCAGCTCTTGCTGATAGATCACATTGATGAAGCAATGAGTGCATCAGCAGCAGGAGCAAAAGAGGCATGTGCTTGCTGTCATGCTGACAAGGCAGCAGACACTCGTGAAATTCGAGGTTGTGGAGCCCAGTATGGCTGCGTATGTGCAGCACTTTCTGCAGCCTGCCTGTTGTGGACGGGTTGCTTTGTGGTGTACATTGAGAGCAGCGACGGTGTGTGTAAGGACAAGTGCGTAATTGGTGCTGAAGTGTCACCTTGAGACAAACATGNGTAACAACCCAGCATGATGACATGCAGCCCAGCCACTTCGTAAGAATAGTATAAGCTGGTCCCAGAGGATGCTGACTGGGTGTGGAACCTGGTGTTGTATGCTAGGAAGCCTAGCTCATCTTTGACAACTTCTTCTTCATGATTGCCTTCGATGACTTGCCATGGCACCCGGGCTGCTGAGGACTGTATCAAACGCCCAAATGAGTCCCACCTGCATATACAAAAACAGCGTCAAGTCAAATCAACCTATCTGGCTGTCCAGTGTGTTTGCAACAGACGTTCAGAGTCACTCTAGGGCTAACAATGCTGTCAACAAATGCAGTGCTGTCAGCTGATGCTCCACCAGCTGGTGCAGCATTTGTTGGGGTGCATTACTTGTTTTGCAGCACGTCCTGTGCACCATGGTCTGCCTTGTCTTGCTAAGCAATATGACATGCCATGCATACACAACAAACTGCAAGCTGTATATCTGAGATGCATGCAATAGCAAACGAGCCATACCTAGGCTGGTAGCCATCAGCGTACGAGAGGTCTCCAACGTTCAGAATGGAANTGTGCTGATAGCACTTTGAGCTGGAGGTGTTGTGCAGCTGACATGCCTGCTCAGGACTGGCAACAGGAGCAAGCACATACTGTCCAAAGTCGACGCAGGTACATGCTATGCAGACAAGACTGGCACAAGCAGCAACTGGACTCGATGCCATGCATCAAAGATGACTATGAAACATGACTGCTGCAGATGTCTGCTGTCATGCGATGGAGCAGTGCTTCGTCAATGCATAGCACTTTGCAAATCTGTGCCAGGGGCAGACATGGTGTCAACAACATCATGTTTAGCGTGAGGTACCTGTGACAGCGCTTCATTACAGGGCACAAACTGCTGTTTGATGCCAGCCCTGCAACCGTCACAACTCTAAAACACTCAACTGGTGCCTTGACATGTGCTACTTTTGAACGTTCACTGTCATTGCAACTGCCCACCAGTATCACTGTTGTTTTCACAGCAGCTGCGTTCACCTCACTGAGCACAAAGCAGTGAGCAACATGGTAAACCTGAACTCCAGCATTGATGTAGNGACTCTGGCTTTCCTGACTGCTGCTTGTGGCCTGCTATATGCAGCTTCCGCATGCTGTTCTGCATTTCCTTGCAGCTGGTCTCCGGGCAGCTGCCACGCTCTTAGCATGTGCAACAGGGAGGTGCTCTGTCTGCGTTACTTAAATATGCTGCGTTGACACTGTTGACTGTCTGCTGCCAGTCTGTGGAGATGCGCAAAGTTACCTGGAAGCAGGCCTTGGGGCTGGCTCGTACGACAGCGGAGACCATGAAAGCCCCTTGCTCTCCTGACTGCTCAGCCTCCTCCTGGTACACAGCCACGCCATTCACATGCCGAAAGTTAGCCCATCTTCGCTTCTGCCTTTGGGCTCCTGGGCGCTGTGCAATCCCAGAAGCACTCTCCTCTGTAAATGCAGTGCTGGTGACAATATAGCTAGGCTCAGATAGTGTTGGTGTCATGAACAAGTGGTATGAGTGTCATTTTGAGGGTAGAGACAGGCCTTCCCGTCAGCATGACTCTTGCTGAGGACCTATGTTATTATGACCATGCTGACAGGTGGCATCAGGCAGGCAATGTTCACATGCAACAGCTCATGAATGGTGTGGAGGGTGTGGCAAGCAGCACCTCACAGAGTCAAGGCAGGGGCGTGCAAATGATGTCCACCTAGTAGTGCAGGGTAGGGGAAGTCACAGCCACCTCAAGCTGCATTACATGTCACATAACACATGCAGACTACTGACCACCTTATGTGGACTTCAGTGCATGACTGTACACTGTACATTGCAACATGTTGTGCACATACATGAAGGTATGGTGCTAAGGACATTGGTGGTATGCTGCCGACCTGGAGCAAACTTCTGCTGGCTGAAGCTGCCGCTCATTGACTCTCGGGTCATACGCAGGAGCACATCAGCAGTGGTGTCTGATGCTGCCCCCTTGGCTGCTGATTGAGCTCTGCTCTCCAACAAGTTCTGTGTGCACAGCAGAAGCTGAGCATATTGTGGCAGCTGCTTGCATGCTGATTATGCACACTGTTGGCTAGCATCACAAGACCTGTGGGTTGGTGCACATTTGACATGCGAACGCAACAAGTAGTGGCTGACTGTACTTGGTCTGTTTAGCTGTGATGTACCAGACAGCGGGCTAAAATGTGCAGCCTCAAGCAAGAGAACGCATTGAGATCAGAGTGTGAATTGCCAGTCAAACCCGCAGCAGACATACACCTTGGCAAGGTNGCCGAGGCAGAGCAGACTGACACTGGTGACGCCAGCCCTCAGCCTGAGCACTCACTGCCACCGTTTTTCTTCCCCATAAGGAGGTGGGAAGCTGTGCCATACCTGCTGTTATCTCTCCAGGAGTTGTGTGGCTGGCTTACTAGCATGGTCGTGCACTTGATGACATTGTTCACACTGAAGTGTTGGCAATGTTTTCCTGAATAGAATGCGTCTCACATGGAGTGTCAGCAACTTTGAGTTATGCTCAAGAACTCGCACACTAGCACAGCTGGCAACAGTATGCAGACTATTCTCCATCATTGCTGCCACCTAGCAGATCTGCATCCGCAAGCATATTGTGAGTACCCATGCATGCTTGCATTACAGGACAGACATCACAATGACACCTGTTGCTTGCAGGTGGAGGCGGCGCTGGCAGTGGGGTGCAGGTTCAAGCCGTACCCATGATGCTGCTGAATTGGCCAGTGCGCCAGTGGACATTGAACAACCTGCAACNAGAGGAATGGTGCTCTGATGCCACCAGCCAGATGTGGCTGCCAATAGCATGTGACCACATTTTGGGCTTTCATCTCTGCATAGCAAGGGTTTGGTCATGCAGATGTGAGAAACAAGCCGGCAATTGTGATGCAAACAACCTGACTCCATGTAGGGTATGGGTTTTATAGACCTCATGTGCAAATGATGGACCCAGGATGGTTAGCAGGCAGAACCCAAAGGGGCCCAGAGGATCAGGGAACCTGGGATGGTGGCAACGACCCTGTCGGGGTTGTCAAGAGGTATGCCGTGTATGTATTGCAGGACTATTGTACAGAACCATTCACCTGCGGCACATCACTCACAATGGTTGCCTCAAAATGCATGAGAAGGCTTATGTTGCAGCTATCATAGTAAGTACCATGATCAGGACTTGCTGTGAGCTTGAATGAGAACTTTCTTGTGTGGCNCTGCTTGTATCAGCATGTCGACAGACAGCAAGCATAACTCTACAATTATGGGTAGGCTGCATAGTTTTTTNTGTTGGGTTTGCAGCAGGAGTTGCTGTAAGACTTGGTGATGCTGTCAATCCTGGTGTGGCTGCTGGACTGGATCCTGGCACAGTGGGGACCACAGGAGTAGCAACAGGGGTGACAGTGGTGACAGGGGTCAAAGTAGGGCTGCTGAGGCTTGGTACAGGGCCAGGCGCTGCAGCAGGGGCACCTGTAGGAGCCCTGGCAGGGGCTGGGGCTGGAGCAAGTCCTGAGCAGCTCTTGGAGGTCTGGTCTGAGCAAACTGCACTGCAGTTGNCCGTGATGCCGTAGCAAGCAACATTAGCGTGCTTGTTTGAGCTATCTTTCAGGCAGCTGCGTCATGGCGATCGGTCGCAGGGTTCCGTGGAGTAGCTGGCAGGAGTGGTTAGCTGTTTGTAAGGGGTTGTTCAGCAAACAGCACAACCAGCAGCATCTGGCGCTGCAGCAGGTTGTTCATACAATGACATGTCTTCTGTCATTCACTGACGTGCACGCATTTTTGAGTTGAATTTGAATTTTGTCCCCCAGGTGGCCGTGTGGAGGTGCAGGNCCAAGCCATAAACTCCCATTGTGCAACAGACGCATCAGCATCACACCTCATTTCTGTTTGTGACATCTGCCAGTGTGTCTGCAGCAGCATCATACTTCTTCAGCCTCAGCTCATGCAGCCATGTCAGTTGTTGCAGTGNCATGGAGTTACAGTGGAAGAGCTATGTCACCAACTTGAAGAAGAGTGGCACATTGTCCAGCGCTTTGTCTATTTGTGATGTGTCTGGGTCTATGTCAGGCCAGCCTATGGAGGTATGCTGCCATACACCGTGCACAGCTCAACACACCATGCGTGTGGTGTATAACAAGCATGTTTGTGTTTCCAGTCCAGCACCTGGTTATAGCTCATGGGTGCTGTCCATGCCTGCCTTGTCATGTGGGCAAACAGGTGCATGCCAGGCACCTTGCACAACTGCTAGTACACAAGCGCAACGTGCTTACCTTTTGCATTGCTTGACTGTGTACATGAGACACAGCTTGCTGTATGGTGCTCCATACGCTGCCATGCACATGCTGTTCTGCTCCTGTTGGCTGCAGATGCCGTGAGATCAACAGAATGCTATGTGTACGCATGGCATTTGCGCATGACAATAAATCTCTACACAAGACAAGTAGCCACGTGCACAAATTCACTTAGCATCCAAATTGCATTCAACATGCTTCTTATTTTGCTGATGTGTACGATTTTGCAGGTTGCCATTGCACTGGGTCTGCTGACTGCTGCGGTGACTGCTGCTCCTTTCAACAACCTGGTCTGCACCTTCAGTGCCAATCCTGTGCTTCATGAGGTCAAAGGGGACAAGCTGACAGAGAAGGTATGCTGCTAGGCTTGCAATTGGCCAGGATGCAGAGCAGTGTAATTAGGTTTTATGGTCAGCTCATACGACAACTACCACTTTTAATGTTATGTGCTTGTTGCAGCTGACGTATGCGCTTCATCAAGTAGACTTGGTTCTATGCACATCTTGCCTTGCACTGCAGCTGCCGATGCAACTGTGACCCATTTCCTGTATGGCACCTCACCTTTTTGCTGACTCCAGGTGAAGGACCTGGCACGCATGGAGTGGGGCATGAACACAGATCTGAACAAGGTGTTTGACCTGATCCTCCACAAGGCAATCACACACAATGTGGCCCCTGAAGACATGGTCCAGACCCTCTTCATCTTTAGTGACATGCAGTTTGACTCGGCCACAGGAGGCCAGACCAACTTCCATGCAGCTCAAGCGTCATTTCAGCGGGAGGGGTACACACTGCCTAGAATTGTGTTCTGGGATCTGCAAGGGGAAGGGTCTGGGGCCACACCTGTGACACAGCATGAGCAAGGTGCTGCACTGGTGTCTGGATTCTCTGGTCAGATGCTGAAGCTGTTTATGGGAGGCGCAAGCGAGCTGGAGAAGTTCAGCCCTTTCAATGTCATGAAAGAAGCCATCAATGCTGAAAAATATGCTGCGTGGAAGGTGATAGACTAGCTTTGTAGATAATGAAGGTGCTTAAGCAGTAGGCTTTGGATGTACATTTATGAACACTTGACTTGTAGACTTGTCAAGCACCTCAATCTGATCTGGTGTGAGAAAGCATCTTTATGCAGCTGTGTGTAACAACAGATGTAGTCTTCTGGTAAAGTTTTGAAGATAGAGTGGTGCCTGCTTACGCAACATCCTGTTATCACCGATTTTTTTTTCAACATCAAGGAGCTAGTTCTACATGGCTATGTTGCATAACCTTGTTGAACCGTGCAGGGCATTGAAACGTGTTTGTCTCACATCATGTATCTATCAGCGCATGTGTTTGTCAACACCTAAAGCATGCACTTGTGCCTCCACATCTGACAAGGTCTTGCCCTGGCAACACTGCAACAGCCTGATTGGCAGTACTGTTCTCTCGTCACTGCTCTTCTGCGCTACAGCAGCTTGCTTGCTACCCAGTGGTTGATGAATTTGCTGCATCTCTTTCTTCCATGCTGCCTTCATTGCAGACGGCACCTGTGCTGCTGCAGCATACAGCCCCTCATTTTGCATGCTACCAACATCAGTTGAACGCACATCTTGACTTTCCCAGCTGCTGCACTCATCAACAGCCATATTGCCTGCAGCCGCTGCTGACTCATGTCCCTTCTGTAGCAGATGTGAGGCTGAGTGGAATCTCACATCTGGGTCAGATGAGCTGAGCGCATCCTGCCCCTGAGCAGCGAGCTGAAGCGCCTCCTCATGTGTAAGCTCAAGCTGCCAGTCTGCCCTTGAACCCTGTGAGATGTTCCGCTGCAGCTGCATGATGCGCATGGCATCTACATCCACAGCATGATCCTGGCCAGGTCTTTGCAACTGAACAGGTGTTGCTGAGTTAGGCTGACTGCTGAGTTGTTGAGTTGAGCGAGCATGGGTCATTAAGTCTGTAGCATTCTGAGCAGCTACCACCAAATTGCCTGAGTTGGTCTGCATGAGCTGACGCAGGTCTCTGACTGGCTTGGGAGTGAATGTCTTGGGCTGTATTTCAGCAGCCCAATCCTACCGATGCATTACAAGTGAGTCATAGACTGCTGTTACAACTCATGCCTCAGAGTTGTAACAGGTAACAACTCTGTTGACGCCTACACACTTGTGTGTGGCAGCCATCATGGCCTATATGCACACCGGTCTCCTGCCATTGCAGTGTGAGGCAATGCACTGTTGCTGGCTGTGCTGCACATCGTCAAAGTGCATGTTGCCCTGCATTGCTCAGCGCTGCAAGGGGTGCTATCACTACTGTCAAAGCAGGCGTAAAGGTCTACCATGAATTCTATTCAGCAGCAGATGAAAGAGATTGCGCAAGCTTACTAGTGCTCACCTGATTCACTGTTAGAGGGCCCAGTGAGCTGTTGAACGCTTGCTGGCCCACATGTGTCATGGCATTGATCTGAATCTGCGGTGTGGGAGCCTTCTTGCTCAGGTCTGCTGTTCCTTTGAATGATGGCCGCTGGGACTCGCCACTTGGCCAGGCCTTGTCCAATGGTTGCACAGCAGTTGCTATGTTCTGCAACAATGTCCACATGTTGTTGGGCGAGCCTCACATGGCCAATGCAAAACAGAAGGTTCAAGGCATTAGGTTGGTAACATGTCCACTACATGGTTCAATGTGTGTAATCAAGTGTGTGCCATTCAGTTGTAGGAGGACCGAGTTGTGACGGCAGCTTGTCAATAGAAATGATGGCTGCCTGCGCTGCTTGTGACTCCAGACAGTCGTCAGACTACCATGGCTGCTCAGTGTTGTCAGGCCATCTGCCATTCAGCGGTGCATGCTCACATATATGTCTGCATCACTGTTCTAAGCCAGACGTACATCAGTTTACGGCCACGATGTGTGTATCAAGTCACATCATACACACTAAGATTGCCTATGTCATGGAAGCACCTATCGTTCATGACATAAAACAGCAAGCGGACTCCAGTAAGCTGACCACTGCTAGGCTATGCACATTCTTTCCCAACACGCATGCATATGCATCATGGTCCACGCTTCTGTTAACTGCAGTCACACCATATAGTTCACTCACTGATCTTGATGGGGCTGCTGACAAGCTGCAGTACCTGTTCAAAAGCAGCGAAGAAGCTCCTGAGCCTTGCAGGCGCAGTGTCGCAATCTTCTGTATGATGCTGCGCATTGGCACCCTGAGACTGTGGTGCACTGCTCTGTTCCAAGGTGTTGTTTGTGTTGGCCAGGCCGGTCACGTTGGGAGCATGTTGCAGCGTGCATGATACCGCGTGTGCACTGTGCATGTAATGGCTTGCAGCTGTTGATTGTTGCGGCAGGATGGTCTGCACATTGCTGAGCCGAATTTGCTGATCAGGAATGTGGCACACTGCTGCAATGAATTTATGACTAGCTGTAAGTGCAGATGTCTGCACAGGCGGAAGCAAGCGGACCTGTATTTGCTGGTGCACACTGCTGATGTTAGTATCTGTGTTCGCCTGCAAGGTGATGTCACCAGCAGCAATGACAGGGCAGGTGGTGCTGAGCTGCTGCATGAGGCTGATGAGAGGAGTCATGACTGCGCCTGATTGTTGAGAACATGCAGCTGAATCAGCTGATGCAAAGGCTGTTATTACTATTAATTCACTGCATGTCTGCGTGTCATGCAGCTGCACTACATGACACACCCAGCCCGGTAAGTCCTCTGCAGCATTTTCAAGCTGCCTTGCCTGAAATCTATCAGCTCTGTAGCAGAGCATAACGCCTGGATGGCTGATGATTTGGAGACCAGCATGCAGCGGCAGTGCTGATGGTGCAGGACTGTGCTCAGTGACAATAGTGGTGCTGACTAGCTTGGGTCCACAACCGCCAGAACACCCTTGCACCAGAGCTATGTCGCACAATGCTTGCAGCAAAGCTCCTTGCACAACTTGATGTGTCAGGGCTTCAAGCTGGCGAGTATGAGACCGGGCTTGACAATGTAGNTACGTTGTTACGTATTGGTCAGGTCTCCATAGTCACTCGCGCTTTCGACGTTTCTCCGCAGCCTTGCAGCTGCACGTGAATACGCTGAGTGTAGCTTTTTAGAGTACGCGATATGCAGACGCAACTCGGCTTGCGTCAAAGGCTGCAGACCCGGCAGAACGTGCACTTGCCAGCAGCCGCGCGGTTGCACCATCGCTGTGCGCGCGTTGCCAAGTACACGCATAAACGTGCACGTCTTACTGACGTCAATGCAGCCGCAACGAGCACTCAAGAACCAAGCTTGCAGGTTTGTACTTACTGACTGTGAGCTTGCAGCGGTCAAGTGCAATAAGCAAGGTCCGACTCGGCCGTGTGCAGGGCGTCCGAACTCAGGTTCAAGGCAACAACATCGTATCAGCTGATGGCCTCAACACAGATATCAAACCTCCTCAGAGCAGCAGCAAGCCCCGGGTTGTCATTCTTGGATCTGGATGGGGTGCAATGAGCTTCATCAAGAACCTGTCTAAGACAGACAGGTAAGCTGGTTGATCAGTGAATCACGGCTCACTAACTCAGTAACTGCTGCTTTGTGACCATCCTCAGGCTCCTGTTGCACATCAAGGCAATCATGCTGATTGTTCATATCTGCTCTTGCTACAGCTAAGGTTTTGTGCACTGATCAACAACTCCGTGCTGCAGTCAGAAATATGACATCACCTTGGTGTCCCCTCGGAACTACTTTCTATACACACCACTGCTGCCAGCTGTGGCCACAGGAACAGTGGAGGAGCGGTCCATAGTGGAACCAATCAGAAGGATTATGGCTNAAGTGTCACGGCCAGCCGCTGCACATCAGTCAATGAGGTTGCAAGGTAGCCCTGCCTGCAAGTTGCATGTTGCCTTGCACTGATGATTTGGAGGTGAAACACCATAAGCCTGACATGGCTAGTGTGTGTTGTGCTGGACAGCCAGACAGGCAGGGATATGTGGGGGAGCCCAGCAGCTTCATGTTAATTGTTGATGCTTGTTGCCAGTCCATCTTGCGCAGCAGGGAAGGCCGCTTGCTGCATGCAGAGAGAGAAATGTGGCACACCTCGATCTGCTCAGCAAACAGCTTAGACAGCAGGAGAGGCCGCTTGACACCAGATGCATTCACCAAGCCCTGCTGCTGGAGAAAGGCCAAAGCTGCAGTCATTTCTGGCACTGTGAAACGCTGAGACAGAGCTGCCACAATGTCACCCTCAGCTAGACCTACAACACGCATAGGTTGAGCCACGCTACAACACCAGGAAACTTGCTGCTGCAGACTGACCAGTCCTACATTGCTGTATGCTGCTGTGATGACTACATTGAGTGCGGATCTTATGGCAAAGTTTGTGTAANTGCAGATTCGAAAAGCAGTGCTGAGCTTGCTAGGTTCTGCGATGGGCTATTGCTTAGCAGGAAATAGGCTGTCATCTGTAGCTCACTCTCCATGCATGCCTGTNTCAGCTAGCAGCCACGCTGAGTCTTGATCACTTGGTGGCATCTTGTAATGTCCCGCGAACATTTCTGATGAAAGAATGTTGATCTTGGCTGACACAGGACACTGGTTGATCTGAATGGGCTACTTCGTGGCAGTCCTATTGCAACATGATCGCTTTGTCAGCCATCCCTTGACACTCTTCTTGTTGCTGCCATTAGCAGATGACAATGCCTAAGGGTTGGTGCTTGTGACAGGCTCACTGCAAGCAACTCTTTGCAGGTCAGCAACTGGAATTGTGTTTGTGAGAGGAGCTGACAGGATGGCTCAGCAGTGGACTGGGTCCTCTGACCGGCTTCAANAGTTGCAAGAGAGGTAGGCTGCCCGAGCCTGGGACTCTCTGCTGCATTGCCTAGTCTATGCGCTGCTTTGCCAGTACCGCTGTCTGGTTCGGCTGCTGCAGTCGCGGCGCTTAGCCACTTCCACATAGGACAATATCAGCTAGATCGGTGGTTCGGTATGCAACTGCATCGCGAGGGGCTCGAACAGTCATACGCAACGTTAAGGGGCAAAAAGCNAAAGAACAATAGGATGGCACCTCAGGGGAGCCAACAGGCAGCCTGCTCCACTTGAGGATGTAGCGCCAGCAGCCCTCCTCATTCTCAGCCTTCTGAACATGTACCTTTGCTATGCTCTCTGGCTCAAACTCACAGCNACCCCCCTCACCAGTCTCTTTGCCCTGTCATCTGTTGCAAGACTGCCCAGCTAATGACTGTCATTGACTGCTGGTCTGCAAGCAGTGGAAGCCCACACAAGTGGGCACACAAGTGACAACAAAAAAATCATGCAGANGAGCATAAGGGTCATTTCTTGAGTGGACTGCTTGTGCCGCAGTCAAGTCATCCTAAACCCTCGTCATCAGCAGTGCAAAACACCACCTGGATGGTATCTGGCTGCTTGCTGGCTGCTTGCTGTTAGTGACCACTCAGACACCAAAGCCCTGCCCCACTGCACCTGCATGTATTCCTTACTGCTACTGGCCGGCTTGACTATGCTGTCATTTGTCAAGTGCACAGGCAGCAGACCAGTTGAAACCTGTCACCTGTTGCAGAGTATGAGGAGGCGCTACTTGCTGATGCCCAGCAAGGCATTGCTTTACAGCTTGGAGAGCAGGATGAGGTTGCAGATGTGCTGCAAATGCTGGAGCAAGAATTGTCTGGCTATGCTGATCCCAGGCAGGGGGGTGCCGCTGGTGGAGCTCCTAGAGGCAGAGGTAGGGGTAGAGGAGCAGGCAGAGNCGCATTGCATGTGCATGCTTGCATGAGCTTGGGTACAAGAAACAGCCTCACTCAGCAGGCCTTCCTCACCATAAGCTGTGGTCTTGCACAGCTGAAGAGTGGCAGGCAGCACAAAGCAGGCTGTTGACTTGACTGCTGCATTTGCTTAGCATGCCATGTGCTTCCTGCATTTCTACACCAACACTGCAGTGCTTCATAGAAGACATGTATCCATGCACATTGTGCTCAGAGGCTTTTGAGGATTGCTGTATTGAACAGGCTGATTGAACCTCAATACATATGTGGGGCTACATGCAGGTGTGCAGCCTGCCAATGTCTTGAGCCCATGCACCCATCCCCAGCTCAAACTTCCTTCAGCCCTGCTGAAGGGGCCAGCCCTGCCCCAGAGTTACCCTTTCCAGGTCACCCCTTCAATGCCATCACCAACTGGGACCNCTAGCATGCAGTCTTGGCAGGAAACATGCTTAGCCTACGAAAGCCATGGCGCCAAGATCTGCTCATGGGCTTAGCCTTCACTGCCTATTGCACCTGCTACCAGCAGTGGTGTCACATGTTGCCTCAGTGAGCATTAGGCATACGCTGAACAGCACAATGTTGACACAATGTCTTGCCATGACATGCAGGTGTTTGCAACATGGTACAGAGCACCAGAGCTGTTCTTTGGGAGCACCTGCTATGGCTCTGGGATTGATGTGTGGGCAGCAGGCTGTGTCTTTGCAGGTTGCCCTACCACCATCCTCTAAGTGGCAAGTACGCTGCCCTGCTTGCCAATATGCTGGCAGTCTCCAGCTGTTCATTGTGGAATGTACCCTGCCTGCTACAACAACGCAGCCGTAATTCTATATTCACCTATCTGTCCTTTGCTGCATACCTTGAGATTTCTTCGGCCCTGCACGGTGCATGGTTCTGCATGGCACACAGCGAGACATGATGTGCACCATGTAGTGCCTGTACTGCTCACAACACACTTTGTTTGTGCCGCCAAATCTCAGTGCACTCAATCAGTAATCATTACTTGTTGTGCACTGTTTGCTGCTGTGTACATTCCCCAGTGTGGTGTCTTCAACTCCAAGCATATGTCAGGATCTCATCGCAGCAAGTCTCAGCCTGCCATATAGTCAGAGCTAGAACATATATACAGGAGAAGCTGGACTTTCCTATGGTTCTGTGACCGCCATGCCATGCGATGTCGATTTGCTGTTTGCACACAGAATTGATCACAAGGCGGCCATGGTTTGTGGGCACTAGCGATCTGGACATCTTGGGGAAGATCTTTCAAGCGCTAGGCACGCCAACTGAAGCTCAGTGGCCAGGCATGCGGGATCTGCCCAACTTTGTGGACTTCCAGAAGACTGTTGCTCCCCCTCTGGCTTCTGTTGTCAAGGGTGTAAGTTTCTCTACGATAATTTCTCAAGGCTTGATTCCTCAATGTGCCAACAGTGTCAATGGCTCCCATGTGTAGCATGTCATCTGTGTTGATGCTGAAGTGGAGTTACACTTGGCTGCAGCTTTCAGAAAAGTATGCAACAGGCTTAAGCATGCTTGCGTTTCAGCCTAGCAAACTCTACATGAGCACGACTGTAGCACCTACTAGATTGCATGGGCTGGTGGTATTGCATACCAGATCCATCTGGCATCAACAGCATGTGAACACCATCACCGCAATCAATCCAATCAACCGTCACATTGTTGCTGTATACACACCAATTGGTCCGGGTTCAGCTTATCAGTTTGTCACCTGCACCATGCCACATCAGCACCTTATCCTGCTGCTCATGACCAGCTCAGCGACATCTGTCGAACACTCAAGACACTCAACATGGTCTTCTGCAATTCAGATATTGTCATGACCAACTGCCAGTACATGAGGACATTCCTGATAGTACTGCATAGAGTAACCAAACTGGGCTGTCCTGTGGTGCTGAACTTGGCTTCATTGTGCTACAGGCCCCTGAGGATGCCTTGGACTTGCTTGCAAAGATGATGCAGTTCGACCCAAATCGCAGGATCACTGCAGAGGATGCTTTGAAGCACAGATATTTCACCTCTGCACCGCTCCCTACTCCGCCAGCACAGCTTCCAAGGCCTGTGCCCAAGCAGAGCGGGCCTGTGCAGCTACCAGTGACTGTGAGTCACTGCTGCTCCCAGAACTCACTTTTGACAGTGAACATACATGTCCTGTATGTGCACCATGCAAATATGTCACCTTCACCAGCAAACATGTACTATCCTCCATGTGCACAATGTCAACATGTCACCTTTACCGGCAAACATGTACTAACCTCCATGTGCATAATGTCAACATGTCACCTTTACCGGTAAACATGTATTATCCTGTATGTGCACAATGTAAACATGTACTACCCTGTATGAGCATGATGTATGGAGCTGGCCAGGCTCTTTGAAGATTGACTGCTGCAGAGACTTGTTTGGGCCTGTGCATGGCGTCAGCCATGAACGTGAGCAGTCTGAGTGGTCAAGGATGTGTCAGCTGAACCCCATGCCACATTGCGAGTCATCCTGCACGACATTGCTCTGCAGCACAGTCAAAGCGACTAAATCAGTGTGGGCCAGTGCTGCAC